>CM053583.1:194662173-194692752 GCA_028627135.1 Pseudochirops cupreus
TCATGATTTTCCTGCAACATTCTTATTTCTCTTCCCAATTTTTCTTCCACTTCCCTTATTTGGTTTTGAAAATCCTTCTTCAGCTCATCTCTTGCTTTAAGGCATTCTTCATGTTTATTGCAGGCCCCTGGTGGGGGCGCTCTGGCTGCACTCTCCTCTTCCCTCTCTCTCCCATGATCTTTTTTTTCCCCAAAGAAGGAATCAAGGGTTTGGGAGCTGTTCTTACTTTGCTTCTTACGCTTATTCTTACTCATGGTTGTTCAGTCCGTGATTTTTTTTTTAAATCTCTGTGGGGCTCTGCTTCCAGAAGGGAAAGCTCTGTCCCAAATCGCTGGGGTCCTCCCGCCTGCCGTAGCTCTCAGGAAGGTGCTGGGACCCTTCCTACTTACTTCTGAGGCCCAAGACGGCAATCCAGATCCAGGCCGCTCAATGCGAGAGCACTGGCCTCAGAACAATCGCTTAGTCCCCCTGCTGTCTGCAGGCCACGGGCGGGAAGCTACAAAGAAGAGGCGGGTGCAAAACCTCTGCCTTTCGCTTTTCCGCTCTGGAAGCCTTTCGGCCGGCCGGACTGCTTTACTCTCCTAATTTTGCAGTTCCCACTGACCTGGTTCTCAACACTGCTCGCAGCCGCCGCTAATCCGCTCACCTGAAGCTCCTCCGGTCCAGCCGCCCCCAGGGCACAGCCACAGCTTCAGGCCAGGCTGGTTTCGGTTCGCAGTGCTGATATGGTTCCTCGTAGCCGAGCTGACTTTAGTGGGAAGTATCTTTGTGTGCGTTTTGGAGTTCCAGGATTGGTTTAGAGTCCTATTTTATGGGTATTTTGGGGTGGCTGTGTGGGAGCTGCGATATGTTGCTGCTGCTACACCGCCATCTTGGCTCCACCCCCCTGGTTCACTTTCTTTTTCAAAAATTGGGTCATTTAAATATTCTATTTCCTGTTTTAAAAATATTTTTGTGAAAAAAATCCATCCACTTCATTTATATCAATATGATTTTCTTCTTTCTTTTAAAAATGAAGTTAGTCAATAGTTTGCTTTTTTATTGTCCTTGCTCCCTGCCAAAAGCTCCTAGTTTTATTTTTATTTTTTGCTTTCAAGTTTGTTCATCTCTTACTTGATTTGGCAGATTTCTATTTTGGTGTTTAATTGGGGGTTTTTAGTTTGTTGGTTTTCTAAATTTTTAGTTGCATTCTCATTTAATTGATCTTCTTCTTTTTCTTTTCTCTCTATGAAAGTGTTTAGGAGATTAAAAAATTTACTCTAAGAATTATTTTGGTAGTCCCACAAATTTGGGTATACCGTCTCATTTTTGTCATTATCCTTAATGAAATTGCTAATTATTTCTTTCTTTTTTGGAGGGGGGAAGGCAGGGCAATTGGGGTTGAGTGACTTGCCCAAGGTCACACAGCTAATAAGTGTCAAGTGTCTGAGGCCATATTTGAACTCAGGTCCTCCTGACTCCAAGGCTGGTGTTCTGTTCACTATATACCACCTAGATGCCCCCTGATTGTTTCTGTGATTTGTTCTTTGATCCACCCATTCTTAAGGATTAAGCAATTTAGTCTCCATTTAATTTTTTTGTCTTAGTTTCAAAGGTCCTTTGTTGAAAATAATTTTTAGTGTGTTATGGTCCATAAAATATGAAAATATTTCTGTTTTTATGCATTTGTTTATGAGGTTTTTATATCCTGATACATGATCAGTTTTTGTGACAGTGCCATGTATAGCTGAGAAATATGTACACTTCTTTATATTCCAATTCAATATTATCCTGAGGACTATCATGTCTAACTTTTCTTGAATTCTGTATAGGTCCTTCCTTTCTTTTGCTTGTTTGTTTGTTGTTTTGTCATTTTGACCCTATCTTGGCATACAATATAATTTAATATTTTATTTATAAAAACAATTTTTAACATTCATATTACTTGGGTAAGGATTTCTGTTGCACACAGTTTTTGGGGTGCACACACTTCTGACCACCACATCCCCTAACCTACCCTCCCTTCTGTCACTTTTCTGCCCCCTTCTCCTATTCCCTTCCCCTCCAACTTTCCTGTAGGGTAAGATAGATTTCTACACCCAAATGAATGGGTTATAGTGCCTCTTTGAGGCAGTTCTGATGAGAGTAGGGTTCATTTGCTTCTCCCCACTGTCCCCTTTTTCCCCTCCACTGTAAAAGCTCTTTTGTGCCTTTTTTTATGTGAGATAATTTAGCCCACTCTGTGCTCCCTTTCCCCTCTCCAGTGCATTTCTCTTTCTTATCCCTTAATTTTATTTTTTTAAGATAATCATTCCATCATATTCAAATTACACCTATGTTCTCTGTCTATATATACTCCTAAAGATCTAATGAGAGAGTTCTTAGAAGTTACATGTGTCATTTCCCCATAAGAATGTAAATAGTTTAACCTTATTGAATCCTTATGATTTCTCTTTCTTGTATATCTTTTTATGCTTCTCTTGAGTCATGTATTTGAATGTCAAATTTTCTATTCAGCTATGATTATTTTTTTTAAAATCAGGAATGCTTGAAAGTCATCTGTTTCATTGAATATCAATTTTTTTCCCCATGAAGGAGTGTATTCAGCTTTGCTGGGTAGGTAATTCTCGTTTGGCATTCTGACTCCTTTACCCTTTGGAACATCATATTTCACGACATCTGACCCTTTAATGTAGAAGCTACCACATCTTCTGTTCTCCTGACAGTGGCTCCACAATACTTGAGTTATTTCTTTCTGGCTGTTTGTAATATTTTCTCCTTGACCTGGGAGCTCTGGAATTTGGCTACTATATTCCCGGAAGTTTCCTTTTGGGACTCCTTCAGGAGGTGATTGATGGATTCTTTCCATTTCTATTTTACTCTCTGGTTCTAGAATCTCAGGACAGGTTTTCTTGATAACTTCTTGAAAGATGATGTCTAAGCTCTTTCTTTGATCATGGCTTTCAGATAGTCTAATACTTCTTAAACAATATTTCCTGGATCTGTTTTCCAGGACAGTTGTTTTTCCAGTGAGATATTTTACACTGTCTTCTTTTTCATGCTTTTGATTTCATTTTATTGTCTCTTGATATCTCATGGAGTCATTAGCTTCCACTTGCCCAATTCTAATTTTTAAGGAATTCTTTTCTTTAGTGAGCTTTTGTACTTTCCCTGTTTGCCTCTTCCATTTTACCAATTCTGCTTGTTAAGATTTTCTTCTCTCAATTGGATTTTTGTGTCTCTTTTACCATTTGGACTATTCTGTTTTTTAAGGTATTATTTTCTTCATTTTTTTTTCTTGTGCCGCTTTAGCCAGTTTACTTTTTTCATGATTTTCTTGCATCATTGTCATTTCTTTTCCCAATTTTTCCTCTACCTGTCTTATTTGAATTTGGAAAGCCATTTTGAGCTCTTCCATAGATTCTTTTTGGGGCTTGAGACCAATTCACATTTTTTTTTGAGACTTTGGATATAGCAGTTTTGATTTTGTTATCTTCTTTTGAGTTTGAGTTTTGAGCTTCCCTGTCACCATAGTAACTCTCTATGGTCAGGATCTAATTTTCTTGTTTGTTCCCTTTTACAGTCTATTTCTGGGCTTCAACTTCATATTAAAGTTGGGTTCTGCTCCCCAAGTGGAGGAAGTACTGTCCTAAGCTCTATTTTTTTTGTGTGTGTGTGCACCTGTTATTAGAGTCAGTTCAGAGAGTCTGTATGTTTTAAACTCTTCCAAGATGGTATGATCCAAGGAGAAGTGTGTTTACTATTCCACTGACCCATGCAATGGTCTGTGACTAATCACATATACCCTTTGTGTCCTGGAACTGTTACCAGGGTTGCTGTTCCCCTGTGGCTGCAAGCTCTGGTGTGCTGGTGCTCTTACTCACCCTGGGACTGTGACCCAGATCCATGTATGGTCAATGCAACAGAGTCCTTTGCTAGTGCCAGCAAAGGGACACCTATAATCTCCTTCTGACCCATTGCCAGAACCCCTTACTCTCTGTGGGTCAAGAGCCCCAGAAGCTTCCACTGCTGATTCAGTCACTTTCCAAGGCCTGCTATTGGTTTGCAGTATTTTTTCTTTTTGAATTGGAAGCTTTGGATTTTGGTTATGATGTTCCTGTTGTGTGAACTCTACTCTAACCTGGGTGTGACAGACCTTTTCTGTCAACCTTCTAAGTTATCTAAGGCTGAAAAATTTGTTTCACCCCATCCTGTTGTGGGTTCTGCTGCTCTAGAATTTGTTTTGAGGCATTACTTAAAGTTATATGGAGTGGAATTTGGAAGAGCTCAGGGGAGTACCTGCCTTTTCTCTACCACCTTGGCTCCACCTTCTTGTTTGTATTTCAAAGTTTGTATCAGTTTTGATCTTTTTATCAGGAATTCTTGAAAGTCTTCTATTTCACTGAAGGTATATTTTTGTCTCTAGGATTATATTCAGTTTCATGGTGTAAGTTATCTTGGTTGGAAAATGACATCTTTTGCTTTTTAATACTATTTTCCAAGTTCTCTGCTTCTTTATAATCGTGTTGGCTCTATCATTGGCTCTATGATTCTTGCTTGTCAGTACTTGAATTCTTTCTTTCTGGATACTTACAGTATTTTTTCCCTTTGACTTGGAAGCTCTGGATTTTGGCTATGATGTTCCTGTTGTGACCCTGGACTAGTCACTTAATTTGTCTACCTCAGTTTCTTTGTCTGTAAAATGGGGATAATGACAGCATCTACTTTCCAGGGTTGTTGTAATTATTTTTCTAAAAGCTAATAAAATTTGGCTAGAAAGTTCATAAATAATGAGGAGCAAGCCCATTTGAGGCTCATGAGTGCAGTATTGGAAAAGCTCATACCTTTTGCCATTACCCCTAGAACCGTGAGAGAAGTATTCATTGCTGTGAGGGACTTGGCTGGCCAATGTATGTGGGAATTGGGGAAGTGGCTTAGGAGAGGAAGGTATAACATAACCTAAATGAACTAAGGGACAATAATAAACATTAAAACTGAGAGAAATGATTATTAAGTTACCCATTATTGGAGAGATCCAGGTTTTTTCCCTTCCTAGATCCTTATTCTTTACCAGGCCAAGTCAGCAATTAAAGCATATTGTTGATGGATGAGATTGTCCAAATCTCTGAGGTACATGCCTTTCAATCTAGGGGGTGGGAGACCCCACCCAGCTGGAGAGTCTTGAAAAGAATTTAATCTGAGGTGAATTCCAGACCTTTGCATTCTACTCAGCCAGGTCTGAGCAGAGGCAGACCCCTTTTTGTTTAGATTGCCCTAGGCAAGGGTGGCCAGAATAAGAGATATCTCTTTAACAGTCTTGGAGAGTCAAGTCCTCTAGCCCCTCATTAGAATAAACTCACCTCTCATAATATTCATTCTTCTAATTAATTGTTAACCAATCAGAGTTGGTTGCCATCCACTCTTCCAAGGGCATATAAGCATTGAGTGGGTTCCATGAGGGGTCTTTGGCATTCAAGAGTGCCACCGACCCCTTTTTAATTATCTGCCAGCTTGATTAATAAAATGATTAATTACCACAAAACTGTATCACTCAAACTTTTTATGTCACACAACAGTATAAAGTCTATATATTTATAATAATATAATAAATGTTATAAATAAGCTAAGGGACATATCCTTTAATAGTTTAACATTAACACATTTGCTTTATCTAATCTCACTGGTTCTCATTTCTTTTGGGAACTAATTACACAATTAATGCTTGTTACCCTGACACATGCTATCTTGACATAGTCTAAAATTCAAATTTGCAAAGGGAGGTTCAAGACCAAAGATGCGTGACTTTATTTCTCAATTTTGATAACAAAGCAGAGAGGTCCAAGGGCTGCTAGATGCCTCATTTACCACAAAGATTTCTCCCCAATTGTTTCTTGCCTTTTTGTTTTATGTGAAATGTTTTCTGTTTTGTAAAAAATGACTTCTTTTGTAATCTCCTTGAAGGCAGGCATCCTTTTAGGTTTTATCTTTGTGTCCCAAATGGCTAGAACAAAACAGTTACTGAGTAAATGCTTATTGAGTTGGATAAATGAGAACAAGTTTTTGTGATCAGTGAGGAAAGCCTTTATTTTAAATGAGTAAGGCACCTTTAATCCAATGAAATGAGATATTCTATAAAGTGTTATGTTACGATCCATACAATACACCAAACCACCACACCAGTAAAAGAATTCCCGTGAATCCCCACTTAAAGGGCTTTGGCTAAGATCGCCTGTACTTCTGAGAATGTTCCAGGTTGCTTACGGGAAAAAATTTCAAAGCAGCATGGTAATTGGGTATGATAGCTAATGCCGTTCTACTAACAAGCGTTCTATAATGCCATAGGAATTGTCTTATTTTCAAATAGCTGAAAACCAAAAGTAAATGTTAAAGACAGAGCCCTTTTATTCCTTCGGGTGTGAACCACAAAGATCATTAAATCTCCTCAGCCCACAGCTGTCATTAGACATTTGCATACGTTATTTGGATAGTTAATTCCATTATTGCCAGTTGCCATAGCAGTAGAATAATAAATGTTTTAGCCAAAAGATCTTGTATCAGACATAGCTGGGAAACATGCCCATAAATACAGAAGGTAATTGGCTTCTACAAAAGCCTTTCAGGGTTCTTGGAAATGCCATACATCTTCTATAATCTGTGGCTGGTGGGCCTCGTTCCCTTGCACTGATGTAGGGTGGGTATCTGGTTCCACAGTAATATCCAAAGGACCTTCATCTAGGATGGCCAGCGGGGTAGTTATATCAGTGCCAAAGGTCTCGGTAATATCAGATGGTCCCAGAGTCATCCCTGGCTCGGAAGTTGGTGGAGTGCCTTTGAGGGGTCTTTTAATCTGCCCAGCTTGGCCTCCCCCCAAGTTAGAAATGCTCTCTTTAGGGAAAGACAGGATCCCTCCCTGAGCCCAAGGGATTTCTTCTGGAAGGAAAGCTGGATTCTCAATATTTTCTGGATTGGCTTCAGGCACAGGGGAGCCTTGGGCACCATCCTCTGCTGCACCAGGGGGTTTGCTGGCACCGGTTGGTAGGTCATGTTCAAGAGTGAAGTCTCCTCCCATGGCGGGGTTTGGGGGCATCCCCCCAAAGCCAGACTTCATTCCTGGAAACATGGCACCATAACCCATAGGGCCACCTCTTCCTCCCTGAAAAGAATCAGAGGACAGAGATACCTGTGTCACATACCACCACTCCAAGACTTGGCTAGTATGCAGTCTGAAGGCCATGAAACCCATTTGGAGGAGCACAATAAGGGTTATGTTTCAAAAACTTGAGGTTGCTTTAGACTCTTTAACGAAGAGCTCTATGGAGAGCATTGCCTACCAAACTGGACGGTACATACAACATTTACAAAGAGCCTGGCAGGGATTGGACTGCGATGTCACCAGTCTAGGGATTCCTCACATCCAGGGGAGGAATTCCCCCTACCAAAGTAGAACAGTAATATCTCTTTAATGCAGAGCATTGTTTGGGGGCACTGAGGTTAAGTGACTTGGCTCCCCAGGGCCTCCCAGTGCCTGTGGGTCAGAGATCACAGATCGCATCCTCACTAAAATACATCTGGCTGGAAGGAGGAAGAGTATTATTAGGTAGGAACAGAGCAGTCAGAGCTCAGCTTTACACACACAATGACCACGTCTGTGCGTACATGTGTTAGCTGCTTTGATACACTCAATCAGAATTGGTAAATGCAGGATTGCTTTTTAATTTTGCTGCTAGTTTTTCTTTGTGCCTTGAAATTAATGGTGAAATGGAGTTTAGCTAACTTTGGACCCAAGTGACTCCATCTTATTTTTTTTTTTAATTAATCTTTATTTTTCTCTTTCAAGCCTTTCGGGACTTTATGGCTTCCTGTGCCCTTCTCTCGATGGTCTTCTTTTTTGTTTGTTTGTTTTTTGCTTTTTGGAGGGGAGAGGGCAGGGCAATTGGGGTTAAGTGACTTGCCCAAGGTCACACAGCTACTAAGTGTGTCAAGTGTCTGAGGCTGGATTTGAACTCAGGTCCTCCTGACTCCAGGGCCGATGCTCTATTCACTGTGCCACCTAGCCATCCCTCCATCTTGGTTTTTAAGAAATCACAAAACTGCTATAGTTTGCTGGGAAAATCGAAAGCATAACAATGCTTATCTGTAGAAAAATTTCTTCTACCCCAGATCCCATTCCAAGTGATACTTCTTAGCTATAGTTAATCACTTAGAGATATATCATATAGCCTGATGTTGTTATCTGAACTGTTATCTATCTCTTATGTCTCACTTAAGCAGGAATTTCTTAAAGATTAGAATGTTTTTACTCTCAGATATTTCTGATGTTTCTTAAGAAGGTTTTTATTCCTGAATCCTGTTAGTAAAATGCTTTGTTATGAAAAAATACCTTGTTAATGTAGCCATCAAAAGAGACTAAGCCTTTCCTTTTGTTTTTTTCCCCCCTTTGTTAGTATAAAAGAAATTCTAGAAAAGTTAGTTTGAGCTTATACTCAAAGATACTGATTCTCTCAGTGTTGTTCCCTCACCACTAAAATATCTTTTAGCTTTAGCGATTGTTTTGGAATTTAATTTCAGAGACCCACAACGATGGACTGAGATAGATTAAGCCAAATTGGGTTAACAACTTAAGGCAAAATTAGATGATTTTAATTCTCCTGATTCATTGTTTTCTTTTTCTATTATGTAATATTGATGGCTAACATTTTATAGCTTTTAAAGTTTGCAAAGCACTTCATAAATTTTATTTTGTTTGATTCTGCCAGAGATGCCCATGACACAAAAAAAGGTTAGAAACCTATTATCTAGCATCACGTTTTCTACATTCACTTTGGAGCACCTTGTTTTTTGTTTTTGTATTCCCATGGCTTAGTGCAATGCCTGGCATATACTTACTTGGTGCTTCATAAATGTTGCTGGCTTGGTTTCTTAGACCAGCGAAGGTGTAGTCTGACCATTTGGGGCATTTTAACTGCAGGTAACATATCATGTAAACCAATGCTTGTGACTTGGCAGGAAGACAAACTATTTTTTTTTAAGACTTTGGATCTTCTCTCTGCTTTGGCCTTCATGACACGTCTTTCCTCCAGTCATGAAGAAAATATTTGAAACCTGAGATGTCTAGGATCCTGAATGAATCCTACACATGCGCTGCTCTGCAGATCTGGAGCGCCTGCCTGAGATTGAACATCAGGATATCTAACCAAATTGCAATAGAGAGGCTGTTGCCAACTCTCCTGGACAGTTAGGTGAACTCTCTTCTCCGGGATGGAAAAACTCCCACAGTTGCATGTTTGAGGCTTAATGGAAAGCCATGGCCATGGTCTGAGGTCCCGAACTACTAATCAGGCTCATCTGAATGTTGGTTTAAGAATCAGGACATCACTCACCATCATTTCTTCAGAGCTTAGCATGCCGAATCTTCCTGGGGCGTTCTGTTCAAAAAAATCATGAAATGGGGAAATGAGAGCCAGCCCAGTCAGCTGTTCAAGAGATATTTTCTTAGGTATTAAAAAGTGAAGACTGGAAATGAGTTCATTTTTCTTGGATTTTTAACATGGTGGTTGTATAGGTATACTAGAATAATATACCCTCCTTGAGGGCAAGGATGAGCCTCTTTCATTTTTGTCTGCCTATCCCCACTAGCCCCTAGAGAGCAGTTCAATGCTAAGGAACACTGGCTGTCATTCACTGGTAATTCCCCTATAATTCATCGGTGTAGGGAACTCCCACGTGAGGGAATGCTAGCAACCGCACGCTTAGACTTCCGCTCTGGAGAGAGAGAGACATACTTCATATATTTGTTGCTGTTGATTAACTGATTCATTTTGTACAGTTGCAAAGCCCAGTGGGGTTGAGGAATTATCCACTGAATGGTCCTCTTGGAGAAATTAGAACCCAAAGTTAACTTTTGCCTCCATATCTCTTCAGACCTCACCTTTGGGTACTTCCTAAAGTCATTATTATATAACTTTGTATACTTTAGTTGTATGAGTTTGTGTGTTATTCCTTGAGCAGCCTGTAAGCTCCCTGAGGGCAATGGCCGTTTACTTTTGTCTTTGCATCTATAGCCTTGTATACACAGTAGTCATTTCAATCAGTCAGGAGGACCTGAGTTCAAATCCAGACTCAGACACTTGACACACTTAGTAGCTGTGTGACCTTGGGCAAGTCACTTAACCCCAATTGCCCTGCCCTCTCCCCTCCAAAAAGCAAAAAACAAACAAACAAAAAAGAAGACCATCGAGAGAAGGGCACAGGAAGCCATAAAGTCCCGAAAGGCTTGAAAGAGAAACATTTAATTAAGCACCTACTATGGGCCAGGCACCATGCTAGGCACCTAACAAATGCCTCTCGACTGATGAGGGCAGGGGCCTTATCTTTTCTAGCTCTTCCCATGTCTCTCATAGTTCTCTCAGCACAGAGTAGGAGATATAATTAATAAATGCTTATTGAATGAGGCAAATTAATATAGCATAGAGAAATTTTGTAATAAAATATAGAATAATATAATTATATACAACACAAATGTCATATTATATTTTCTATACATTAGAATATATACTATTTAAACATAAATATAATGTGTTTTATAGAAATAAAATATATAGGGATTATATATGATGTATTAAATTAAAATTATGCAATTATTCAATCAAAATTCACTCAGTACCTTAAGGTTTTTCAAAGGCTTTACATACAGATATTATTTTGTTTTAGACTTTCAACAACCCATGAGGAATTACTAGAGACATTGTCATGCACATTTTTCATATGTGGAAGGTGAAGCTTGGAGTTTTTAAGTGACCTGTGTAGGATCACATAGTTTTTGAGTCAGGATTTGAACTTAGGTCTTCCTGATTTCAGACCCTCTGTTCTGTGGAAACAACACACCTTTCTACTTCACTTTGCTTATGAAGACATGCAACAAATATTGATCGTGCACCTACTGGGAATATTGTCTATATGTAACTCGTACTTACCAATTGGTTTGCTCCAATGGGCACGTAAAACATTCTTGGGTAAAGCTAGACACAAACGAAACAGTCATTAGAAAAGTCTTTTCCAAGAAGAGAATGTTAAGCTGCTGTGGACAGAGGACAAAGAACACAAACAAACAAGCAGCAAACAAACACCAACAAGACACATTAAAAAAAAAACTTACTGGGGCTTTCTCTGGTTTTTGCTCCGGTCCTTCAGCAATCAGACGTCCCATTGGAAACATCTTTACATGCAGAAAACAGAATAAATGTTTAATGTAACACAGCTCTGAATAACACTTTAAAGTTACCTAAAATATATTATCCAGGATGAAAGCATGAAAAATAGCCATCCAACTTGAAAGCAAAGCAAAGCAAATAATTTTGCTTTATTGCAGACTGTGGAGGATGGGAGGCATACGAGCATTTAAAATTCTTTACTTCCCTCTTTCAGTAAGGATGCACTTTAATAAGTTGTGCTATGAAAATGTGCACTTACCGAATGACCCGCTTGACCTGCAAAATCCAGTTCTGGCCGCTGCATCATAAATAAATGTTTAAATTACAGAACAGTCAAAATTCTAAGCACAGGGAATTAAGCATGCAACTAGTCACTTCTGTTTGAAAAGAGGCCTCTTTAGAAAAATCAGAGGGTGTCCCCCATCTTCTTTGGTTTTATCTCTTACATCTAGAATTAGAATTGGAAGGGATCCCAGAAGCCATCTCATCACATCACGTCATTTGGGGATTGAGGCAATGGCGGACCAGGTCTTAGAGTCACCATCTTAGTTTTTAAAATTCTTCTGAAAAATGTTTATTTTCAGTTCCAAAATTCTCTCCTCCTTCCAGTCCCTCCCCCAGCCATTGAGAAGGCAAATAATATGATAGCCCTGATACAAGTGAAGTCATGCAAAACATATTTCTATGTTATCTGTATTGCAAAAAAGCAAGAAAAACAAAGTGAAAAAAAGTTATTGTCAAGATTATAATTTAGCCTCAAAGGCTGGTTGACCAGACCCTTGGACATTCAACTTAATAATGCCTAGAGACAGCATGATGCAATGGATAACGATCTGACCTTGGAGCCAGGAAGAGCTGAGCTCATTTTCTGTCTGGGTGACTCTGGACAAGTCATTTCCCTTTGCACTTCCCCAGCCAAGTCTCTAAGATTACAAATTGCAAAGAAAGTGCTGACCTGAATTGGTAGAAGGAATGACTTCACCTGGGAATTCCCTTGGGAGCATTTTCAAAGGAGGGAATGTATGGAGTGTACTTTGTAATCTTTAAAGCACTATACCGGCATTATTATCATCATAAGTGTACATATGAAATTGATAATAAGACTTGGGCATTTATTATTATCCTGGTCATAGAATGTGAGAATTGGAAATAGTCTTAGATGTGGTTGAGTTCCATGCTCTGGTTTTACAAATGAAGAAACTGAGGCCCAGGGAAATACAAGGTCACATAGGGAGTCAGTGAACAGAGCAAGGAATAGGCATCTTGGCTCCTGACTCCCAAGCCGCTCTCCTTCCCTGTATTTTCTGGAAGATGCTCTCAGATGGTCCATTTCTTCTGATAGTGAAATGGAAAGACTGGGGCAAGGACATTTGCAATCCTGCTCAGTCCCTCCACTTTGGTGACAAAACTGAGCAAAGAGAACCAGGGTGGGTTTTACTGGGTTTCTCTATCGTGGCTGATCTTCCATCTTTGCCATCGAGCAGGAGCATGTTTCCTTGGGCACTTCCAGCTCTCATGTTCACTTTTACCACCTAGGGCTGAAAGGACTTAGTATATGATACCACCAGGCTCCATGTTGATACATGATGTTGGGAAAAGAGCTCTGAACCTAGAGTCAGAATGGACCTACTTTGAGATCCTGCCTCTATCATGCACTAGCTGTGTGACCTGGGGCAAATGACTTAGCAACCTCCCAGAGCCTCAGTTTCCTTATCCCTAAAATGGGGCTAGCGCCTTTGGCACTTGCCTCATAGCATTGTGAGGATCAAGTGAGATGATATCTATAAAGTGTTTTGCAAACCAAGCTCTCTATACAGTGTTGGAGATGTTGAGCTGGAGGGGACCTTAAAGGTTGTCAGGTCTAATTCTCATTTTTTATTTTGTAAATAAAGGCTGTGATTTTATTGGTGCAACAAACTCGCAGTGAGGAAACTCCCTCTGTTAGTGTAGATTGCACAGCTGTTATGCAGCAACTGCCTATTGTGCTGAGGAATTGAAGTGATTTACCCAGGGTCACACAGCAAGTAGGTGTCAGAGAGAGAACTTGAACTCAGGTCTTCTAAACTCCAAGGCTCTTTCCTAACTCTCTACTATGGCACTCTGCTTCTCCCAACTTGCTTGCTGTACAGATCAAGAAACTGAGTCAAAGAGGGACTTGCCAATGTCACACAGACAAGTGGCAGAATCGGAATTCAACCCACATCCTTGATCCGTTCAAACCCAGCACTCTCTCCATTCCATCATGCTGCTGCTTGTATAAATGGCAAGGTTTTGTTTCCATTTTGTCCAAACTGAGGAGATCCTTGGGGTGAGGAAACTTACTCTTCCCAAACAGTCCCACAACTGGTCTACAATTTAGAGAACTGCTCGTTATTGTTATTATTGCCATATTAATACAAATTCATCTCCTTCAGTGGTGGTCAGATAGAAATGCTCTCAGAACAAGTCATAGGAATGGTATTAATCCGCAACAACAAAAGAGCTCATTGTGTTCAATGGCGGTCATAAGCCTCAGTTACACTACTACTAATAGTATTGTATTATTAACAAAAATAGTTTTTTTGGTGAACTTCCGATAAAAAATCTCAGGACAAACAAGAGTCATAATGATAAGAATAATGAACACTAATAAAATGTTCTTGTCTCATTCAATGTAGGACAGATAGAAATGCCTCCAGGATATCGTAGTAACAATAATGATAAAGAATAAAAAAAAGTTATCGTCTCGTTCAGTGGAGGTCAGATCAAAATTTTCCTGGGACGGTAATGATAAAGATTGTTATTAAAAAAATTCTCCTCTTCTTTGGTGAAGTTCAGCTAGAAATGATCGCAGGACAAGGAATAGCAATGATAACAATTATAATTAATCATAAAAAGTTCTTATCTTATTCAGGGAAGAGCAGATAGAAATGCTCCTGGGACAAGCAATAGTAAAGATAATGACGCCAGATTCCAATTTGTCTGATGGAGTTCAGATCGAAATGCTCTGAGGACAAGTTGTTAGTAGTTTTAATGTTAAGTATTAATTTAGTTTTCATACTACGTCCTTCATGCAGCTTGACAACTCTGACCCTATTATGAGTGTAATTATTGCTACTACCACTGTGACGCTGTTGGGAGGGCCATTATCACTGCTGCCGCTCATATAGGTAGCAGTGACGGAGGACTGTAGTATCGTTATTGCTAGAGCAGTAACACGCCACCACAGCATCACTGTTACACAATAGTTATTCGTGTTAGTATCGCGACTGCACACTCGATCAGTAGTGTTGTTAGCACTAACGTGGTTGCCGCGGGCTCTCTTAGTCCCAGCAAACTCCCGCAGCGCTCCGCAGCCCCTCTGCTCTGCGGCGCTGACCAGCACTGACGCGGCTGCTGTGCACTTGGGTCTTAGCATTTTTAAAGTGCTGCAGTATTATCACTTTTACAAGAGCGACGTGTGACTACAGTATCACTCCTGTAACAACACTACGGGCTTGTTAGCGTTAATATTATTACTGTACGTTTTGTTTTTAGTATAAACACTACACATTTTATTAGTGTCAGTGTTAATATCACTAGGACAACTTTACAATCAGCACTAATATGCTACCGCACTATTATTACTATCACAGTAGTAGTATTCAGCTACGTCTTGTTGCTCTGCAACACTACTACTACGTGCTTTATTATCAGTACTAATACTGTTGCTACACATCTCTTGGCGTTGTTAGTATTAATAAACTGTTACAATAGTGATATACACATAAAGTACTCTTACTATAACCATACTACAGTATCAGTGATATTACTATGATTGCTACATATTTTATTATTAGCGTTAATAGCATCGATATGCTACTGCAGTATTGATATACAATGCCATGATTTTCTTAGCATTAATATTATTATTACATGCTTTATTATTAGCATTGCTAATCCTAATAAAATGGTTCCATTTAGAGTTGCTGCTACTACTACTGAAGTTTTATGGTTGTCAGGCTGCAAGGAGGAGATATCATTTGCATACTCCATGTTTTATGGTGCTCATTATTTAAATGAATCTCAGGGGCTTGTTTTCTCTTGGCATGTTTGCAGCTGTTGGGAGACGGTATGTGATTGAATAAGGAAACCATGCAATGACCTCGGGCCTCCCTGCCCTGCCCAAGGGCCCCCCAGGCTGCTGGCCCACTGCTCGGTCCTCTGGAAGCCCTTGGTTCTGTCCCTGAGTCAGTGGAGGCTGAGGTGGCCCATGCTGGGTGGCATCCGGTGCTGGGCTGGGTTGGAGGAAAATCTTCTGTCCTGGCTTTTGGGGCTGCTGGGATGGTAGAGGAGGTGGGTGTACTGGCAAGGCGTATTCATACTGCAAAGGAAGGAAAATGGAAAAGCACAGGAAAGGCGTCAGGGGAGGCCACCTGGGCCAGCATCCAGCCATGCTCCTGGAGCCAGGCATGAGCTTGGGGTTAGTGCCACCCTCCTCATCCAGCCTTACACTCCCTACTCTACAATTTTAGTCCACTGTGAAACAGTAGACTGGTTTACGTTATCTTGTATGTCCTAATCACTCATCCTTTCCCCAGTTAGAATATGAGCTCTTTGAGAGCACAGACATTGTTTTGCCTTTCTTTGGATCCTCAGCACTTAGAACAGTTCCTGACACATAAAATTTGCCATCTGACTAACACAATTCAATCAATCAACCAACATGCATTTATTAACCACATACTATGACCAGGATAGGCCAGCTAGGTAATGCAGTAGATAGACGAACGCCAAGCCTGGGGCCAAGGAGACTCATATTCTGGCATTCAAATCCAGCCTCAGACACTTACCAGCTGTGTGACCCTGGGCAAGTCACTTAACCCTGTTTCTCAGTTTCCTCATCTGTAAAATGAGCTGGCAAAGGAAATGACAAACTGTTCCAGCATCTTTGCCAAAAAAACTCAATTCCCCACCCCCCCAAACCCAAAACAAAACCCAATGGAATCTCGAAGAGTCAGAAATTACTGAAACGACTGAACAACAAAGGAAGAGGCACAGGGCTAGGTGCTAGTGGGTACAAATATAATTGGTATGGAGTGCTCCTTAGTATAAATTGACCTCTACATGTGAAGTCTGTTTAAGTATTCATCCATCTATCTGTCTGTCTGTCTTTCTATCTGGTTATGTCTATGTCACCTATTTAAATTATAAAAATATTTTATCTTGAACTTAATAAACACCAAATAAAACAAACATTTCCATTTGCAAAGTTGAGCTGAAAAAGGATTCTACATCAAGCTGAATCTGTTTCAAAAAGCTTGTTTTTCCTTTGAAATACATAATAAATTCAATGTGTAATTTGCAAAGCTGTCCTACTTGTCTGCATTTACTTCTGTTCTCTTGCACACATGAAAAGATCTTCAGTGACCCTCTTTTAGTCAGTTCCATACTACCCTCCTCTCTGTACCCCCATGCACACCTTCTCCACTCCCATAAAAAAAGAGGAAAGTCAAAAACCCTTGTGACAAATACACCCAGCTCTGCACAGATTCCTGTTTAAAAGAGCATTGTTTTCCAGCCTGTTTTTCCTGAAGGAATCTGTGGTGACTCCACTAATTGGATGAAATCTAAACTCCTTCATCTGGTGTTCTAAGTTCACCATGATTTTAGGCTATGGTTTGAGAGGTGGAAGGGAATCCAGAGGTCATCTGCTTCTAGCCCCAATCTTTGCAGATGAGGAAACTGAGGCACAGACAGAGGTGACTTGCCCACCCAAGGTCTCCCAAGGAACAAGCAGCAGAGCAAGGACTCAGCCCCCAACCCCACGTTATTCCTGCTGCATCATGATATCGCCTTGTCCCACCAGACTGCTCCAAATGTATCTCCCAGCTCCACACTCTTATTGTGTTCATATCAACCAGCTTTTATAAAGTGCCTGCCATGTGCCTTCTCCTGAACTAGGTGCTGGAAATACAAAGGCAGAAATGAATCAGTTTTTGCCCTCAAGAAACTTATATTCTTTCAGTAGAAACACCATGTGTTTGTTAAGTATATTTTTTGTTCTTCAATCATTTTCAGTCATGTCCCAACTATTTGTGACCCCGTTTGGGGTTTTCTCGGTAAAGATACTGGAGTGGTTTGTCACTTCCTTCTCCAGCTCATTTTATAGGTGAGGAAACTGAGGCAGACAGGGTTAAGTGACTTAATAACTGTCTGAGGTCAGATGGGAGCTCAGGATGATGAGTCTTCCTGACTGCAGACCCAGTACTCTATCCCCTGCAGCGCCACCTAATTGCACCTCTAGATCCTCCTGTTTATCAGACATTTATTTGCAGTGTTTGAAGGGATGACTTTGAGATTTGGTATTGAGAAAGAATGGAAGCAAGGAGCTTACCTGTTGAGTCTCGTGTTCCCTTTGCTGCAACCATGGGAAGGAGGAGTGGGGTGGAAGGAGTCCATGCATCCATAAAGAGGTAAATGGTTTACCATAACCAAACCTAGAGAGCTAAGCAGGGGGTGAGGGAGAGAAAAGGACATTATCTTATTTCTGCAATAATAATAGCTAGCACTCATAGAGTCCTTTGAAGATATTACTTTATTTTATCCTCACAACAATCCTGGGAAATAGGTACCATTTTATACATGGACCTTTTCCTCACTTTACAGATGAGGAAACTGAAGCATACAGAGGTTAAGTGACTTCCCCAAGGTCACACAGCTATGATGTGTCTGAGGATGGGTTAGAACTTGGTGTTTCTGACTCTAGGCCCAGAAGGCCATAGGAGGACTAAAAATATAGGGAGCAAAGCTAAAATTTAACTATTTCAGCATTGACATTTATGTATCCCTTCATGAGAGGCAGCACGGAATGAATGACCTGTATTTATATAGCATGTTACAGTTTGCAAAGCTCTTTACATTTGCTCTTATGTTGGTCCTATTTATCCACCTGGGTCCCAGGCAACTCTGATTATAAGTTACAAGTTACTGTGATTTGTGTCAGTGGAAGATGTTTGTACACTTAGAATATCACAGACCTGGGCCACATTTATATTCAAAATTAGTTGTTAGTTATTTCATTTCCTTAAAAAACAGATTACTAGTGATTTTGGCTTTACAACACAGTCATCTCCTGGTGCACCACCCTCCCTAAGCCCCCTCAAGTAGACTTCCCTTACAACGAAGGAAAACAATTAAGCAAAACCACATGCACACAATGCTTGAGCCTAACAACATATGACTGTACCTATAGCCCTCTAGTGGGGTGCTTCCTTGATTCCTGTCTGGGACTAAGATTGGTTATTATCATTTCTCAGCTCAACTGTTATTTTCAATAACTGTTCAAATAGTTCACCAAGTATCTGCTCAATGGCAAAATTCCCCTAAGTTTGGCTAAGATCTAGTTTTTAAATGACCATTTGTTTTAGCTGAGGATGGAAGAGAGAGGACATGAGAGGACTCCTTTAACTTTTTTTTTCTTTTTTTGGATTTAGGTGATCTTGTTTGCTCATTTGTATCTGCGATATTCAGGGCACTTCAATGAACAGTAACCACACTATCACTACAATTAAGAACAAGAGGGAACATTTGTGAAAACAGTTACCTGAGTAAGCAGGTTCAGTCCATTCAGATTCCCCAACTGTCTCATTGTCTGTTAAGGAGAAGAAGAATTAGAATCTATCTATATTTTGTTTCTTTGCATATTTTCTTCAATAAACTAAAAGCAAACCATTGTGATGTGCATAATAAGAACTAAAAAGAGATGTTGACATAGGCTTTGTGACGGTCAGTAACTTAGTTCTTGTTAAATATCTTATGCAAGCTTCTATTGCAGTGGTTCTCAACCTTCCTAATGTTGCGACCCTTTAATACTCATATGTGGGCATATCTGCATTCGGGTGGACCCGCCTGGAGCCAGATAGAGGAGCAGTGTCTCAATTCCTAAGACCATCGGAAGTATGTGTTTTCCGATGGTCTTAAGGGACCCCTGTGACCCCTGTAAAAGGGTCATTCGACCCCCAAAGAGGTCGCAACCCACAAGTTGAGAACCACTGTGTCGTTTACTGGACAGACAAAACGTATTTTAAGTCGAAATACATAAAAAACATTAAAATATTCTAAGTGGAGATATATTCATCTGGGGAAACTTGATATATTTGTGCTTCCCCTTAAAAAAGTCACATGCCCTCTGACTTATTGAAGATCAGCTTGAAGATGAAAAATAACCCATTAGAGATGAATGACATTAGGCTATTTTTACTTCAGAAAAGGCTCTAGTTGGGTCTCCAGCTAAGTCACATAGTCTCTACCCAAGTATTCTATGAACCAGGATTATTATTTATAAATATTATGATCAAAATAATTCTGCATTTAAACTAATTCTCTTATACTTAGAAATTATAGAGGAAAGGATATTTATGATAATAATGTTAATAATAAATTTAGTCAGCAGGCATTTATAAAGTGCCTACTATGTGCCAGCCATTGTATTAAAAGCTGGGGCTTCAGAGAAAAGCAAAAGCTGGTCTCAAAGAGTTCAGTCAGAATCCAACAGGGGAGACAACATGCATACAGTTATGTATAAACAGCTATTTACAGGATAAATTGGAGACAGCCATCAAACAGCTAACCTTTACACGGTGCCTCAGGGTTTGTGAAGTATTTCACATGTTATACTGCTTTTCACAAGTGGCCTAGGACAGAGAGGCTGTTATTATCATCTCCATTTTTTCAGATGAGGAAACAGAAGCACATAGAGGTTGTAGCCTGCACCGGGTCAGAGAGGCAATGTGGCTCAGTCAAGGCCAGGAAGCCCTGGGCTCAAGTCCTGTCTCTGACAGGTACTGGTTGTCTGACCTTGGCCAAGTCTTTTAACCTCTCAACGTTCCCACCATCACTCTTGGATGAAATTTCAGAGAAGATACTGACCAACTGCCTTGGTAGAGTTTTCTCATTGCTGAGTTCCCCATAATAGGTCTAGTCTTTATCTCCTTAAACCACATTATATCAAATATTCTACTAAGCCCTTATTCCGTGAACTCAAACTGTATTCAACTAGGAAGACCACCACCAGAAGAGTTTAAGATATAAGGTGTTCTTATAATATAATTTTAATGCTAAATATGAAAGTTTTTAGAGACAGTGAATTTTATGAAAATTAGGGGTTTTTTACAGGTGTTTTAAAAAGATGCAAGATGTAATAGAGAAAAAAAACCCAAAGTACAATCTTTTTCTTTTCCCCCTCTCTTTCTGTTTCTTTATCTCTCTGTGTCTCCTTTCTTTCTGATTCTCTCTATTTTTCAGTTTCTCCTCTCTCTTTCTCTCTCTCTCTCTCTGTCCTCTTTTTCTTTCTCTGTCCCCTTTCTTTTTCTCTCTCTCCTTTCTCTTTCTCCCCCTCTTTGTCTCTCTTTCTCTGTCTCTTTCTTCTCTCTCCATATCTCTGTCTCAGCCTCTCTTCTTTCTTTGTCTCTATATCTCTTTCTGTATCTCTGTCTGTGTCTGTCTTTCTCTGTCTCTTCCTCCCTCCTTCCCTCCCTCCCTGCCTCTCCTTTTTGGACTATGAGATGTATGAGAGGTGGCTCAGTACAGTATGGAAATCCTTGGTTTGGAGGCAGAGGGACCCAGGTCAAGTCCTTGCCTGTGTGATTTTAGGCAAGTCACTTAACCCTTCTTTGATTTCCTTGACTGAAAACCTGTGAAAACCTTGACTGAAAACGATGCCTCTGGGCTTCCTTCTAGCTATAACTCCACAAAACTCTGTGCTGTGTTAACTGTTTTAAAGGATCTGCTCACGAGGCATCAGCCATTCAATTATAGAAACCACTTTGGTTCACTGGTGTCTGAAAGAATAAATCAGTGGATTCTGCCCACAGTTTCAGGCTGTGCAACATGGGACTGGCAGGGAGAGCCCTCTGAAAGGTCACTCATTTCCTCAGAGGAGAAGCAGGAGCCAAGACCAAATACATCGAGAGACAGCTTTGATGCAACAGTCCCATCTATTGACCACGATTCTCTGGGAGCAGACCAACTGCTGCTCCAGACTTTGACTGAGGACATATAGTGAATTTGTCACCATGTCTCTCGCCTGAGAAACAGACCACTTGAAATGCAATGCAGACACTGAAAATATCTACCTCAAGGCTCAAGCTCCCCAGTCCAGTGGCTGCAGCTTGCTGAGGAAATACCTGCAAGGAGACAGAAGTCATTCGATTACCTTTGCGGCTGAAGGATGAACAGCTATGGCTGGGGCCACCAGAGATGGATCAGAGACAGACAGGAGAGGAAGGCTGACCAGGGGGAGAATTGCTGCAGCCTTTCCTCACCCTCCCCTTCTAGCTCCAAGTGCCCTCCCTTCTTCCCTCCCCCCTCCCTATATACTTTGGATTAACCTTTTTCTATTTATTCCCTTCAGATTCATTCTGTATGTATTTAGACTTGACCTTGTCTCCTTTATTTGACTGTAAACTCCTTGGGCTTAAGGATTGGCTGCTTCTTTGTATTTGAATACATAACACCTAGCATAGTAGTGCCATGTGGTGGGTACTTAGTCAATGCTGGCCAGTTGACATAAGGGATTTCTGTAGGATTTAGGTTTTTTTCACCATGCAAATCACGCAAATGCTATTTTTGGTGGTGTTTTTTTCCTCATCTTAGAATTGTTTTTCTTGAAGTTAAAATTAGTGCCTGGCACATAGTAGGTGATACATAATGCTCATTCCTTTCCCTTTTCCTTCCCTATCCTGTGAATATATTTAAAGTCTGATTCTGTTAACAAATACAATCACATCATAATATATTAATATTAATTAGCAGTAGTACTAATGATATAATTAAATAATTATATTTAAGTGTATTTCAATATTTGTTCAAATTTGTCACATTTGCTTCAATTAATTTTTTTCTTCCAAATGATCGCACTGAGTCAAGTTATCTCATTGTACTGTTCGTTTAAGAGTGGTGTTCTTGAGGGCTAATTCAGAGAGGTCAATGCAGGGCTTTCTAACATTCATCTACTAGGAAAGTGCAGAAATTTGGAGAAGAGCTCAGCGTGAATCAACTTACCTGTTTTATTGGCACTGCAAAACTTGTTCCCAAAAGGCACAGAATCAGTAGCAAGTCCTTCATTTTAAAAAGTGATTTCTGGAAAAGAGTCGGGTTGGGAGATTGTGGTCAGTTTAGCTCTGGATTCGGTCTCATTAAAAATCAGCTTAATCAGGACTGTATTTATGCTCTGACAAAGTAACCAGTTGAAATATGAACAATTCAGTCTTGCTGCCCAAATGATGAATTTGATTTTGAAAGCAATGGAATGGGTAGATTAATTTAGTCCAAATTGTTGAACTATTTGTATAAAGCCCAAATAAACCGAGGGAGTAATCTAGCAGTGTTAGTCTCTTTAGTCACCACTGGTATAGGTTCATTTGGTACAAAGTATGGCTTGGTGCAGTGTATAACAGCTTGGTTAATTCCTTACACAAAAATGTACCAATGGTCCACTAAGCATCTCACTTACCAAGAGAGACCTCCAGAAAACAGGGAAACAAAGTATAATATGCAAATGAATTATAGATGTAACAATGGAATACTTGCAGGAAGATATAAGGCAAAATTTGTGTTGCATTTGGTAGGTCTAGAAAAGACCACTTTCTAGGCAGGGAAAAATGAAACATTTTGTTCACATTCATTTCAATGAAAAATTCTATTACAGGAAAGGGGCCCCTCTTTCTCAAATGACCTAATTGATTTTGTACCGGGTTCAAGAGATTGGGAAGGCATTAACTTTAAAGGCTGGTGATAACCTCCCTACTGTTGTGAGAGCCACTCAGCTGCCATTTGCCAAGTACTCTACCCGCCAGGCACCGTGCTAAGCAAGTGGGGATACAAAGAGAAGCAAAAATCTGCCCTGTCTGCCAAGGAGCTCAGAGACAAATGGGAAGTACCACCTGCAAACAAGAAATGCAGGACGTCCTCAAAGCCTTACAGTGGTTTTAAAGTGTTAAACCCATAGGTTATTTTAGGTATAAAATCGAAAAACCTCAAGACTTTTGCAACCTCCTCTATACTGTGTAAATTGAGGATAATCTCGGAGGGAAGGTCACCAAGATTGAGGAGGACTGGGAAAGGTTTCTTGCAGAAAGCAGCATGGTATAAAGTAAATAAAGTCAGGGTTCAAAACCTGCCTCAAAAACTTAGAAGCTGTGTGCTTCCTATCTCCCCCCACTCCCAACTGTGCCTCAGTTCCATCATCTGTAAAATGGGATTGGATTAGATGGTCTCTAAATTCCTTTGGACTCTAGCCCTCTCGTCTATAAAGTGCTAGATTGGTAAGAGAACTGTTTGTTTTCTAATAATATTCTTAAGTAGAGGCTGTCACCAATAGGCTCGTGCCGGATCTTGTCTTGCTGTCCTGGTGGAATGGTAATCAAGCTCTCAGTTGATAATAGTAAATATTCTTGGATTCATCATACAAGGATCATAATTCCCCTTTATAAAACTCGTCCCAAGGCAGGAGAAGCCACGACCCGCACACACTTGGAAACTAACAAAACCCATTTTACCTTTACTGCTGGCTTGTGCCTTGTTCCCAGAGCCTGGAGATACCAGTCAAGAGACCTCTAGGAAAAAGAAGAATTAAAAGGTTTTCAGATCATCTGGGCCTCTGTCTCTCTTTGTCTCTTTCCGAGGGAGAATTAGAAACCTGTATTTAAAGTACCAGTCCACCAATGAACTTGAAGCAAAAAGGGTGAGAAGGCTCTCCTTCAATTAACGCCCACACCCTCTCATTGCATGCAAGGCTCTGGCCCATACAGTCTCATTATTTTTAATTATCTCTCAGCCCCTATATTTATTTGAAAAATAAAGTCAGGAAGAAAGTCAGTGAATAACAGACATTTGCACCTGAGCTCTGAAGACAATCATTTTGGAAAGCTGGAGGAATCCGTGCTAAGTGAGTCCAGGAGAAGCTATTGTCCACGCTGGGGATTTTCAGTAGGAAGTCAAAGCCCAAGACTTGGGACCATCTGCAAATTGCTATTGAAATGAGTACTGATTCTGTCTCAGGGAACTGTTATTTCACCAACACTTGAGTTCAGAGGAAAGGATGCCAACTATTGTTTATTTATCTTTTCAATTTTTGTTTTTTAATCTTTTCAATTAACATTAACACTAATTTACGTTAATCAATCAATAAACATTTATTAAGCCTACTATGTGCTAGGCACTGTGCTAAATGTTGGGGATACAAAAAGAGGCATAAGGCAGCCTCTTAATTTAATTAACATTACATTAAATATTTATTTTTCTCTTCCTGAACTGGGAAACAGCAAAGGAAAACAAAACACTTATAACAAAGATGCCTAGTCAAGCAAAATCACTTCCCACATTAGCCATGTCCAAAAATATTGTCTCAATCTGTGTCTTGTCAGGCAATGGGCAGCATGCATCATCAAGGATCCCCTGGATTTGTGGTTGGTCATCAGGAAGTATTTATGTATTTATCTTCTTCCCTCTTATTAGGGGGTATGCTGGGCAAGGATAGACAGATTAGTACTTGAAAATGGGATTCATATCCTTCCTTCCTTCCATTTCCAAATATTTAAAGGACATTTTCGATACCAATCTTGATAACAGTTTCAATTAATGTAGTGATTTTAGAGTTATAAAGTTATTTCTTGCATGGTAGGTGGTGCCAATTATTGTCCTTACTGTTGTTTAGTTGTGTTCAACTCTTATGGACCCCATTTGGTTTTTTTTTTTTGGCAAAAATACTAGAACAGTTTGCCATTTCCTCTCCATTTCATTTTACAGATGAGGAAACTGAGGCAAAGTTAAATGACTTGCCCAGGGTCACACAGCTAGGAAGTGTCTGAGATCAGATTTGAACTTACAAAAATTAACCTTCCTGACTCCAAGCCTTGCAGTCTGTCCACTGTGCCACCTAGCTGCCCTCTTGAAGATACTGAGTCTCAGAGAAGGAAAGTGATATGTTCAGAGTTACATTGTCATATTTAAAATCTGAGTCTCTCTAGATTCTAGATCAATCAATCAATCAATCAATCAATCAGTCAGTTGGTCAACAAGCATATATCAAGTGCCTACTATGTACCAGACTTGGCAATAGGCAAGGGGGAAACAGATCTAAGAGAACAGAGCAGTCTTTATTCTCAAGAAGTTTACATTCTAACAGGGGAGACAATACATATCAGGAGAGACAATGTGTACAGATTTGAATGTATCTAGAATGAATATACATATGTATATTTTAACAAGTATAAAATGAACACAAAGTCCCTAACTACAAAGTAAGAAGGGCATTAGCATGTGAAGGAATCAAGAAAAGCTTGGTGTAGAAGGCGGCCAGGGATTGAATCAGGAAGGGGGAGAGACAGGTGCCACGGGGGCGCATTCCAGGCACAGAGATGGGAAATGAATGTGAGGAACTGAGAAAAGGGCAGTTTGGCTGGATTACAGAGTGGAGGAGGAGGAGAAGCAGTGCCCAGTGAGACTGGCTGGCTGGGTTGTGTCCAGGCTGTGGAGGACTTTAAAAACCAAGCAGAAGAGTTTTCAATTTCTCTTAGGAGCCATAGGGAACTACTGGAGTTTGTTATGTGGGGAGAATAACGGGGTCCTGTACTTAAAGAAAATCACTTTGATAGTCGTGTGGAGGGTGGGCTGGGGTGGAGAGACCAATCAGGAAGTCATCGCAATAATTTGGACAAGAGGCGATGAGGGTCTAAATTAAGGTAGTAGTTGGGTGAACAAAAAGAAGGGGTCAGACAGAAGGAATATTGTGGAGGTAGAAGCGGCAAAATTTGGTGACTGATTAGATACGTGGGACTAAGGAACTGAGGCTAACGACAGGTTATGAATCTTGATGACTGGAAGGATGATGGTATCTTTAACAGAAAGAGAGAACATTTTTAAAAAAATACATGTTTGTTGGAGATGTCCCCAAGACATGAAACTTGAAATATCTAAGAGTTGATTATAATTAAGCCCTTGAGACCTGATGTGCTCTGTGTGTGTGTGTGTGTGTGTGAGAGAGAGAGAGACAGACAGACAGAGACACAGAGAGAAACAGAGAGGGAGGGAGGAAGACAGAGACAGAGAGAAATAGAGAGGGAAGGAGAGAAAGAGAGAGAGAGAGGAGGAGGAGGAGGAGGAGAGGGAGGAGGAGGAGGACTCTAGGACAAAGCTTTGATGAACACTGGCAGTTAGGGAGTATGTTATGGATGATGGACTAGCAATGGAGGCAGGAGGGGAGTGATTATCCAGGTAGGAGAACCAGGAGAGAGATGTCATTAAGATCCAGAGAGGAGAGAGTACTCAGGAAGAGAGGGTGGTTAAAAGTGTTACATGAAGCAGAGAGGGTGAGAAGGATTAAATCTGAAAAAAAAAAAAAAAAAGACCACCAGATCTGGCAATTAAGAAATCAGCAAGCATTGGATTTCTGAGGTTGGAAGTCAGGTTGGAAGTGTTTGAGGAGTGAGTGAAAGGAGAAGTGGAGGCAGCGAGTGTAACCAGCATTTTCTAGGAGTTTGCAAAGGGAGGAAAGATAGGGTGAGAGTTGAAGGGAAGGTAGGGTCTAGTGAAGGTTTTCTTTAAGGAAGGGAGACCTGGGCTTGTTTGTAGGTAGCAGGGAAGGCTTTCCCAGACAAAAATGAAGATACAGGAACAATAAATCAATCAATAAAAATTTATGAAGTGCCCACTATGAGTTAAGTACTATGTTAAGCACTGCACAATCCTTCCTTTCAAGGAACTTACAGTCTAATGGGGGAGATATACCCTATGCCCAAACAAGACGCAAACAGGATAAATTGGAAACAATCAGTGAAGGGAAGGCACCAGCATTAAGGGGAACTGAGAAAGGCTTTCCTTGGGATTTTAGCCGGGACTAGAAGGAATTCAGAGAATAGTGGAGGTAGAGATCAGGAGGGGAAGGGTTCCAGGCATGCGGGGCATGGCAGGGAACATTCATGGCATCAGGACATGGGGTGTCTTGTTTGAGGAGGAGCCGGGAGATTAATATCACTGAATTCCAGAATAGATGGAGGGGAGTAAAGTGTGAGGAGACTGGAAAGGCAAGAAGGGGCCAGGTTATGTAGGGCTTTAAATGCCAAACAGAGGATTTTGTTTCATCCTGGAAGTAATAGGAAACTACTGGGATTTCTTGAGTAGGTTTGTGACCTGGTTAGACCTGCCGCTTAGGAAGATTACTTTGTCAGCTGAGTGGAAGATGAGTTGTCATGGGGAGAGACCATTGAGCAAACTACAGCAGTCCACGTGTGACGTAATGAAGATCTGTTCCCGGGGTAGTTCCCGGGTCAGAGGAGAGAAAGGGACATATATGAGAGATATTGCTAAGGAAAAATTGATTGCCTTTAGCAAGAGACTGGGATATTGGGGTGTGAGACATTGAGACCTAGGATGTAAACCCGGGGGACTGGAAGGATGTACCCTCAATAATAAGGAAGTTAGGGAAAAGGGGCAGTTTTTTTTGAAAAGTAATAAATTCAGGTTTGTAATGTTTAGTTTAATATAGTTTGAGACGCCCATTAGGCGGTTGGAGAAGAGAGACTAGAGGGCGTTAAGGAGGTTAAGGCTGGATACACAGATTTGAGTTATTAGTGTAAGAGAAGGGGAAGCAACAGATGTGGAAAAATTGGGACCTGAACTCATTGTTGGTGGATCTGTGAGCTGATCCAACCATTTTGGAGAGAGAGTTGGAATAATGTCCAAGGAGTTATTAAACTGCCCATGCCCTTTGACCGAGTAATAGTGCTGTTAGGTCTGTTTCCCAAGAGGATTAGGGAGAATGGAGAAGAATCAACATGTTCTGAAATATTTATAGCAACTCTGTTTGTAGTGTCAAAGAACTGGAAATTGCAGGGATGCCCATGAATTGGGGAGTGGCTAAGCAAATTGTGGGATATCTTCATGATGGAATGTGCTTGTGCTATAAGAAATGATGAGCTCAATGATTCTAGAAAAGCATGCAGAGACCTCCACGAAATAATGAAGAGCAAAATGAGCAGAACCAAGAGAAAATAATATACAGTAACAGAAGTATCATTTTAAGAATAACTTTGAGCAGCCAAGTCATTCTATCATAAATATGCAAAATAATCTTCAAGATCCTATGAAGGAAGATGCTCTCCACCTTCAGAGAAGCAGATGATAGGAGGAAATAAGCATAGTACAGTCTTACATATATGTTCATGAGTGTATTTGTATGTATATGTGTATATTTATAGATATCTATGTTTACATATGTGTATATATATTTATGTTTAATTGTAGCCTTCTTTAGAATGCAGGGACGGCAGGGAGGGGAAAAATAAAGTAAAAAGTGCACAGCAGAGAAAAGACAACCAACAAAGAAGCAAGGAAAAGCTGGGCAATTTTGAGAACAGTTCATAGTATTTATTATAGAGGTTTTCTTGAAATGAAAATTTATTGTTTTGTATTAAATCTTCTCTTATGGTCTGCTATGTACATGGCAGTGTTTTTTTTTTCTTTTCTCACGTTGTAATTAGGTGTAAAATAAAAAAATATTAAAAAAGAACATTATCAGCATAGAGACAATAACTGAATCCATGAGAGCTGATGATCTCATCAAGTGAAATAGTATGGAAGGGGAACAGAAGAGAGGCTGGGTCTGAGCTCTGGGGACACTCATGGGTAGCAGATGTGATCTGGATGAAGATCCAGCAAAGATCTCTGAGGAGTAGTCAACTGGGCAGGAGAAGCAGGAGAGAAGAGTGTCACAAAAGCCTAGATTGATATCGAGGAGAAGCGAGTGATTGTAGAGGCTGTGGAGAGGTCAAGAATGATGAGGCTGAGAAAAAGTCACTAGATTTGGCAATTAAGAGGTCACTAGTAACTTTGAAGAGAGCTGTTTCAGGTGAATGGCGTGGTTGAAAACCAGAATAGAGAGTTAAGAACAAAGTAAAAGGAAATAAGAGAAGGCACCTTTTGCAGACACTCTCGAGGAGTTTAACCACAAAAGAGAGGAGAGATAAGAGACCATAGACAATAGCCAACAAGGCTGAATGCATCAAGAAAACATTTTATTTTTGTGGATCAGGGAGAAACAGACATGTTCATAGGTGATAGAGAAGCAACCAGTAGAAAGAGAGAGGGGGAAGACAAGTGAGAGGATGAGGATGACAGAAGGGGCAATCTGTTGGAGGAGGCAGGGTCAAATTGGAGCCCTTTTGGAAATAGAGTGGTTGCCTTGGCAAGGAGAAGGGCCAGGGTGAAGGTGGAGATACTGGCAGAGACATTTGGGATGTGAGATGAGGAGGGATGGAGAGGGCAGAACTCTCACTAAATGACTTCAGTTTTTATCAGTGAAATATGAGATAAAGTTCTTAACTGAGAGGCACTATGGGAGGTTTGAGGAGGGCTGAAAAGGTTTGGAAGAGCTGCTGTGGTGAGTGCGATAGTGAATTAAATAGGAAGATATAAAAATGATTGCTTTGCTGCAATGAGTGCCCATTTGAGATTAAATAACATACATTTGTAGTAGATCCACAATTTTTCTCTAGCTTAGTTCAGCAGTGAATGAATAGGAATGAAAGAAGAGGATGATAGGAGTGATCTATAATTAATTAATTAAAAGTACATATAGTTAAGTAACCTGAAGCTTCATAGGGCAAGGTTGGCGATATAATAAAGGAGCTATGGACTTAAGAAAAGAAGGCAGTGTAAAGTTGAACTGGTTCACTAAGGGGTCAAGAAGGGGAAAGGAGAAGAGTGAGGACAGTGTAGGGGTGATAGTCTAGGGCAAAAACTAAGAAGGGATTGGGGATCATGGTGAAGTTACAGAATGGGACATAGGAAAGCAAAGGGAGAAGTATTGTGATAAGAGAAGAAAATTTCAGAAGTCATGAATGTGAAAGTGGGACATTTGTGAGTGATAGCAAGATCAAGGTATTGCCATCTCTGTTGTCCCTGGCCTCCAGGGTAAGTACCAGAGGCAAAACTTGTGAGCTTTTGCCCTCATTAAGTTCTGTTAGGCAGCTAGCTGTCTCAGCCTCAGGGTTAGGCTCTGCTGTCAGCTTCTGTTTCAATGTAAGACTCCTTATCAGGCTAGGTGTATTTCCTTCTAAATGGGAAGTAATGGTAGCCAAGCCCATGTTTCCATAGTAAAAAATTTCCCTAAACTTCTTTTATTTTAAACTTTTATTTATTTTAGTTTACATCATTCATTTCCATGAGATTTTGAGTTACAAATTTTCTCCCTATCTTACCCCTACCCACCACCCCGAAACAGCCATTCCATTGTATAACCCCTCCCCCAATCTATTCTCTTCTATGCCTCCCCCATCACTCCTCTGACTTTCTGGTAGGGCAGGATGGATCTCCTACCACAGTGCCTGTGTATCTGAAGTTCCAGTTGGATGTAGTTAATAATAATAATAAT
>CM053583.1:194693252-194720357 GCA_028627135.1 Pseudochirops cupreus
GTCCTTTGAGTTAATCTGTTTTTTAAGGTGTTAATTTCTTCAGTCAGGTTGTTGACTCTCTTTTCATGATTTTCTTGCATCATTCTTATTTCTCTTCCCAATTTTTCTTCCACTTCTCTCATTTGGTTTTCAAAATCCTTCTTCAGCTGATCTCTAGCTTTTAGGCAATCTTCATGTTTTTTGGAAGCTTTTGGTGTGGAGTTCTGACTATGTTGTCTTCCTCCTGTTCCCTGCTTTGATCCTTCTTTTCCCCAAAGAAGGAGTCTAGGGTTTGGTTGCTGTTCTTACTTTGCTTCCTATGCTTATTCGTGGCTGGCCAATCAGAGATTTTTTTTAACTCTGTGGAACTCTGCTTCCAGAGGGGAAGGCTCTGTCCCAAATCTCTGGGGTTTTCCTAGCTGCCAGAGCTTTTAGGAGGCTGCTGGGGCCCTCCCCGACTCTGGCTCACTGAAAAGAGACCCCAGGACCACCACCCAAGACCGTGATCCGGATCCAGGCTGCTCAACAGGAGAGCACTTGGCCTCTGAACGATCGCTTGGCCCCCCTGCAGTCTGCAGGCCAGTAGCTCCGAAGTGGCAATGTGGAGGCGGGTGCAGGACCTCCGCTTCTGCTGCTTCCTTGCCCTGGAGGCAGTTTGGCTGGATCCACTTTTTTCCCCCAATTTTTAGCTGAGTTCCACTAACCTTTTACTTAGTCCTTTTTTTTTTCCTTTATGGCTTGATAATTCTGGAAACTGCCACAGTTGCCACAGATCCGCTCTTTTGTTGCTCCAGCTGCAGCTCAGCTTGTCCGGCTGCCCCAGGACCAAGCCGCTATTTCAGGCTGTGCTGGTTTCGGCTTCCAGCCCTGAGATGGTGCCTCCTGGCTGAGCTGCCTTTAGTGGAAATATATTTGTGTGTGTTTTAGAGTTCTAGAATTTATTTAGAGTCATATTTTATGGGTATTTTGAAGTGGCTATGTGGGAGCTGTGATACTTTGCTGCTCCTATGCCACCATCTTGGCTCCCTCCCTAAACTTCTGAAATAGGAGTTTGACCCCCTTTAGCCTTAAGCTCATACTGTTAGCAGAGTAGGTCTATGTAGTCTGCAGGTTTTTAAAAAATATATATTTTGTGTTCTTATCATCTGAACAAAACAAAAATTCCTTTTTTGTGTGTTCTGATGAGCCAAGGAAAACAGAGTGGAAAGAATGAAAGTGTTTAAGATGAAAGTTTCAAAGTTTCCTAAGGATGTATTTTTATCTGAGCATTCCCAATTTTGGCCAGTTGAGAGAGTCAGATAAGAAAGAATGAGCCCCTCCCATACCCATCCCCTTTCACTGCCTGCAGAAGTTTATGGCATTGGAAACTAAAGAAAGACTAACTTTGTGATTCAGGTAAGACCTTTTAATGCAGTTTTAAAAGTTATAAAATATCCCAGTGAGTTTTTTTTTTGGGGGGGGGAGTTGTGAAGATTCATCTCCTAGGACTGTTTTCTTCAAAATTTATGTTATTTTTAATTAATGGAACAAAACAAGCATTTCCATACATAATACAATAAAAAGATGATTGCACTTGAAACTGTAAATCTATTATGCACAACTTGCCATTCCTTTCAAATATACAACAAAATTATCATGTAAATTTCTTTTTTCCACTTTTTTCTTTCCTCTCTGCCACCCAGAGATGGCTGTCATTAGTCACAAATAGATATAGATATACATGTAAAATTATTCTGGAAATACTTCTGTTTATCAGTTCTTTCTCTGCACACAGAGAGTATCTTTCTTCATTTGTCCTTTATGTTAATTCAAGTATTTATAATAGTAAAAAATAACTTATTTGCAGAAAATACTTCTTAAAACAATGTTGCTGTTACTATATCCAGTGTTCTTTTGGTTCTGCTCATTTCAGTCTTCATTATTTCATGCCAGTCTTTCTGTGTTTTTCTAAGTTCATTGAGCTCTTCATTTCTTATAGCACAGTAATATTCCATCACAATCATACATCACAACTTGTTCAGTCATTCCCCAATTGATGGATATCCTTGCATGTTCCAGTACTTTGCCAGCACAAAGAGAGCTACTATAAACATTTTTAGAACATATAGGTTCTTTTCCTTTTCTCCTAATCATCTTCAGCAATAGACCTAGTAGTGGTATTGCTGGGTCAAAGGGTAGTTAAATAAGTCTTTGGACATAATTCCAGATTGCTCTCCAAAATGGTTGGATCAACTCACAGTTCCACTAACAATGAATCATTGTCCCAATTTTTCCACATACCGTCCAACATTTTTGGATTGTTAAAAGTAGAAGATATACAGAATTTCCATTTGAATGTATCCAAAACTTCCACTCACTTGTCCCTGGAGAATGGAGGATTTTTATTTTTTTTTTAGTGTTAAAGAAATATTTACAATTTGAAATTTATCTGAATCCAATACCACTCTCATTGAAATTAAATCCCCCCTCAAACCTGATAGAAGAAACTGTAAGAATGTGTGTGTTGCGCAGATCATGAGAACCTTGTGAATTTTAACCTGATAGGATAATTTAAATACTGCCTCAAAGAGGAACTACAAAATACAAAGCAAAATTGTAATTTTTTTAAACAACAGTTTTCTACACAGTTCGATAATAACACTTTTTGTATGAGCCTTGTCCAGTCCACTTGAAAACTATTCCATGTAAGCTAACTTTCATTTTCATAATGTGATATTTCCATCAAACTCTTTGTACTGTGGCTTTTCATTCGTCATTGTCTATACATCCCTGTTCACTGATTATCTTTATTGACCTAGAAAGAAGTGAAGAGAATATTCATATAATCTTCATTTAAACAAACTAGATAAATTAAAAGTAATTCATTTACTAATAATGATTATTGTTATTCAGGCTTCAAATCCCTAAAATTACTCATGGATAGAAAAAGTGTTACTTGTGAAAAGTCAGGCAACTTCATACATGATAGTGTAACTGATTCATAACTTCTATAATGACAAATTGCCAAATAATTTCAACATTATATAAGCAATTTTTTAAACTATCCTCTTAACAAATGGCCATAGCCTCCCATATATACATACTTAGTTGGTTCTGGACTTGTAATTCCATGTATTAGCAATCTCACTCAGCTTTGCAAAATCAATATAATTGATAAGTGTGTCACCAATGCCTTCATGCAAGCCAATCCTAATTAAAAAAAATACAGCCATGGATAGATCTCTGGGGCACTCCATGAGAGATACCCTTTCACTTGACATCACCCATTGAAAAATCATTCTTTGTGTCTAGTCACTTGACTATACTGAAACTAACTGTTCTAATTTGGCTCAAGTCTCTTCATTTTGTACACAATAATAGGAGGAAGGATTGCCAGATGCTTTATAGCAGCCTAGGAAAAATAATGTAGTGCAAGATTTGGAATGAAAGGACTCAGGTTCAAATCCTGATTTTGCCTCGTTCTTACTATATAGCCTTAGGCAAACCATTGAATCTCTCTGCGTATAAACAAATAGACACGTGGAACAGAATAATGAAACAGGAGCATGCTTGAAATTTGGATTTCACTTTCCTCCTGATTGAAAGAAAGAAAATAGTAGGAATGAGAGAGGCAAAGTGGGAAGTGAGTGGGTGTCGGATGCTAAGTAAATAATTGATCAACTTTACATGACTCTTAGAAGTCCAGATGAAAAGTGAAAAAATCCCTTTCCAGTTCTCCTCAGAAGCAACTTTTTTTCTTTTTGGAGGGGGGAAGACAGGGCAATCGGGGTTAAGTGACTTGCCCAAGGTCACATGGCTAGTAAGTGTTAAGTGTCTGAGTCTGAATTTGAACTCAGGTCCTCCTGACTCCATGGCTGGTGCTCTATTCACTGTACTACCTAACTGCCCCTGGAAGCAATTTTTAATCCCTTGCTTTATACAGTGCAACCTGGAAGATGAAATATTGATGAATTATTAAAGTAAGGAATTTAGCACATTGTTAGTAACATCAGTAACAGGCCCATGCCTCCATTTTTGTGTTTATTTGGTGTGATTGGTGTTGCCTTGAGACGCATACTTTTGGACATATATTATGTGACCATAGCAATTTATTATATAGAGAAGAAAATATAGAGACATTTATGTGAAACAATCTTCTGTATGAGTTGAGATGGTTATTGCTCTAACCCTAGCCCTAACCTCTTGCCATCATCCTTGCTTCCTTCCCAGATATTCAATATAGACAGGGACAGATCCCAATGCGTATACACCAAGGTTTGTATGAGGAATAGGGATGGAGTTTGGTTCTCAAATCAATATGCCCAATTCAAAAGCAAGAAACTTCGTTTAGTTGAATCAATTTCCTGCCTTCAAATGATATCCTTGTGGAAACCTGGACTCTCCCATCTCATCTTAAACCATTTCAGGCTCTTTGGTATGAGAATGTGAGGTAAATAAATCTTCCTCTTGCTCACTAATCTGATCTGGGACAGGACTCATTAGTAGCTTCCAGGACACAGCTGAGTCTGAGCAACTCTGATTGTCTTCTTTAAAAAAAAAATCTGCTCCTGGCTGGCCAGGTAGAGTTTCCGGATGCTCGCCTCTTGTTCGCTGGGACTGCTGACCTTCTGAGTGAACACAAGTCTGAATAAGCTGAAAACACAGTGTCCCTTTCATACTGTTGCATTCTTGTCATGCTCCTATTGCAAATGAGTCATCATGAAGTATGTGTGCATATGTATGTGTGTGTGTGTGTGTGTGTGTGTGTGTGTGTGTGTGTGTGTGTGTGTGTGTGTATTATCCCTTTCCTATAGCAGTATCTCAGAATTTGTTGGCAAGTTTCTCTGAATATCATCAGGTAACCCCACTGACCACCCTCTCCTCCTGGATCTTGTTTCCTCCAGGATCAAATATAAATTCAGTTTTTTTCATACTTTTCACCACTTAATCCCTTCCTGCCTTTCCAGGCTGCCGACCCTTGACTCGCTCCCCTGTTCCATATGACCCCGCGGTGCTGGCTGACTCGCAGTTCCTTGAACCCACACTCTGCCTCCTTCTTCATACCTTTGCAGTGGGTCTGTCTCATGCCTGAGGTGCTTTCCCTCCTCACCTCCTTGACTTCCTCTAAGACTCAGCTCAGATTCCCTTTGCAGGAAGGCTTTCTCAATCTCCTTTCATCTATGGTATCTTCTCCCCCTGTCCCTGTTCCCTCTGCTAGCTTCTCCCGTATATCTCGTCATTATTTGCGTCTCCTTGCCCATTAGAACACGAGGTCAAGGGGTGGTTCATCTTGTTGTTTTCCCCCTCATATCGCTCTAGTGGCTGGCATATGGTAGGTGTTTAATCAATGTTTGTTGACACATTGGGTTTTGGGACAATCTCCTCTTACCTGATTTCTTTGAGTGCCATTGGATATTAGAAAAAAGAGTGGTGCTGCTAGAAACGGACAGCATTAGAGACATCAGCTGACAATCCGATATCAAGGGATGAGACCAAATACCCACAGGACAAAACAAACGAATCTTTCCAGCTCAGCTGTCTTGGGTCATTCATTTTCTCATATCGGTGTGCTATGGCACAATACAATTATTCATGTCTATGATATGGACTTGGAAGCCAAGGGGATACAAAATGTACAATTGCCCAGGTGATGATTGGCGTTGGGTTAGCCCGATCATATGTTTATCTAGTGCAAGTTCTACGTTGGAAAACGAATAGAATTTTCTGGAAGGGAGGAGGAAGAGATGAAGGCAGATTTCCATTTCAGAAATGGCACAGGGTTTTCAATGATTCCCAGTTACTCATTGTTATAAAAGATCATCTTACTTTAGTCCCAGTATTCTCTTAGTGATCACCAGGTATGGCATGGTGGATGTAAAGCTGACTTGGATAATAGGAAGACTTGGATCAAAGTGTCACTTATGACATATAATAGGACAGCCAGTGGCACAGTGGGTAGAGTGCTGGGTTTGAAGTCAGGAAGATTCATCTTTCTCAGTTCAGATCTGGCTTCAGATACTTACTAGTTACACAACGCTGGGTAAGTCACTTAACCTTGTTTGCCTCAGTTTCCTCATCTGTAAAATGAGTAGGATAGGAAATGGCAGACTACTGCAGTATCTCTGCCAAGAAATCCCCACATGGGGTCAGAAAGAATCAGACATGACTGAAATGACCAGAGAACAGCACATGACCTGTCATGCTTGTGTGCCCTGGGGCAAGTCATTTAACAATCTCAGTGCTCTAGGCACCTCTCTATACTCTATATTCTGCATGTGTCTTGAATATATCTTGTGTATCTTGAATATGTTCCCCAAAAGGAAGTAAGTTCTTTGCTGGTATGGTGGTGCCCTCCTGTAATCTCCACTGTTGGGAAAGGTAAAGCTGGTAGATCACACAAGTTCTTGAGTTCTGAGCACTGGTAGTCTTAGTGTGGCACAAATTTGGTGAGCCCCTGGAAGCAAGGAATCACCAGGCTGCTGAAATAGGGACAAACCAACCCAGGACAAATGGAACAGGTTTAAAGCTATCTGACTAGTAATGGGATCAGGCCTGTGAGTAGCTACTGTACTTCCAGTCTATGCAAAATAGGGAGTCCGAGTCTCCAAAAACAAAACAAAACACAACACATAAACTTGAGGGTAGGAACTATTTTACTCTTTTCTTCATAAACACAGTGTTTAACATAGTGCCTGACACACAATTAAGTCCATTATAAATACTTGCTGATTGATTCCTTGACCAGTAGGTTACAAATCAGCAGCTGACCTGCTGATGAGGGTGTTTCCTCATTGGAGTTTTCTATACCAAATGAAATCATAGAGCTAGTTATAAAAAAAAATTCTCTCCATCAGCAATTCTCAAAATTGTTGGTCTCAGAATGCTTTTATAGTTGTAAAAATTATTGCAAACCTCCCTGTAAAGAACTTTTGTTTATATGGGTTTTATCTATCAATATTTACCATATTAGAAATTAAAATGTATTAATATTATTATGAAAATAGTTTTAACCATGTGGATCCCCTGAATGGATCTCAGGGACCTATGAACATCCTTGGACCGCACTTTGAACATTGCTGTTCAAGGTGGTGTTATCTGCTTATGGATTATAGAACACAATGACCTTGAAATAGCTGTTATATATTTGGTTTTTTTTTTTCAGCTTTTACAAAGAAATATTTAATTCAAAGGTATAAAACAAAAATACAAAGAGCTTAGCTCAGTTGTTATAGGCAAGCAGTCTGGGTCTGTTTAAATGCAAAATGAACAATATGATAATTTTTGCCAGACAGTAGCAATCTAGGGCTTCTAGCTCTCATACATTAGACTTAATATCAGTTCTTATGTAGTACTTGGCAATATCAGACATAGCAGTACATCAGTACATATACACAAGATTCAATAATACAAAATTATTAATACTTAAATAGTAAAGCAATCACCAAATGAAAACTTTGCAAAATGATACCATTGGTTCTGGAACTGACTTGTGAAGGGACACTCACCAGAAAAAGTGTACGTTTACTGCTTGAAAAAATTGCTAAATTTCTCTGGGATTTGGCAGTTTAGGGTTATCTAAAAATCTAAAATATGGGGCAGAGAATCTCTCCAGGGGTCCCTAAAAAAGCAAAGGAACCCATTTTATCACAGACCCCAGAAATAACTCTGGCCATGTTGGCCCCCACTACCTTAAAGCATTTCCTCATTTCCTCAGGGTGCTCTGCTGCCCTAAAGGGAACTAGGGGTGTTTATGTTCTCTGACATTGACTCTAGGTGCCATCAATGGTGTTCTGTTAAATGTACCCCAGTATCATTTAAGTACCATTTAACCATTTATGGGTTAGCTTTTACAAGAAATATTTATTTCAAAGGTATAAAAGAAATATAGAAACAGCTTAGTTCAGTTCCTTTTAAGTGCAGGCTAGTTTCCAAGTTCTAAACTCCTTTTGGGTTCAAGTTCCAGGCACCCTGACTTCTCAGGGCTTCCCTGCCAGGCTGACTAGCTGCTGTAGCCTTCCTGGAATGTTGGCCCCAAGGTCACCATCATTCCTACTCTGGGTTCCAATGGGAATCATTTCTGGCATCTGAAATTGAGAAGGACAAATGATATAGAACAAGACAAACACCCCAGCCAGGGTCTAAAAGGATAGAGAGGGGAAAAGGTATTTTGCACCTCCCACCCTTTCCCAGTTCAGTTCATGGCACCTCCACTGTGGGTGAATTGTGAGTTTTCCTCTCTGGACACAACAGAAAAGTGTGCCAGAAAGAGTTATCTATAAGCCAGGTAACCCAAAGGAGAGTTAAAAAATTGTAGCTAATTGGTGTAGGGCAGTGGTTCTCAACCTGTGGGTTGCAACCCCTTTGGGGGTCAAATAACCCTTTCACCGGGGTCACCCAAGACTATCAGAAAACACATATTTCCAGTGGTCTTAGGAACTGAGACACCGCTTCTCTATCCATCTCCAGGCAGGTCCGCCCACATGCAGATATGCCCACATACAAGTATTAAAGGGTCGTGGCATTAGGAAGATTGAGAACCACTGGTGTAGGGGATAGAAGGCTGGGTCTGGAATCAGGAAGACCTGAATTCACATCCAGCTCCAGACACTTATTAGCTATGTGGCTCTGAGAAAATCATTTAGCTACTGTCTTAGTTTCCTCAACTGTAAACAGTGGATGATAACAGCACCTACCTCATAGGACTGTGAGGATCAGATAAGATAATATTTGTGAAGAGCTTAGCACAGTGTTTGGCACATAGTAGAAGCTTAAGAAACGTTTGTTGCCTTTTCTTCTCCGTTCCCTGGTGGATGTAATTAAGCCATAGCATGCTACCAAAGATGATTTGTGTGTGAGCAATGCTCAGCCCAGTGCCTGCACGTAGTAAGCAGGTAACAAATGCTTTTTCATTCATTCATTCATTCATTCATTCATTCATGCATCCATCCAGCCATTCATCGAGTCATCCATCCATCTATCCATCCAAGGAGTGGTATAAAAGACATTATTGAGGCCAGGTATGAGTGCAAAAGGAGCTGAGTTTGTATCAGGCATGAGACAACTGATGGAGAGCCTTTGAGCTACCTTGATTCCCTTGAGATAGTAAACAAAGAAGAAGTCCATATTAGAGAGTGATCTCTTTAAAATTTATAAAAAGAGATGCTTGAGAATAGCACTGGATGAAAACATGTGAAGGGCTTTTGATCCTTATGGATGGAGGCAGCTTGTTGTTTGGTCATTTCAGCTGTGTCCTATTCTTTGTGACCCCATTTGGGGTTTTCTTGGCAAAGGTACTGGAGTGGCTTGCCATTTTTTTCTTCAGATTGTTTGACAGATGAGGAAACTGAAACAATCAGGGTTAAGTGACTTTCCTAAGGTCATATGGCTAGTAAGTGTCTGAGGTCAGATTTGAATCCAGAAAGATGAGTTTTCATGATTCCAAGCTCGCTGCTCTATCCATTGTGCCACCTAGGTGCCCAATATAGCCAATATCCATTGTCAATTAAACCTCTATCTGCTTTTGATGAATTCAAGTGCCCTGAATCTGAAAAACTGAATCCTTGGATATTAAGGGACCTAGAGGCTGGGGCTGCTGAGCTACTGTCAATGACATTGCAAACACTGCACAGCACTAGAAAAGGACAAAGTCCTGAATTTCCAAAGCAGGAAGAGAATAGACCCTGTTAACTAGACCAGATTGCTTTGTGTCCATTCCTGGAATATTTTTAGAATGTGTTATTGAGTAGATATTTAGGGGACATTGAGATGAGGGCGGCAGTAGTGATCATAAAAAGCAGTGTGATTTCTTTGAGAACTGGTCATGTCAAACTAACATTCCTTTTCAGCTTTTTTTTTTTTGCGGGGATAGGAGGACAAAGTTACTTAATTGTGAACACACTGTGGATATAGTTTGCCTCTATTTTTTGCAATATTTGATAAAGTATCTTGTGCCATCTATAGGGAAAATAAAGGGAGATGTGGGCTAGAGGACAGTGCCATTAGGTGGATTTGGAAATGGTTTGTTGGCTGGACTTAAATAGGTTTTTTTAATGATTTTCTGTCAACTTAGAAGAAGGTCTCTGGTGGGGTGTCCCAGGATCCATGCTTGGCACTGGGTTATTTAACATTTTTCTCACTGATTTGGATAAAGAGATAGATACCCTCATTGTCAAATTTGTAAATGACACAAGGTTAGAAGGGATAATTAACAAAAAGATGGATTCTGGATCCCCAAAGGGTCCTGCTAGGCTAGAACCTTGGATGGAATCTATTAAGGTGAAATTTAATTAGGATAAAATGTAGAGTCCTACACTGGAGTTTAAACAATCAATTTTATAAGTGCAAGATAGGATAGGCATGCTTAGTCAGCAGTTTGTCTTTAAAAGAGTTGAGAATTTTAGTGGATTGCAAATCCAATATGTGCTTACAGCTTGATATGGAAGCCAAAAAAGCTATTGAGATTTTGGGCTGCATAGAGAAACAAGGCTTACAGAAATTAAAGATTGTGATGAGAGTTCCATTGTCCTCTGCCCTCATCAGATTCCATCTAGAATTTTTCATTCAGTTCTGAGTATTGTATTTTAGGAAGGATGCTGGGGCAGCATCTAGAAGACAATCAGAAAGATAAAGGGCCTTTTGTCCCTGATGTGTATGGTTTGTTTGAAGCAAATGGATTTGGTAAACCAGGAGACTAGGATATGGTAGCTGTCTTCAAGTATTTGTAGGTCTTCCAAATGGATGACCATGTGGGAAAAGGATTGATAATAGAATTTATATAATTCTTCAAGGTTTGCAAAGTTCTTATCTCAGATCCTCACAACAGTCTGAAGGGTAGGTATATCCTTATTTCATAGATGAGGAAACTAAGGCAGACTGAAACAAAGTGATTTGCTTTAGGTAACACAGGTATTAAGTGTCTGCAGTAGGATTTGAACTCAGATTTTCCTGACTCCAAGTCCCACACTCTATTCACTGGTCACCTAGCTTCCTCTGTTGCTGTTGAATCATTTCAGTTGCAACAGATTCTCCATGACCCCATTTTGGGTTTCTTGGCAAAGATACTAGGGTGGTTTGCCATTTCCTTCTCCAGTTCATTTTACAGATGAGGAAACCGAGGGAAACAAGATCATGCAGCTAGTATCTTGAGTCTGGATTTGAACTCAAGGCCTTCTGATTCCACAGCAGGCTCTCTATCTGCTTCACCACCTATCTGCCTAGTTTGGCCCCCTAGGGGTCTCCCAGGGGGAAGAACAAGGAACAGTGGGGTAAAGGTGCAAAGAGGCCAATTTTGGCCTAATATCAGGAAAAACTTTCTCACAATTAGAGTTATCCCAAAGTGGAATAGATTGCCTTAAGAGATACTGGATTTCCTCTCATAGGAAGACCATGGTAGAAGCTGGATAGTCCCCTGTTAATTTACTTGCCATGGAAGTCCCTTTGGTGGTAATGGTGGGTTTGTGAGTCTGCGATGTGAATCCATCAAACTACTAAGATCAACTGATAAGGAGTGAGTCATTCAGAAATGGTTGTTTTACTTCTATACTGAGTATTTCAGGAAGCTGGAAATCACAGAAAAAACCCAACAACCATCATTTAAAATGCTAAAATGATAAAAATTATAAGCTTTAAGTAACTAGAAAAATCACTTATACAAAACAGCTCTTTTACTGGTGATATGAAATAAGTGCATCATTACTGCAATGTTACTGACCGGTATATTAGTGAGAAATCTCCCTTTTCAAATGACTGCCTTGTTTCATCCATGGACAGTGGTAATCTGTGAACAAGGACTTTCAGGCTAGGCTGATATGTTGGTTAGTTCTGCAGAATGATCGTTTTCTCCTCTTTTTCTTTCATTCTCTCTGGTGAAGTGAGAGAGGGAAGATACTTCTAAAAATTTCTGTTTGCTTTTCAGTTGTTTCACTCATGTCTGACTCTTTGTGACCCCATCTGGGGTTTTCTTGGCAGAGATACTGGAGTGGTTGGCTATTTCCTTCTCTAGATGATTATACAGTTGAGGAAACTGAGGCAAGCAGGGTTAAGTGACTTGCCCAGTGTCACACAGCTAGTTAATGTCTGAGGCTGGATTTGAACTCAGGAAGATGAGTCTTTCTGACTCCAGGCCTGGAACTGTACCCACTGCAGCGCCACCTAGTGACCCCAGCTAGAAATTAAAATTATATAAAAGCAAATGATGTCATTAAAAAGAAAAAATATTTTTAAAATAGTCCTTTAAAAATGATTATAAGGAATAGTTCTCTGTAAGGAGGTGGAGATATGAGGGGAAGCTTAAAAACAAAATGTATAAATAAAAATTTTATCAAAAAACAAAGCAGCGACTTGTAGCTTCCACTGTAACCATATCTGTAACTAGGGCAAGGTGACTGCGGCTTTGTCCCAGTGTGTCAAAACTGAGAGGGTACTAATGACATTTGTAGAAACAACTAAGCATAATGTGTAGTAAGAATAGTTATTTAAAATAGGAGGCAAATAGATGGTCCTGTGTTCCCTTCCCCTGTGGAGATGCACTCCATGTGAGTTTTTTCCCAGTCTGACTTATCCAGCCCTATTTCTTCATGGCAGTGATTCTCCAACAGCAGTTGTTCTGTGTTCTGGGGACCTCTCCCATGAGAACCACACTTCCCCACTGCTCCTCAACATTTGAGGGCATGTCTCATTCAACTTCCTCCAGGTGCAAAACCTCCTAGTTGGTGCCTGACTACAGCCTTATCTGGGTGGCAGGCACCAAGAGCTGGCATCACCTTGGTTCTATATGTACTTCTGTTCTGGGTTGGTTCCTTTGTCTATCTCATGCCTCAGTTTGGAAAAGAAATTATGTTTCTGGCTCCACGCAACATTGTTATTTCAAATTTAGGTTTGCCGGTTTGTGAGTTACTTTTTACATAACTTCTCTCTGATCATAACCTTCCGACAAATCCTCAAAAGCAAGCCGACATACCAGTGTTTCTCCAGGGTATCTGGTCAGAGTCAACAGATTCTATGATTTAACGGGCCTCAACCCATGAGGAGAAAATCATATCCTGTTTAACTCACATGTCTGCCTGGTAGGCAAAGTCTCACAGTACCAGTGGTGTAATTATCCCGCAAAAGCAAAAGGAAGAAAACAGAGAAAGGGGCAAATTTTCTCTCTTTCAGAAATCAAAAGAATTAATTTGTCAGCAAAATGCAAAATGTCAGCTGTCAGTTTGTTTTGAGTTTTATCAGAAACATTTTAAAAGGAATAATAGAAAAATGCTAGAAAATTGAATATTTGTTGTGAAATAATGAAAACCCAGGAGATAAATCAACTTCACTGCCTTTTTTTTTTGGTAACCCCTAATAGTTCCCAGAGTTAGGACCAGTCTAGTCTTATATTTGCCAAATGATTGTCTTGTATTTGGCTACAATTTTCTTCTTTTCCAAATGAATTCCATCCCTTCCATTCCCTGAGGAGTTTATCTGTATGCCTCAGATACTCCTCTATGTCTTGATGTTCTGTAGGGCTAGACTGAAGGTCACTTTGAGTTCTTGTCAAGTCAACACATCAGCAAACATTTATTAGGAGGAGCCTGGTATGTGCCAGGCTCTGTCCTAAGTGTAGGGGATAAAAAAGCGAGGGGGGGGGGGGAGGGAAGAATCTCCCCTCAAGGAGCTCACATGAGAACAGCTATGTCCATACAAGATATAGTCAGGACAGGCTGGAGACAAACCAGAGGAAAGGAACAAGTATGAAGGGGGACTGGCAAAGCTTTCTTACAGAAGGTGGGATTTTAGTTGGGATCTAAAGAAATCCAGAGAAGCTTCCATGGCGAGAGAGAGAGAGAGAGAGAGAGAGAGAGAGAGAGAGAGAGAGAGAGAGAGGGGGGGGGGGGGAGAGAGAGAGACAGAGAGAGAATATTCTAGGCATAGGAGATCCCCACTGAAAAAGCATGGAGTTGGGAAATGCATTCTGGAAAGATAGTGGGATAGGTTAGAAATTTCCAGGCTCTCCAGATTTCCTCCACAGACAGAAAATCACCATGAAATGAACACAGAGCAGCAAAAAATAAAGGGTTAAAGCACTTATGCTGCTAAGACATCTTGAGAGAACCTTAGAGAAGACTCCAGGGGCTGAGGTTTGGTCCAAGTGAAGGGTAAACACCTCTAGGCCACTTCTTTGAATCAACAAACAGAAGGCTTTAGGAGGCAGATTAGGCCTCAAGAAATTTCACCTCAGGAACTTTTATATCACAAACTTTCATTTAAGGAGCAGCAGAGGCTGAGCGGGGAGGAGTGAGCACACACCTGGTGAGTGCCGTACCAGCAAGTACATTTTCAGGACAGCGTGGCTGGGGTTTAGGGGAGGAGGAGAGGAGTCTCTGAGCTTGAGTCCTGGGATTGAGCTGAAGGTGGAGTGTCTTATTTGGGGAACAGCAATAAGGCTGGTGTCACTAGATTAAAGTTTCAAGGAGGTTAGAAAGGTTTGAAGGGCTTTAACAGCCAAACCGAAGAGGTAATAGGGAACCACCCAAGTTAAATGAGTGTTGATGGGCCTTGACATGATCAGACCTTTGTCCTTAAGAAGATCAGTTTGCTAACTGAGAGGAGAATGGACTAGAGGTGAGAGAGATTTGAGGCAGGGAAATAGAACCAGATGCATTTGAAAAATTAGAGGACATCAGATGTCAAAATGTAGCCATCATTGGTATCCGCAGATGTGCCGTAAGCTTGCCGAGGCTGGAATGATAATACTGTGCGCAGGATGTTTTTAGGACCTGTGACAGATGGGCCATACAGCCAGAGTGAGGAATTGCTGCTGGAGGCCCCCCCATGCTCCAGTGATATGAATGAATGAAAAAAGTATCTCTGAAGCACTTACAATATATTAGACACTTGGCATATTGGCACCTCTGTGAGGAAGGGCCCCAATACGTTGTGTGGATCTCTGGGGATGGGTTTGTGGGAAGACGTGGACAGGAGCTCCACAGGAAGGAGAGGTGGAGATGGGTCGCAATCTGCATTGTTGTAGGTAGTGTTGTTGGTAATATCCGCATCATTGAGATCCCAGATCCAGCTGTGTGGTGGGCACTTGAACTCTCAGCAATGTTTGTGAATGCCTGGGCTGCAGGAACATGGCATGCCTAACGGAGATGGTTCTTCATGTGTGCTGATGTTGTGTACATTAGTTATAGAGTACTGGTCAATTGTAGGGTTTCTGGTCATGTTAGAATGACAGAGACATGGAACTCTAACTGCTAAATCCAATGGACTTTTCTCAATCCTTATTCTACTTAATATTTCTGTAGCTTCTGACACTGTTGGTGATCCCTGTCCTAGGCAATGTCTTCTTCCTTGACTTCTGTCACCCAGATCTCTCTCTCTACTCTCCTTTCTTTCTTTCTTTTTTTTTTTGGTGACAATTTCTAGTTTCCTTTGCTGTTTTATCATCCTGCTTCCAAATGCCAGGTGGGGGAGTCCCCCTGTACCGCGCTTTCTCTTCTTCCTGTACACTCTCTCCTTTGGTCATCCCATTATTCTATGAAGGCAACTCCCAGAATTTATATACATACATATATATAGGTACACACACGTGTATATATACACACATATACGTACATACCCACCCAATATATATACATATATGTCTGGAAATTATATATATGCTTAATATATGATACACATATACATACATACATATGTAAAGTCTTCAGTCTTGTTTTAGCAGGTGATAGGAATCTTCACATGAATATCTAAAGCCTCTCAAACTCCACTTCTCTAAAATAGAGCTCATTATATTTTCTCCCAAACCCACCCCCTCAAATTTCCCTGTTTGTCGAGAGCAGTAACATCCAGGCTCATAACCTTAGACTTAGCCTTGACTCTTCCCTCTCCTTATTTCTTTATTCCTAATTGGTTTTGAAGTTTTGTCAGTCCTGTCTCCATAGTGTCTTTCTCATCTGTCCCACTCTCTGTATTTGCATTGGCTACCTCAGTTCAGATCCTCATGAACTCTTACCTGGACTACTGAAACAGCCTCATAATTTCTCTCGCTGCCCCTAGTTTCTCTCTTTTCCTCCCATCCTCTGTAGCTGTGAACTGAGAGTCTTAAAACAGATCTGACCATGTTATTATGGCAGAAGGGAAAACAGTGACTCTAGAGAAGACTCTAGAGTCTTGAGTTCAAATTCCATTTCTGATGCTTATAGCTATGAAGCCCTGGACGAGTCACTTAAACTGCCTGGACCTCGGTTTCCTCATTTGTAAAGTAAAGGGTCAGATGACTTGGCTTTTGAGGTTCCTTCCACTCTAGATGTTGGTCTAAATCCAATTTTTTATTGAATTGCTTTTCATTTTCCCCAACAGTGAGTTTTTCTCTAATAAATTTATATTCTTGGGTCTATTGCACTCAGTTGTTTCCAATTCAGCTTTATTTAGTTTTCTGTTTTTAATCAGTACCAAATAGTTTTGATGATAGCTGCTTTATAACATAAGTCAAAGTTTAGTTGTGTTATTTGTCCTTCATTCTGACTTGTTTTCCTTCAGATTCTAGATCTTTTATCTCAAATGCAAGTTATATAAGGGATTGATTGAAATATTTAAGACTAAACCATCCTCCACATATAAATGGTTAAAAAAGTTTTTGAAGGAAGAAATCCAAGCTATCAATAACTATATAAAATGCTCCAAATCACTAATAATTAGAGAAATGAAAATTAAAACAACCCTGAGGTTCCATTTCATACTCATCAGATTGGCATAGATGACAAAAGGGAAAAACGGCAAATGTTGGCGGGGTTGTGGAAAAACAGGTACACACACATTGTTGTTGGAATCGTGAATTTAGTTCAGGTATTATACAAAACAGTTACTCAGTTGTGGCCCACTTTGACCCAAATAGATCACTACTGGTCCCATAACCCAAAAAAGATTAAAGAAAGGACAAAAAATACATGTGGCAATCTTCACAGTAGCCCCAAACTGGAAACTAAGAGAGTGCTCAACTATTGGGCAATGGCTAAATAAGTTGTGGTATATGAATGTACTGGAATCTTATCATGCCACAAGAGCTGATCAAATGAAAAGTTTCAGAGGAAATTGGGAAGACCTTTATCTCCTGATACAAAATAAAGTGAGCAGAAATAGAACAATTCACACAATGACAACAATGTAGAGAAAAACAACTTTGTAAGGCTTTCGGACTCTGATTAATGAAATGATAAACCACAATTGCAGAGTGCTGAAGATGAATCATGCAAGCCACCTCCTGTCAGCCTTAAAATCCAGAATGAAAGGTGTGTATTTAGACATTGACAATGTTTTTGCTGGACTATGCAATTTGTTGTGATGCGTTACTTATTTATTTCTTTTTTGTTGGGAGGGAATTGAAGGGAAAGATAAAATTAAAAAAAAAAGGAGTGCGGTATGGTACATTTCACTTGGGATAAAGATATCTGGGTTCAAGAGCCAGCATTGACATTAAACTAGCTGTGTGCCCCTGGGAAAATAATTTTGCCTCTCTGAGATTCAGCTTCATCAGCTATAAGATGGAAATGCTAATACTTGCACTATCTGCCTCATGAGGTTGTTGTGAAGGCTTTGCAAACCACTAAGCCTTACAAAGCTGTAAACTGTGATTAGAATATTTCTGAGTTCGAGGTATATCCCTAGTCTTTGAGGTCTAGGTCATGGAATATAATTACCATTTTCTCCCACAAAATTTTCCTTGGAGTCATTTCAGGGACTAAATATTTGACTGGATGAACCTTTATTATGCTCAGTTCCTACATTGGTTTTTGGCTTCTTTGTCAAGAATTTATAGAGTTGGAGACAGCAATAAATGATGCTCTTTCTAGGCATGAAGAACTGAATGACCTTTTGTCTCTCCAAAGGAATTTTGTTATTATTATGTCTAGCCCTATAAAGTATCCCTTGGCAATTTGATTATTATTGCAAAAAATCCTATAAATTAATTTAGGCTTTATCATAATTTTTATTACATTTTGGTCCTCTTTAAAGTAGTATTTACTTCTTTTGTTGTTGTTGAGTCGTTTCCGTCATATCTGATTCTTTGTGATGCCATTTTTTTTTTTTTGGCAGATACTGGAGTGATTTGCCATTTCCTTCTCCAGCTCATTTGAGAGATGAGGAAACTGAGGCAAACAGGGTTAAGTGACTTGCCCAGGGTCACACAGGTAGTAAGTGTCTTAGAATGGATTTGAACTCAGGAAGAGTAATCTTCCTGACTCTATACCTGACACTCTATCCACTGTACCACCTAGCTGCCTTATTTCTTTAAAGAGCTATAATTTTGGGGGATGCTAGGTGGCGCAGTGAATAGAGCACCAGCCCTGGAGTCAGGAGGACCTGAGTTCAAATCCGTCTCAGACACTTAACACAAAAACTAGCCATGTGACTTTGGACAAGTCACTTAACCCCAATTGCCATCCAAAAAACAAAAAAAAAGAGCTATAATTTTATTTATACAGGTTTAGAATTTATCTTAGAGAATATTTCCAGCATTTTGTAGTTGTTCTGAATGGAACTTTCCATTCTAACATTTCCTGCTGGGTTTCTTTTATTACTATATATAAATGTTATTGATTTTATGGGTTTATTTTGTATCATGCTATTTTACTGATGCTAATATCATAATTAGTTTCTTTGCTGATTCTCTGGTCTTTTCTATGTCAGCAATTATGCCATCAGCAAACAAGTATAATTTTGTTTTCCTTGATGCATTTCTTTTATTTGTCTTTTTACGTAATTTAGCATTATGTCAAATAATCATGGTATAATTGTGCTTTACTCCTGTATTTACTGGGAAAGTTTCTAGTGATTCCATGTTGGGTGTAATACTAACTCTTGAGTTTAGAGATGGTTAGTTAAATTTTTTAAAAAAGCGTCTTCTATGTCTTTGCTTTTAGAGTATTTGACTCAAATCAGTTTCATACTTTGTCAAAGGTTCTTTTCTGAATCTATTAATAAAATCATGAGGTTTTGGATGTTTTTGTTTTTAGTATGGTTATATAAATTATTTTTCTAATGTTGAATCATTCCTACATTCTTGATATAAATCCAACTTAAACATAATGAATTATACACACAATATGCACACACATAACCACAATCTTTTTGCCAGGATAATATTTAAAATTTTTTGAATTTATTTTAATTAATAGTAATTGTCTATAATGCTTTCTTTGCTTTATCCTTTCCTCATTTGTATATTATCACCATATTTATCTCATAAAAGGGATTTGATAGAGTGTTTCTCCTCAACTTTTAAGACTAAATTCTGTAGAATAGGCATTGTTCTTAAAAAAAAGTTTTAATAGAATTCCTTTGTAAATCCTTCTAGGGGGGCAGCTAGGCAGCTTGGTGAATAAGAGCACTTGCCCTGGAGTCAAGAGGACCTGAGTTCAAATCCAGCCTTGGACACTTAACACTTACTAGCAATGTGACCTTGGGCAAGTCAATTGCCCTCCCCTCCACCCGTGAAACTCTCCCCCCCGCCAAAAGAAAACTTAAAAAAATCCATCTAGACCCAGCTCTCTTTTCCCTGGTAATTCCATTATAATGATTTAAGTTTCTTTTTCTGGATTTGACTTTGATTAAGATCAGACTTGCTGGTGACCCAGGGAATAAAATGTTAAGCATAGAGTAGAAATCCTGTTTCAGTCACTTATTACCTGTGTGAAAATCACTCAACCTTTGTTTGCCTTGGTTTCCCCAGTGTAAAATGAAGATAATGAAAGCTCCTGCCTCAGAGGGTTATTGTGAGCATTAAATGAGATTGTGTTTGTAAGAAGCACTTAACACAGTGCCTGACACCTAGTAGGTGCAACAAAAATACTTATTTTCTTTCCTTCTCTTCCCTTCCCTTCTTTCTCTATTTAATGTTCTGTTTAATTGGCAATTTTTTAGTTCTGAATATATTTTTCCATTTTCTTTAGCTTCTCATCTTTGCTGATACGTAATTCTAGTCAGAAGTTCTGATAATTCTTTTCATTAATCCTATGTTGTGATTACCCTGTTCATTTTTCACTTTGCTCATTTAATTTCCCTTTCCCCCTCTGCTTTTGACATCTGATTTTTATGTCCTTTTCCATTCGTCTATTTTGTGCACTAGGTTTTTATTGCATTTTTTTCCCTTGGTATTTCTGGTATTTTGTTGGACTTGGAGTCAGGAAGACCTGAGTTCAAACTCTGCCTTAGACACTTGCTAGCTGGATGACCCTGGGCAAGTCACTTAACCTCTGCATCAGTTTCCTCAACTATAAAATGTGGATAATAATAGCACCTATCTCCCAGGGTTCTGTGAAGACCAAATGAGACAACATATGCAAAGCACTTTGCAAACCCTAAAACACTACCTAAATTCCAGATATTATTATTGTTGTTGTTACTTCTTCTTACATTCCTCATCATTCACGCTCTGGCTCCCTCTCATTTATTAGCATTGCACACCTCTCTCTGGGTCCCAAGGCTATACCATTTTCTACCTGCTTAATTCCTCCTTATACACTCCTTTTCTTCACATGGTTGGGTGGAGCCAACGTCTACTGCTTCTTGCTAGGGGTAGGATGGTTACTGCAGGTGTTTGGAACTGCCACAGAGAGTTCCTACCATGGGGCCAGCAGCACAAGCCTGCAACTTGGGATGTGTTTCTGGCCTAGACTTGTTGTTCTGACCCAGGTCAGGCTTGACGCAGGCCAGTTAGTATCTCAGGTTGAAGATTGGAACAAAAGTAGACACTGGTAGAACATCTGATAGTTAACAAAAAGAGACTTACCTAACCAAAGCAGGGGATAGACATTCAAAGCAGAAAAAGGACAGTTTAGTGACGATGCAGCCTTGACTCAGCTGAACAGTTTCTAGTGTTGGTCACTCTTCTGCTCTGCCAGTCAGAAGTAGGGGGAGCTCTTTGTACCTTGGCTCCATTGTATGAGGATGACCAGGAAACTGTGTCAACTACCTGAGTGTTTAATTCTCAGAGTCCATTAAGTCTTAGAGACAGTTTCAGTATCTTCTAAGGAAATAATAAATTGCCTATACTGCATGGCAGGGAACCCTGGTGGATATTCCCCTTACCTCACATGCAGAAGTGGGGGAGTGCGGTATTGAGTGAGAATTCTGTGAAATCAAGGTTTTTAGTGGTAATTCATAATATTTCTTACTTACTGGGCCTGTTCTGTCTTCTTATCTTGTGGCTTTAGCTCTAACTAATCTGCATTAGGCACATAATTACTTTGTTTGGAGACTGAAGGGTTAAGGGATTTGAAAAAAGCAACTAATTTGCTATCTTATTGATCAAGCATCTTTCTTTTCTTTTTTTTTCAAGGTTTGGTTTAGGTATCATCTTTCTCATGAAGCCTCCTCTGCCTCTTTCTATCATTAGAAAGTATTCTCTTCTTCCTTTCATTTTCTTGGTCAGGTCCCATTTTTACTCATGTATGATTCTTTGTGACCCCATTTGGGGTTTTCTTGGCAAAGATACCAGAGTAGTTTGCCATTTCCTTCTCCAGGTCATTTTACAGATGAGGAAACTGAGTCAAAGAGGGTTTTTAAGTGGTTTGCCCAGGTTCACACAGTTAGTAAGTGTCTGATGCTGTATTTAAACACAGATCCTCCTGACTCCAGGGCCAGCACTCTATAACCTTGTACCACCTAGCTGCCTCTGCTGCAGCATAGTACTTCAACAGCTTGTAGGCTTTTGTTTAAGCAAATTGAATTAATTATAAATCCTAGATGGGAATGGGGGGTTCAGTATGAGAAAAGATCTGAAGTCATTACTGTTTCTGATGTGCTTATGGAAGAGTATTGAGATAGACCTGTTGGGAGGAGAGACTTTGTTCCCATGAACAGAAGGAAATATGGTATATAATAGGTAGAAAAAAACCCCTCATACAAGATCTTGAGTGCCATACAGAGAAATTTGTCTTTAGTTTCTGACCTCATTCCAAGACTCAAACATTTGCAATTTCTCCATGATATAATCTCTTAGAACATCATAAGTAGAAAGGATAAAAATTGCTGTGCTCTCAAGGTCTAAAAAACCACTTTGGTTGAAGTTGGGCTGAGTCTGAGCCACAAATATTTGTTGTAGGCAATTTGGGGGCACAATATGATGGGGAGACTCTTAGTTATGGAGAGCACTGATTCCTAGAATTATAGCATTGCCTCCTGAAATGTCATGTCTGTTTACCACATCAAACAGGGATCAGGTAATGAAAAGGGGGTAAGAACAGAATGTCTGCAAGAACATTTGATGAGGCTGATTCTGTACTTTGGAAACCAGTGGGCAGATTAAGTCTTGTCTGAAAGCGATGAGGTAATTCAAGCTGTTCCTAATTCTTCTTGTGGTGAGCAGCTGTATGTTCCATGTAAGCATGATCATTCTGAGTCATTTGTCTCTCTTTTCTAGGTGGGTCATTTCTTTTTGCTGCTGCTACTAAATTCCTGTGACAAAGGGAGATGGTGATTCCTTGGAACTAGGAATGCCAACAATTTTTCCTAAGGCCCACTGAATGTCTCCCTTCTGGAGTAGCAATCAGTATGTCCTAGAAGCCTCCCAAGCTTTCCAGGAACCCTCTGGGACCTTGGGATCATCAGGGAGTACTTGTGGGCTAGCTATCTAAAGAGCTTAGAGAGCTAATTCAGTCTTTTGGAAACTTGTTACCAACACTGCTGAATCTTCCAGGTCATCATATAGCATGATGGAACCAAAAAGGACCTTGGGGTCATCTAGTTTTACTAACAAGGAAATTGAGGCCCCACATCACCATTGTCATATAGATAGCAATGTGGTGGGGAGACAAGTTTTCTATTTCTGATAAAGTCAGTTTTTAGCAGTCTCTACCTTTAAGAGGTAGAATGAGATTTATAAGAAAAGGATTCACTTTATAAGGGAGATTCTCTCATGCTGTGGGGAAACAGTGCTTTGCTTGAGGGTATCTTGGTGCTGTTGGTGCTAGGCTTGCAAGGCATGGTGGTCCTTGGGCAGTACATTCTATGGAACTCTTTTTCATGGGTCCCAACTCATTCAAAACACCTCTCAAAACAGGAGCCTATAGTTAGCATTCTCTTGGGTTACAAGTGCTGGAAATGAAGATGAAGGTGCTGGCTTCCCTTACCTGCCAGTGGCTTCGCGGACTCCTGGAAGCCATGAAAAAAAATATTTTTTTCTCCCTTTATCATCTGTCTCAAAGTTTTCTAGAAGTTCTATTCTAATAGGCAGGTATGCAGCAACTTAGCCAATCAGGAATAATATAGCACACAGTTCACAGAACTCCTCCTCTCCTCGAAAAACCCCTTAAAGTTCGGTCAGAAGTGGGGTTATATTCATGTTTACGGAGAGAAAATGATGAAGTGAATTTGCCCCCCAGAATATGCTAGGGAGGGTTTAGAGTAGACAATTCGAGATAATGTCTTGGCTATTCCTGATAATTTTCTAGAGTGTATATCAACATCTATATCATCTACGTCTATATCAATATCATATCACATTAATCTATCTCTCTGTCTGTCTATCTAATCTTTCTATCTTCAGTCCATATTGTAGCCCAGAGCATGAACTTGGTTTTTAAAAAATATTTTGATAACAATATTTCAACATAATTAGTTTCTTTTATAATCCAATGCATTTTATTTTATTCATTTAAAACATTCTGTGAAGTTTCATTAAGTTGCCAAAGGGGGCTAAGACACAAACTAGGTAAGGACTCCTTCCCTAGACTCTTTTGAACCCAGAAAGGAACATTGAGATTGATAAAGAAATGATCTGAAAAAGCCTGTGGCATAGGGGAAGGGGCTGGTGTAGTTTTTACCTGTGAGTAACTTGGTGCTGTAGACGCAAGCCTTGTTGGGCTTTGTGTTCTTCTAGTACTCTACAGAACCCTCTCAAGATGTAGAGCTATCAATGTGAGCTGTTGCTGTTGTTTCTAAGCAAATCTAGCCCTTCCTCCATTATATCTCTCTGTTTGCCAGCTGTGTGACAAGGGGCCAGCATGTAACCTTTGTGAATCTCAGTCTTCTTATCTGTGAAATGGGAATAGCAAGAGCACCTGCTCACAGCATTGTTGTCAGGGTCAAATGAGATAATATGTAATGAGTTTGACAAATATTCAAGGTTCCTTGCCTCCCTCTGCCTCTATACCACATGACTAACCACATGACCTCCTGCTTTCATACTAGACTTCAACATGCATGTTGACTCTCCCGCAAACACCCTAACCACAGTTTTTCAACTTACTCACTTCCTGTGACCTTCTCCTTCACCCCATCTCAGCTACACACAAAAATGGTTATACCCTTGATCTTGGCATGACTCACAGATGCACCACTTCCATGTTCAAGAATTCGAAAATCTCCTTATCCAAACATAATTCATTGGCTTTCTGTTTCTCCCTCTGCCTACTCTTTGCCCACACTGTGACCTCCAATCCTTTGACCATTCAGTTCTCTCCTAGGCCATCTCCCCTGCACTAATAACTCTCTCCTCTTTCCCTTGTCTTGACTACTTGATGAAACAATTCAACTCTACATTGTTTTTTTCTCTTGAATCCCTAGCCCCCTTATCTTTTTGCTATTTGTGTCCTGCCAAGCCTTAGCCTTGAGTCTCTCCTACCATCACCTTCACTCTTACAAATGTGCTGCTGAATGAAGCTGGGGAAAATCACTCAACAATTTTGGTTGCGTCCACTACAAATTTATTACTGAATCTCAACTCTAAGTTTGTTACTCAATCTCAACCTCGCTGCTGCTAGGCAACGCCTGCCTTAGCAACTCACCATCCTACTCTCCCCAACAACTCTGCCAAACCTTTTGATCCCTTTTCAAACCTCTTGTTTCTTCCTCCCCCTCTCAACTCAGAACTTTGCCTCATATTTTAAAGAAAAAATGAAAGCTATTCTCTGTGAGCTCCCTCTTTCCCCCTCTCCCTCATCTCCGATCACTCAGATGCCCTTTGCTCCTATCTCCTTCTTTATCACTGTCTCATGTGATGGGGTGGCCTTACTCCTTGCCAAGGCTACCCCCTCTATCTGATCAAGTGATCCCAGTCCATCTCATTTCCTCTTAACAGATTCAACTCTCTATCATCCCCACTCTTTCACTCATCTTCAGTCTCTCCCTGTCTATTGATATCTTTCCTACTGCCCACAAACGCACCTTTCCCCCCCACCCTCACTTGGTCTTTCAGTCTCTGCTGATTATCATGCCATATCTTTTCTGCCCTTTGGGGCTACCATCCTTGAAAAGCTTATTTACCACTGGGGCCTCCAATTTTTATCTACTGGCATTCAACCTCATTATTCCACTAAAACTGCTCTCTCCAAGGTTACCAATGATCTCCCAATTGCCAAATCCAATGAATGGTCTTTTTCTCAATCCTCATCCTTCTGGACTTCTCTGTAGCCTTTGGCTCTGTTTATCACATACTCCTCCCCATAATCCCTTCTCTCTAGGTTTTCAGAACATCACTCTTTCTTGGTGCTCTTTAGCTTCTTTGCTGGATCCTCATCCAGATCATGTCCTCCAACCGTAGGTGTCCCACAGGTTCTGTCTTGGGACTTCTTCTGTTCTCCCTATAAATCACTTCCCTTGGCGGTCTCATCAGGTGGATTTAATTCCTGTCTCTATGCTAATGACTTTCAAATCTACCTCATCCTGCCCATCCTCTCTGCTGCCTTCCAATCTCACATCTCCAACTACCTTTCAGACATTTCAAACTGGGTGTCCAGTAGTTACTTTAAATTCAACAAGAAAAAATCCCATTCACTTGCAAGTCACACATCACCTTCCTGATGTCATGGTCCTCTTTGAGAACGAAGGGTGAACAACAACAATTAATTCACCATGTCCAAAACTGAATCATTATCTTTTCCCTTCCTAACTTTTCTATTGCTGTGAAGGATAACAGCAGTCGTCTTGGAATCTTCATAATCTCTCACATCCCATATCCAAGCTGTTTCCTAGGCCTATTGATTTCACCTTTGGAACATTTCTCAAATATTCCCCCTCCTCTGCTCTGACACTACCACCCCTCTAATGCTGGCCCTCATCACCTCGTGCCTTGATTACTGCAATAGGTGCTGGTGGATCTGCCCACCTCAAGTCTCTCCCTACTCTAATCCATCTTCCATTCAGTCACTAAAGTGATTTTCCTAAAGTACAGGTCTGACCACGTTCCCACCTCCCCAATAAATTCCATTGGTTCCCTGTTGTCCACAGGATCAAATACAAAATCTTCTGTTTGATGTTCTAAGTCCTTCATAACCTAGCCCCCTCCTCCCTTTCCAGTCCTCTTATACCCCTGACACTGGCCTCCTGGCACTCAGTCTTTTGGCTCTGGACATTTTACTTGACTGTCCCCCATGCCTGGCATGCTCTCCCTCCTCATCTTTGCCTACTCATCTTCCCGGCTTCAACTCTAAACAAAAATCCTATCTCCTACAGGAAGCCTTTCTTGATATCTCTTATTTCTGGAGCCTTCTCTCTCTTAATTATTTCCTATTTATGCTGTGTATAGCTTGTTTGTACATATTTGTTTACTTTTTTCCTAATTAGGGACTGTCTTCTAACTCTTTTTGTATCCGCACAGTTTAGAACGGTTCCTGACACATATTAGGTGCTTTCTAAATGTTTATTGACTGACTGATTGAAATGACTGTGTGCCAGGGACAAGCTCAGGGCATTCAGCATACAGTTCATGTTACATTATCCAGAGAAACCTTTGTCTGATTGATTCCCATTGGTTGGGTGTGCACATGCTATTTTGTTGATAAAGTACTTCATTTGCCCCAAAGGGTCCTCATCTTCCACACAATCTTTTTTGTTTACAGAGCTCTCTCTCTCTCTCTCTGTCTCTCTCTGTCTCTCTCTCTCTGTCTTTGTCTCTGTCTCTGTTTCTCTGTCTCTCTCTGTCTGTCTCTGTCTCTCTCTCTCTCTGTCTCTCTGTCTCTGTCTCTGTCTTTGTCTCTGTCTCTGTCTCTCTGTCTCTCTCTTTGTCTCTCTGTCTCTCTCTCTGTCTCTCTCTGTCTCTCTGTCTCTGTCTTTGTCTCTGTCTCTCTGTCTCTCTGTCTCTCTCTCTGTCTCTCTGTCTCTGTCTCTGTCTCTCTGTGTCTCTGTCTCTGTCTCTCTGTCTCTCTCTGTCTCTGTCTCTCTGTCTCT
>CM053583.1:194720857-194736221 GCA_028627135.1 Pseudochirops cupreus
AGATTGCTCTCCAGAATGGTTGAATCAGTTCACAACTTCACCAACAATGCATTAGTGTTCCAATTTTTCCACATCCTCTCCCGCATTTGTCATTTTCCTGTTTTGTCATCTTAGCCAATCTGACTGGTGAGATGTGGCACCTCAGAGTTGTTTTGATTTGCATTTCTCTAATCCAGTGGTTCTCAACCTTCCTAATGCCGTGACTCTTTAATACAGTTCCTCATATTGTGGTGACCCCCAACCATAAAATTATTTTTGTTGCTACTTCATAACTGTAATTTTGCTACTGTTATGAATCATAATGTAAATATCTGATGTGCAGGATGTATTTAAATTGAACATAAACCACAGGTTGAGAACCGCTGTGATTTAGGTATTTTTTCATATGCTTATAGATATCTTTAATTTCTACCTCTGAAAATTGCCTGTTCATATCCTTTGACCATATATAAATTGGGGAATGACTTGTATTCTTATAAATTTGACTCAGTTACCTGTATAAAATAGAAGTTTCTTGATTTGGTGTTTAATGCTCTTCCTCATCTGGCTACATCCCTTCTGGTCCAGCTAACCTGGCTTTCTTGCTATTTCTCATCCATGTGTACTTTATTTACCAGTTACATACCTTGGAATCCACTCTCTCCTTACATCTGCTTTTTTGGAATCACTGATTTCATTCAAGCCTCAGTTTGAACTCCACCTTCAACATGAAATCTTTCTTGGGTCTTCCAGTTTCTTATGCCTACTTCCCCAAAGTTAATATATTTTGTGATATATTTTGGATATTTTAAAGTACTTTGCAGACTTTAAAAGTTTTACAGAAATGGTAGCTTTCATTATGGGACAGGGGTGGTGAAGGGGTCAGAGTGCCAGGCCTGGAGTCAGGAAGACTCATCTTCCTGAATTCAAATCTGGCCTCAAACACTTATTAACTATGTGACCTTGGGCAAGTCACTTAACCCTGTTTCTCTCAGTTTCATCAACTGTAAAATGAGTAGGAGAAGGAAATGTCAAACCACTCCAGTTTTGCCAAGAAAATCCCAAATGAGGTCATGAAGAATTGCATACAACTGAAAAACAAATTATTATTATTAATATATGCTTATTATTTATATATACCTATATATTTTATATACATATAAATCTATATCTATATATCTATACATGATTATTTTTATATAGCTATATATCTATACACGTTTTCTCTCCTACTAGAATTTGAGTTCCTTGATGACTGTTTCCTTGGGAGCCTTCTTTTTTAACCATCAGCCATTTTGGGAGGTGTAAAAGATTATATCCATTTGTATATGCGAAAATACTGTTGCCTAGTTATTTTCTTGTGAGCTATCTTGCTCTCCTGGCTTAAATACTTTTTATTTGATCTGTGACTCCTGTATGAATAAAGAGCATTGTGCTGATGGAAGTTTGAGCTTTAATTTACGAAAGTGATTAGTCCAAACAACCCATACTCCAGCAGAAAGTAGCAAGGGGGTCTTGAACCAGCATTCTCAGGGGAACCTTTGTTAGATATTGAGGAGGTGAACACCCCACTTTGAAAGTGTATAGGCTGCTACAGGAAAGGAAATTGACCCTAAGTCCCCATACAAGCCCTTAAGCCAAACACATTGAATTCAAGATAGTCTTCACTTAATTTAACAGAAAATGTAATATCCATTAACAGTTAAAACAACTCTCCTATCACTCGTGGGTCTCTAGCTTCCTTAGGGACCCACACAGTCTCCCAGATTTATAGAACTAACTTGGATAGGGACCCTCCCACCAAACAAGGGTCTTGTGGTCTTTATAAAGTCAATCTTTCCTCTTCCCCCCCCCCCCAACAAGAACCCACCTCTGAAGGGCCTATCCCCCCTCCACACTTATAGAACTAGCTTGTTCTATTTCTATCTTTTCCCTCTAAAAGGGGTCAAACGACTGAAGATTTATAGATAACACATCACACTGAACATGCACAGGCGTCAATCATACTGTATCTTGACTCTCACTTTTGCTTCATTTTAGCATCCCTCTGATTGGTGTTCTCTGCAGGCTCATCCTCTGTGTCCAGGAGGCTTTGTCCTATCATTCCCACCTTGCCTAAGAATTTCATTGTTGCACTGATTCTGCCTTTGTTTACTCTCAGCTCTGGGCCTGTGTGTTTTCCTGGAGGTTCCTTAGAAAGAATGTGTAGGCTTTCCCTGTGAGGTATTGAGCTGAGTCTCTGTATATATCTATCTCCTTTCCTATCTTAGCCCTAGTTCAGTAAGACGCACCGCAAGCCCCACATTTCTCTGCCAAATTATTTCTCTAAGCTTTACCGTGGTGCTTGTATTTCCCCACAAATGTCATAGGGTCAGGGATTGTCTTTGCCCATCATGGAGCTCTCCAAAGAACACAAGATCCCCAGCTTCTCCCTTATGGACCTCTGGAGCTACTCTGGACAGCTCCATGCCTGGCAGAGGCAATCTCTGTTGAGGTTACAAAAATAAGAGGAGTTTGAAGTTTAGAGGGAAGATACTTGGTGATAGGTGGGTCTTTGGGCTGGCTCTTATGTTATACCAAATAGGCTGCTGCTTATTCTATTCCTTAAGGACCAGTAAAAAAGAGATTAATTGAAGTATTCTGGGTAACAGAAGGAAGCCATCTGGGTAGACATTCACCCCCTAGTCCCCATCCCATAGGTACAGATAATCAAGCTGTTTAGAAAACTTTTTACCTGCCCTTATGGAGATTTACAAACTATACCACATCAGACTATGTCACCACTGCCAATTTTGTTTGACTTTCTAAGCCTTCAGAAACCCAGAAAATGTATCCGTTTGAATATATTGTTATTTTAGTAACTCCAGGCTCTTATGGCCTGACATTTGGGCTCTGCAAACCAGAAATAATTTCTTTTTCTCACTTACAGTATGGTGATAAAAGCAAATAGCTGAGAGCCCATTCATCTTGTGCCTACTTGTTTTGGGTTGTTTGGGAGCATTCATGAGCAGGTTTCCCAAGACACTGTTATCACCAGCTTCAATTAGGCTGGGCAGACACTACTTTGAAAAGTCAAGCAGACTCAAATTACAAGGAGGAGAGCAGACAAGGATTGGAGTAGGGGAGATTATTCATGATGAGCCAGGCAAAGCTTGTGGAGGCAAAAAAGTCTGATTCATTAGGTGGGGATAAATGTATCTATCCTTTATTTGTTGTCCTCCCACCCCCCCCCCCCAACATAAACTTATGGACAACTGTCAAGGTGAAGTAGGTCTTTTATTACTCTTATTGCAAAAGTATCTCCCAGAGAAAAGCAGTAAGGAAAAAAGGAAAGGAAGAGAAAAGGGGTATCCCAGGGCCCAGCTGGTCGTCAGAATTAATTTATTAAAATGTTTTATGGGTCACTTTTGCTTCTATACACAGTCACTTCCCAATACCTTCCTCCCCAATAGAATCCTTTCTTATACAAAAGAAAGGCAGTTAGTCAATACCAGTGAGACAGCTGGCCACCTCTGGCAGTGTGTGACACCCATCAGCTACCACTTTTCTATCCAGAGCCCAGAAAGGTTTTCATCATTGGTCCTCTGGATTCAAGGCGTGCCATTTCATTGATACTGAGTTTTGATGTCAGTTTAAAGATTTACCGAAACTCCAGTGTTCAAAAGTGCCAACTTTCCCTTCCTCTAGCTCTTCCTCCTCACCTCTCCATTTAATTGTAGCCCTAGGATTATTTTGACTTCCTTTATCTTCTGTGGATTAATTCACAATGGATATACACTGAAGGCTAATGTGCTAATAAGTCTTAACATCTAGGCTTAATCAAGAACCAATTCCTGGTACATTCATCTGATAAGTGACTGGGTATATTAAGAGGGTATGACACAGTGGGATTCAGATTGGAACTCTGAAGGCTGGGATTCTAGAGTTAACTAATGAGCTGTGTGACTTTGGATGAGGTACTGCTCAAGGCCTCCAGTGAGGGGTGAGCCCACTGTCTTTGGAGACTCAAGCAGCTTGTTTTTCATAGACAGTCCTAATTATTTAACTCGAGCAACAGGTTATCTCTCTCCCCCCCCCCCCATTTGCTTTTAATCCTTCCCTTTTGGCTAAATTGAACAAATCAAATCATTTGTTTGAAATTGATGAACGTTTAGAATGTTTAACCACATAACATTGATCTGAACTTAATAAGATGAAATTTAATGGAGATAAATATAAAATTTTTGGTTCTGTAATAATGATGATGTTATTGATGATTTGAGATGGTTTGTAACCCATAGACTGGTCTGCAAAGTCTGAGCTCATCACTGCCTATGGGGCAAGTGTATACGTCTCACCTTTTCCACCCTGGATGTTTCCTTGATATCCACCTGTCTGTTTCTGCATACCCTGAAATACTGGACCTTATTATCTACCCTTCTGCTGCACAATAGCCCTCCCTTACTTAAATCCAGTTCATTTGCAAGTCATGGCATCACCTTCCTGATGTCATGGTCCTCTTTGAGAACCGAGGACAAATGACAACAACAACAGTGACAACCACCATCCTGATCCCGCTGCTTTCCAGCTCCCATGCTGTTTTTGGCTTGTGCCCTTCAAGAAACACCTCCAGTCATGTGACCACACCTTGCAATTCAAACCTGAGTACCCACTAGCTGACCTGACAGAGCAGTAGAAGGGATGAGAATGAGAAAACAGACATTTTTATTAATGATTGAGGGAAGAAGAAAAGGATCAGTCATTTATTAGGTGTTTACTATGTAAGAACTTCTTTTACTAATCTTTCATTTAACAATAAACACTTACACAGCACCTGCTCTCAAGGCACTGTGCTGAGCACTTTCCAGATATCTCCTTTGGTCCTCACAACAATCCTGCAAGCTGGATGCCATTATTCTTTCCATTTGACAGTTGAGGAAACTGAATCAGGCAGAGGTTCAGTGACTGGCACAGGATCACACATGTGGTGAGTGTCTAAGGCTGTATTTGAACTTAGGTCTTTCTAGCTCCAGCCCCAGCACTCTACTGTGCCACCCATTGCCCATAGGAGAAAGAGCAGTGCTCTAGGAGACAGAAAGCCTAGTTTCTAAGCATGGCTTTGCCGCTTAATAGCACTGTTCCATTGAGCCTCAATTTCTTAATTTATAAAATGGGGATTCTGATACCTCAAGATTGTGATAGAGACTAATTAATTTATAGAAAAGTGCTTTGCAAGGCACGAACACTATGGCTTTGATTATTCTTTATCTGTGCCCATGGCTACCCTTGCCACCCTGTAGTAACTTCATGAGCTCATTTGAATCTCTTTTCATTTGTTTTACCATACAATTATTGCAACTCTGTCTTAGTCAGCGTGGCATCAGAGGCTGGGCCAGCACACCCAGAAGTTCAGCACACCATCTGATATGTAGTGGATTCTTAATCAATGGATAATTGCTTGCAGATAAGCTGATTGATATTTCCTTCATATAAGTGGCTAGATGGTGAGACTGGGAGGGGAGCTGAAGCTGGGTATGTTTGGGGTGATCATAGTTACCATAGTTAAAGTACAAGGATTGGTTCATTTTACCCACTTATCTGGAATGCTCCTAGACTGCGGTGTCAGCCAATGCTTCTACTTACAGATGATCTTCATATAATTCATAGCTATCATTTATGTAGCTCTTGGAGATCTGCAAAGTGCATTATAATTATTAACTCACCTGATCCTCACAACACCCCTGGGAGGCAGGTGCTATTATTATACCCATTTTATGGATGAGGAAACTGAAACTCAGGGTTTGAATGTCTTGCCCAGGGACGCATAAGGAGTAGGCATCTGAGACAGGATTTGAACTTGGATCTTTACTGACTCCAAGGCCACACTGTCCTGTCTCATCTGCCATCTGGTTACCTAGCTTACTAATTTCATCTGGAAAACATGTGACTAAAAATTGCAGCCTGTTCTATTTTCGTTTGACCAAGAAATTTGTGGCAATTTGTAAATGTCTATTGCCATCTGTGACAAGGTAATTTCTGACTCAGGCTTCTTGCTGCCACTGTGATATGGGAACGAAGCTATGACTCAGAGTTCTTGCCGCTGCTTGGCTAAGAAGAGGACACTGGCTTAGTTTCTGTTTTGAGCTTTCAGACATTATTCCAGGAAGCAAGAAGGTCATGACACCTGCAAAACCAAGACTGGGAAACAAGCCACAACTCCTGGGAAAAAAGCCACAACTCCTGCTCCGACCCCCGGTCAGATGTCAGTTTTTTCCCTTTTCTGATATTTATTTCCTGACATGTACATTCTTATCTTCCCTTACTATTCCTGTAAAATTCTGGTTTTTATGCGGCTGTATATTCACATTCTGTGTAAGGTTGCTGAAGCTGACACTCTGGGCTCACTGGCTTGCATATGATCGGTCGGTCAAGTCTGTGCCCTGAGTATAATAAAGCTTCAGGTCACAATCTCTGCGTGACTGACTGCATTACTTAATCAATGAAACCTTGAATGATTTTTAATCTCGCAGGATTCTGACTCTGAATGAAAATCTGGGGTTCTGTGGTCTTGTTTCCAAACAAACCTGTCATCTCCTAACAGGCAGGACGTCTCCTAACAGAGCACTCATCTATCTCCTAGACATTTGAATTCTCAGTATTGAAGGAAGTCGAGTGGCTAGATGGTGCAGGGGAGAGAGTGCTGGGCCTCGAGTCAGGAAGAAGAGTATTGGGAGCTTAAATCTTCTTGAAGGCACATGTCCTAGCTGTGTGACCTTGGACCAGTCACTTCACCCTGTTTGCCTCAGTTTCCTCATCTATAAAATGACCTGGAGAAGGAATGAAAAACCGCTCCAGTGTCTCTGCCAAGAAAACCCCAGATGGAGTCATGGAGATTCGGAGACGACTGAACAATGGCAGCAAAGAATGAGCTGAGCAATGCAGCAAGCAATCTGTGTTTACTCCTTTGTCATAAATATTTCTCCTTGGAGATAAACAGACACGCATATGTGTGTATTTGGGGGACGCTTTCCCCCTTGTCTGAGTGAGTCTTGGTTTCTTTAGTGTTCTAGAGGCAGCTGGGCAGCAGATCGAGCTTTGGAGCCAAGAATTCCCAGGTTCCAATCTGGCCTTAAACACTCACAGCCATGTCACCCTTGATAAGTCATCTAATCTCTATGTGCCCCAGTTTCTTATCTGAAAAATAGTGATAATAATAGCACCTGCCTCCTAGAGTTTGTTGTAAGGATAAAATAAGATGGCATTTGTGAAGTGCTTTGCAAATCTCAAAGTATGATACAATGCTGGTTACTATTTTATTCTAGGCATCAAACCTACAGCTGTTTGGTTTTAAGTTCACCTTCACAGAGAATATAATCCAGATGTCAAGTCTTTGATTCCTTTCAGTAGCTACCGTACCTTCTCCCAAATATCTCAACACTAGACTTCAAATGCCACAATGTGCAGCATGTACTAACTCTGCTTCTGGGCTCCATGAGGGCAGGGAAGGGGGTGGGAGGGGAGGACTTGTCCCTCTTTAGATCCTTCAGGGTACCTTGAGCCAAGCGTCTTCAATGTGCCTTTTCAATCAATACTTGTTTGCTGAAAACTGAATAAAATTCTTTGGGATAGAAGGGATCCTAGAGTGATTCCAGGGAAGTCAAGACAAGCACTTGGAACCATGCTGCCATGTCCACTCATGCCATGGGGCCCTAGACACTCCCTGACTTAAATAAGCCTCTCTATTTCAAAGTAGACAACTAGAACATAATTAAAGGACTTAAGAACTCTTACATGTCGGGAGCTGAGTAAAGGGAGTTTCTGAATGAGCTCAATTCTCTCTGAAGCTTATGTTGGATTATAAGTTAAATGAAGATAATTTAAATTTTTGAAAAAATTGAGACTTAATTCCAAGTCCACTATTGCAGTGTTTATTGACATGCATATCTACCCGATCAGCCCATAACACAGGGGTGGCTGTGATTTCCCAAAGAAGGTTGTATCCACTCTGTCATGGCTAACATGCCTGCTTGTCCACAGCTTTAGCTTTCCTGGGTGCAGTATAGTTTCCCAAGATTTTTTTTGAGATGGGGGATGGGAAAGAGTTGGAGCTTCCTAGGCTCATCTTCGGTAGAACTGAATCCATTCCATTATATCAACAATGAAACATATCCAGTTGTATCACCAGACTTGAGTGGCAGGTTAGAGGATTTTAAAAATTAGCCTCTTAATCAGTTCCTGGAAGCAAATAGAACATTATTTTTATGCAGATTAAAGGACAATTATTTGAAGCCTTTTCAATTGAGGTAAGATGGGTGGGCAGTACAGAAGGGGTAAGGGCACCATTTATCCAATGTAGAAACACTTCTTTTCAACACTCTTCTTTAACCACATTCTAAACATGGTGAAATCTATCTGAGTTTTATTACAAATACTATGGGCTTTCATGAGATAATTGTGTTTCAATTATTGTTGCACGTTACATAGTGATTTTTATTCCCAGACTCAGACGACTATCTACTACAGTAATTCCCACAATGCACTGCAAGCGTGGCACCATCCTACATTGGCAGATGAGTGTCTCCTCTCAGTATTAACATTGTAGGACTGGTGGTAGAGTCGGGATCCTGGGACACTATGAGAGGAATTATCAGATTGCCTCCTGTTGGAGTCAGCTCTGAAGTAGAAGAAGGAAGCTCCCTGGTGTTACTGGGATTCATATCTGACAAAGCAGAGAGATCACCCAAGAGTGTTTGTCTCATACTGCCTTCAGCTGTCTTTTTAGGGCCAAGGGGCATTTTATGGGTTTGGAAAAACCCACCGTTTGGTACTTCGGTGGTGCTCCCCTCAGTTGTTCTTTGAATTCCCACTGGGATGGTAGCTTCAAATACATCATCTGGACCACTGGGAGTTGGGAACTGGCCTTCTGGGCTTCCCCAGAAGGCAGGGTTTCCTCCTGTTTGTCCTGCAGGAATTGCTGCGTCCTGAGTATTAGCATTTATCCTTTCTTGGCCAGTTGGGAGCACGGCTCCAGTACCAAAAGGTTGGATGAGAAGTCCTGTGAAGATCTGTGGGGCCATTGGCTAAGAGAAGGAGAAGGAGAGAGAGAAACAGAAAGACAGAGATAGACAGATAGACAGAGACAGGGATAGAGACAGAAAGTAAAAGAAAGAGAGAGAGAGAGAGAAAGTGAGAGAAGAAAATGAGAGAAAGAGAGAGAGAGAGAGAGAGAGAGAGAGAGAGAGAGAGAGAGAGAGAGAGAGAGAGAGAGAGAGAGAAAATATCTTTAAAAATTTTCTGTTTGGTTGTACCAGAAAGCATTAACATTTTTGTATTCTAGAGAGTTTCGGCTAGGAGGGGGGAGCGTGGGTAGAGAGAAAACAGCACAACTATGGCCATTTTGGTTAAATTGTGCCTTGCTTACTTGAGCCCGGTCTCATGCTGATTTCATTGAATTTTCTGTGATTGTTCTCTCTCTTTCAGAACAACACGGTGGAAAAAACCCCTCAGAATTGAGAGAGCTGAATTTGGGAACCATGAGTTTGAATGCTGTTACCAGGGTGATGCTGGGTAAACCACATCTCCTTTGGGCTTTAGTTTCCTCACCTGTAAAATGAGGGCGTTGTGCCAGATGACCTCTAACACCCCTTCCAGCTCTTAATCTTTTCCCTGCAAGGCTACCTTTCACTTACTCTGCATGTATCTTATAGGTATCTATTTATTTATGCCTTACCTCCCCCGTTAGAACATAATCTACATTGGGATAGGGTTGGTTTTTTCCTTCTTGGTATCCCTAATATTTGGAGCAGATAGGTAGCACAGTGGATAGAGCTCTGGGCCTAGAGTCAGGAAGACCTGAATTAAAATCTCTCCTGTGACACCTAGTGTGACCCTGGGCAAGTCCCTTCACCCTGTTTGCCTCAGTTTCCTCATCTGTAAAATGATCTGGAGAAGGAAATGGCAAACCGCTCCAGTATCTTTGCCAAGAAAACCCCAAATGGGGTCACAAAGAATCAAACTCGACTGAAAAAATGGCTGAACTTTCATAACACTTAACACGGTGCATGGAACAAAGTAAGTGCTTAAGAAATGGCTATTACTTGGCTAATTGCTGACCATCTTTTCAGAAAAGGAAATCCACAATCCTGCAGCCTCATTTCAAATAAGACATTATTTAACTTGCTCTTCTCAAGGAAGAGGCTCTAAGATCATCAGCTCACAGATTTTGAGCTTAGAAGCAACCTCAGAAGCCATCTAATCCAGACCTTTCACTTTGCAGATGGGGAAACTGAGGTGCAAGTAAGTTAAATTGTCTAAGGTAATGCAAGCACTAAGTGTCCAAGTTACCTCTTGGAAGAAAATCGTTCCATAAGTTGATCCAATAAACATTTATTTCGGCACCTACTAGGTGCCAAACATTATGCTAACCACTAGGGATACAAAAAATTATAAAGTTCCTTCTCTCAAAGAGCTTACATTTACTCTTACATAATACATAGAACTACAGTTGACTCAGGAAAGATTTGTTTATGATAAAGTTTAGATTAAAAAGATTAAAGTAAACTAATGGGAAAAACATGAATTTAAATGAATTGTATAATCCTCTTTTCTTCTGTGTTCCTAGGTTGCTTCCTTCTGATGCATTTTTCAAAGGCATTGAAATATTTTGCTTGAAACCTTATTCCTGGGGACATGGCCACATGTACTTTCTTTGGGTCCCTTGAAGAGCCAAAACATTTGCCTCAAACCATCATTGAGCTACAATGCCTGACTCATAGTATGTACTTAATATGTTTGTCAGTTTGACTCTTTATTTAGCTTAATTGGGATGGGTAAATATTTCTCGTAAGCTAGTTTTTGCCCTTCAGAGTATCAATAAGTCTGAATAGACTTGGCCATTAATGACAGGTGTTCCATTGCCCAATTGATGGGTAATAGATTACCAATCTCAAAGGAATGTTATAACCATGAAAGTTGTTTTTTTCTCATGATCTGTGCTGGTAGAGTTCATCTCTCTATCAATGAATGCCTGTATTTGTATAAAGGCTTTGCAATGGTTCTTTAGTTTTTCTGTTGGAGTTTTCACTGTGCATTGATAATTTTTAGGTGCAACTCAAACAATGTGAGGCTCTAGTAAGCTTGTGGAGTCACTGTTGGAGCAGGATGAGAACATCCAGATTCAGAGAAAGGATAATTTAATGGGCCTACTAAGTCTTCAATGTTATTTGTAGCTTCCATTGACATTCAGAGTCTATTACTTTAAATGTGAGACTTTAGACATAAAAGGACCTAATATAACATTGTTAAAGAAATAAAGAGAATTTGAAATATTAGATTATTTTTTTTTTACCAATTCTTCTGAGCTTAGTAAGGCACCCTAAAAACAAAAAAAGAAAGCAAGTCATTAGGCATGTTTTAATGCAGACAAGTCAAAATACATATGCTCTAACTTAAGTATATTTTTAGACTTTTACAAAGAGAGATTTTTCTATCCTCAAAATCTGTCCAACTTTTCTTGTTCCTAACATACAACTTATTGTGACTTAATTCAAAGGGCCCAGGAATGCACCTGGGACTAGTTCAGAAATCCAGGACCAGAAGAGCAGGAGATGCTAAGTGGATTAGAATTTCAAGTGTCATTTTACTCTCAAAATAAAACGTGGCTCTGATATTTTATTTTCTACCTTGTTGAATTCTAGTATCAAGAAAGATTCTTGACTGTTTTCATGTTATAGATCATTAAGAAAAATAGAGTTTAATGTGAACATTTCTGGGTAAAATATAACTTAAAGAGAATAAGTTCAAGGCTTGGGAAAAAAACTGTACCACCAGACTACTGAGCATTATACAAATCCCACTGGAGTATTTGGTTAAAGGGTTGAGGGTGCCTCATCAATGTGTCACACATAATACAGAAGTCTTTATTGGCTAATTAGGGTAAGAGTTATGGCTTTTTAAAACATCCACAGTATAGCCACAAATGCCTTGTTTCATCTTTCAAGAATTCATAATTTCATTCAGGGGGTACTTCTTACCTTCCTACTTCCTACTTGACTCAGACTACTAACCCTTCATGCCCTATTTGATGGTACTTATATGTTGCTATGGCCCCAAATACTTGTCAGGTGGAGGACATCTGATGATGAACTCGATGAGGGTTAGTCCTCAACCTAGAGCTAGTATAATAGTAACTGACATTTGGTTACCTTAAGGTTTGCAATCTGCTGTACATCTCATTTCTACAACCTGAGGAGGCAGTTGCTATTATTATCTCTATTTAACAGATAAAGACATCAAAGGTGAAAGAGGTTAAGTGACTTGTTCAGGGTCACACAGCTAAGAAGTATGTGAAGCAAGATTCAAACTGAGGTCTTCCTGACTCCAAGCCAAAACCACTCTCTGCACTACAACTGCTATCTACTTTAAGCCACCACTATAACTCCCTAATTGTATTGCTGCAGTCCCCTATTCAAAGACTTGCTAATCTTTGCTCCCTCTCCCACAGAGGCTGTGCTCATGCTGGTCTGAGGCACTGGAGCGAGGACTTGCTGAAGTGCCTATGCCCATGTTCTGAGGACTGGCACCACCAGTGTGCAGAAGTTCAGCTGGAGAAGGTGAGTCACCATCTGATAAAATTTTGGAGCCATAACAAGTCATAAAGAGTTCTCTTCCACTAAAGGGTTACACTGAGATTTGGGGAAAGAAATTGCTCATATTATGATAATAGTAGGATGAGTAACCACAAAAATGAAATTATGAATTTGTGTTTAAGTAACTAAAAATAAGTGCCCAGGCGAATAATGAGCCTCCCCCCTTAAAGGCAGCTGGATTTTGAAGTGTAGACCTGAGAAACGACCATCTTACCTGGGCTCCAACTTGTGCTACAATGACAGGGAGCATCTAAAAGGCAAGTAAGTAATGCAATAAAGTCAGGATTCCTTTTATTTTAAAAAGTAAGCTTAAATGAAGATTTTAACTTAAAATTACATTAAAATTGGCCTTTATTGATGTCTCCAAAGTTGGCACATAGAAGGCATTTAATTCACTTGTGGACTTACTGACTTGGAGCCTGGACTCCCCCCCTTCCTTTCTCCCTACTCCTGTCTGCCATGACTCATGTCTGAGCACCTTGGAGGGGCTGGTTTTCCCATGAATACTTCAGATGTATAAGCTCTAGAGGAGAGGGGTGAAGAATGATGTTGGGCAGCCTGAGGATCCTTGATGGGGGGCATCAGCCATACATGCACAGCTAATGTAGTGATGCTATCCTAGGAACCTAGAGTAAAAACCAGCTTGCTCATGTGCTCCCCCTGGTGGCCAGACAAATATTTGAAAGGCTTTCCTTCAGTCTTATTTTCAGTGGTGTCTGACTCTTTGTGACCCCACTGGGGATTTTCTTGGCAAAGATCCTGGAGTGGTTTGCCATTTCTTTCTCCAGCTCATCTTACAGATGAGGAAACTGAGGCAAACAAGGTTAAGCGACTTGCCCAGGATCATAGAGCTGGGAAGTGTCAGAGGCGATTGGAACTCAGAGAGTTGAGTCTTCCTGACTCTGGGGCTGGCGCTCTATCCGCTGCAGCGCCACCTAGCTGTCATTTGAAAGGTAGCCATGGAGTAAAGGGATCACACTTACTTTTGTTTGGGTTTGTACCCAGGACGGTGTTAGGAGTGATAGGTGGGAGCTGGGACTGTTGATTTGTTGATCTATTGAAAAAGTTCTTGGCACCAGAATGATCCCCCAGCGGAATGGCCGGCCTTGGGAGTTTATTTCTTTATTTGAGGATTATAAGGAAATACTGTGGGGGTGGTGAGGCAGCGCAGTGAATAGAGCACCGGCCCTGGAGTCAGGAGGACCTGAGTTCAAATGTGACCTCAGACACTTAACACAAAACTAGCCATGTGACCTTGGGCAAGTCACTTAACCCCAATTGCCCTGCCCTCCAAAAAAACGCAAAAAAAAATAAGAAAATACTGAGCGACTTCTTGTGAGGTATGCTCTCTGTCTCTTTCTCTCTCTGTGAGGTTTGTTCAGGAATGAGAGGGATCTCTGGGGTCTCCTTTTGCTCTGAGATTCTCTGATTCTGAGAGAGTTCCAATAGATAAGAAGTCTTTTTGTTCCCAAAGATTTCTATGTAAACTTTTAAAGAATCCTGAAAAAAATATTGCATTGAGAGAAAGTACTCTGGGTAAAACTTCCTTTTATTCATCTAAAATTAATTATTGGAGGAGAACATAGGACTTACTTGTGGTGGAGACACTTGCTGGACTGTATTTGCATCTGCCAGGGTCATTGGGAGTATCTGGATGCTAGGTACTAGTCCTGTAGCTGAATTTATCTGTAGGATAATAAATCCCATTTAATGCCCATTTGGGAAATATGTGCTTTCCATGTAGAACTTGTGTAATGCGAGGATTAGGTATAGAATGGTAAGTCAAAAAGACCCATTTAAACATTTAGTGAAATCAATGAAAACTGAGGCTCTCTTCTGTATAAAATTTAGCCTAATATCCTAGAGAATTGACTCATCATTCTTTTCTTTGCAAGGTAACATCAATAGCTCCTGATATTCACCTTTTTTCCTTCCTTCCTTCCTTCCTTCCTGCCTTCCTTCCTTCCTTCCTTCCTTCCTTCCTTCCTTCCTTCTTCCTTCTCTCCAGATCTTTTTCTTTCTTTTCTTTTCTTTCACTATCTTACCAAGGCTGAAAGTGCAGTTCCCACTTATAGGCCAATCCTATGGGTTATTATTACAAAATCTTTGACCTGCTCCATTTCAGACCTTGGCTTGTTCAGCTCTTCTTAAGCAGTAAGGAGCCTTGATACCCTTCTCAACCTCCCAACTTGGTGAGGACACTGGTTGTGCTTTAGCCCTCTTGAAGCTCAGAACTCTCAAGTTCAAGTAATTCATCAGCCTGAGCCTTCCCAGTAGCAGAGATGTAGTCATGAACCACCATGCTTGGCATATAGTTCCTTTTTGATACAAAAATTCTGCAGGACAGAGTAAGATGTTGAGTCTCCCAGCCCAATTCCTTAGTATGAGTTACTCATGACAGAGGACAGAGAATGAAGGACTGATCCTAATTGGAGAAGGAATTATAATGTTGGTGATGTCAGAGTGAATGATGGAGGTTGACTTTTAGGTACCATATCAGTGATCATCGTTGTTTTATTAGAGCAGTAATACTCAGGGCAGTGGCTGTGGTGGTGGCAGAAGTACTGGTAGTTATATATATCAGGACTGCACAACATCTGGCCCATGTAAGAATTTCAGGTGGTCCATGAAAAATGTAGAGGATGTAAAACAGGCCTGCACAACATATGATGTGACAATCCATTGGTGGGTCATATGTTGCTCAGGCCTGATGTGTGTGTGTGTATATATATATACATACATACATACATACACATATA
>CM053583.1:194736721-194767200 GCA_028627135.1 Pseudochirops cupreus
GCCAGAAGTCCCTTGATTAAAGAGTAATAAACTCAGACAAAGTGAGGTATGTGTGACTGTGTGACTTCTTGTGAGGTATGCTCTCTTAACCAACATCTCATAGCTAGTAAATATCTGAGGTGGGATTTAAATGTAGCTCTTTCTGAATCCAAGTCCCATGTCCTCTCCTACACACCATATTTCGTTTCCCACTTAATATTTTTCCAGCAAACAGTTTATGTAGTAGGAAAAAAATAAGTAACAAGCCAATCATCATGTTATAACGAGCCTCCTGTCTACCTCTCATATACCTCGGCTGGGGATACAAGTACCGAGAATAAAACTGTACCTGTTCCTAAGGATTTTACATTCTGAAGGAGGAGACAAGAAGAGTGTGTGTTTGTATGCACACATTTGTATGTACACAAGTATGTGTGTGTCAGTGTTTAATCATAAATATGCAGCACGTTTGTTGGGGCCACTTGGTCCCCTCAGAATGACACTTACAGGGTGGGCCCTCAGGAAGGGGCCAACCCAACCCCTCAAGGTTCTAGGGTTAGCCTTGTGAGGTTGAGGGTATCTCTCTAATTCTATTGTTGTTTGTCTTTTGCTCTCAAAGAGGACCAATGACATCAGGAGGGTTATGTCTTGACTTCAAGTGAATTGGATTTAAGTGAGACAAGGCTGTGCAAAGTTATCAGCCTCACTCTCTACTCTGGAGCCATCTGGGTCCACTGGCAAGACATAGATTAGGACAACTGGAGATGACCTCAGATTGGCCTTTTTAAGCTAAAATCTTTCCTGCGTCTCAGTTTGTCTGAGGCAACACCCATTCATTGACTTAAGGTAAAATAAGTCAGTCTGTGAGGGAAAGGCCCTCAGGGATTTTGGTCAGAAAAAGAAGCATTTGCTGTTTACACTCACTCTGAGCCATCAAAACCTAAACAATGACCAAGTGAGGCTTAGGCTGGGCCCTATTATTGGTCAATCAGTGAGCCTCAACTGGTGTGCTTCCCTCCATGATTTTCAGTTGCTAACAACTTAATAAGCTAGACTTAGTTAGCTTTTAGAAATGGGTGTTTTGGGGTGACTAGGTGGTGCAGTGAATAGAGCATTCACTCTGGAGTCAGGAGGACCTGAGTTCAAATTCAATCTCCAACAACTTAACATTTGCCAGCCGTGTGACCTTGGGCAAGTCACTTAACCCCAATTACCCAGCCTTTCCCCCTCCAAAAACCAAAAACAAAAAAAAAAAAGAGAGAGAAAGAAATGGGTGTTTTACTAGTTTTGCTAGTATAGCTAGAAAAAAATTTCCCCTAAAGTCTGTGATACCTTCTCTCACATGTGCACTCAAACTTCAGGGGAAAGTGTGCTCAACCTTAGCAAGCATGGGTAATTCGAGGGGTAATTCTCAACTCCTGGCTGCTGGCAATCCATATGTGGTGTGCTAGGCACATGTAGCTTGTCGACTGGGCTCTTTCCAGTGCTGAAGCTGTGTTTTTTCAGTGTGTCTGATGTTTCTTCATCTCACAAAGCAGACTAGGGATGCTGCAAGGAATAAGATGCCAATGATCCTCCAAAGTTCACAAGATCATGGAGAGTGAGGGAGAGATCTAAGACCAAGGCCAAGAACCAGAAATCTTCTCCTCCCAAGTGACTCCTGCTGAGGGGCTTCCCTGGGGAGCTTCTGCCCTGCTGCCAGACACTGGAGTCTCGTGGTTCTGAACTGATCTGATAATTATAGCAGACCTACAAGGAATAACTGAGTTTCCCCAGTCAATCAAGATTTCCTTCCTGTGTTACTTCCCTCCAGTTCATTCAGTCCTTTTTGAGGACTTTCCTCATGCTTGAAATAATCTCCTCTGACAAAAGTATTGGGATATTGTCCGTTACTTTAAGTTGGATGTGCTGATTTGATTCAGTAATCAACCTACGTCTTTATAAATAGAAAGCAAACCGACACAAACATTTGTAAAGTCTTTAAATATGAAGTGGAGGCAGGTAGATGGCATCGTGAGTGGATAGAGTGCTGGACCGGGAATCAAGAAGACTCCTCTTCCTGACTCAAATCTGGCCTCAGATACTTGCTAGCTGTGTGACCTTGGGCAAGTCACTTACCCCTGTTTGCCTCAGTTTCCTCATCTGTAAAATGAGCTGGAGAAGGAAATGGCAAACCACTTCAGTGTCTTTGTCAAGAAAACCTCAAAGGGGGTCGTAAAGAGTCAGACATGATTGAAAGATAAATGAACAAACCCAACCACAATAACCATGAACGTGAGGCGTTTGGGAGGGAGGGCGTCAGCAGCTGGGGAGACCATGAAAAGCTTCGTGCGGATGACGTAGTTCAGCTGTGCCTCAAAGGAAGACAGGCTGGTGGTTTGAGGTAAGGGGGAGAGTGCGCTCTCCACATGGGAATGGCGGGCGCAAAGGCCTGGAGAGAGAGATGGGAGATCCCATGTGAGAACAAGAGGGAAGGCCAGTTTGGCTGGACTGAAGAAGGGAGAGAGAGGAAGTGATATACAATAAGGCTGGAAAGACAGGCTTGGGTTAGGGGCACACAGACTTTAAAAGCTAGCAGAGAAATTGGTGTTTTGTCCTAGAGGGCTGAAAGCCCCTTGCGTTGATGGAGTAGGGGAGTCACAGCAACAAAACTGCTTAAGAAAACTTACTTTGGCAGCAGTCTGCCCCTGGGACACAATATCTCTATTGGGCAGATAGTTCAGCAGTGTTTTCTCTTCTTTGTAATTGAGCTCTCTGTTGTCAGGACTGCTTCATTCTTGAGTCCATAGTAGGCTCTTTTCTTTGTTGCTACAAGTCCTGCTCCTTGAAGCTGTTTCTAGTCTTAGATGCTGCCCATCTTTGACCATATGTGTGGAGAGTGTGTTTCTCTGTTCCCCACACAACTTTGTGACAATTACACAATGCCATGGCATATAAAGTATGGGAAGGAGAGAAAAAATCCCTCTTCCCTCCCAAGAAATGGAGAACAATTATCTTTCATGGGCTCTGTTCTACCATGACTGTTGGCTCCTCCATTGACTGGTTGAAGAGCTTAGCAAGCTAGCTTTTTAAACAGGGGATAAGAGATAATGGCAATCTGCTGCCAGTCCATGGTGAGCTGCCCCTCTATCTCCATCTGGGAAATTTCACAGAGGGGAAGTCGATGGAGTGTTCACACCTTGTTAGCACATTCACACCTCACCTTCTTAACTTCCCATTTCTTTATTTCCTGTGATTACTCTGTCTTACATTTAAAATTTATTATCTCATTTTCTGTGATTACATCATTAACTGGGGGAAATCAATTTTTCTGGCATGAGCTCTCACTCTTACACTTATATGTGTACATATAAGGAATACATAAGTTACCTGAGGACGGAAAGTATCCAGTTTTCTTTTTGTTTCTCTCTAGTCTAGTGCAATGCCTAGCATGAAGTTGAACTGCATTGAATTGGCAACACATAATGCATTCCTCACCTTTAGTCCACCATCTCTTTGCCAGGAAGAGGGTGTGCTTTGCTCTCAATCCTGTTCTTCCCCCACTTCTATCCAGCCCATGCATGAGATCTTGTTTAAACCATCCTGGTTTTAACCACTTTTGCTATGTCCTTTGCAAAGGTTGTTATGTTGCTGTTGCTGTTGAATCTTTTCAGTCATATCCCACTCTTCATGACCACATTTGGAATTTTCTTGGCATAGATTCTCCAGTTGTTGGCCATTTCCTCCTCCAGCTCATTATACAGATGAAGAAACTGAGACAAATAGGGTTCAGTGACTTATCCAGGGTTACACAGCTAGTAAATGTCTGAAGCCAGATTTGAACTCAGGAAGACGAGTCTTCCTGACTCTAGGCCCAGTGCTTTATCCACTGCCTTACCTAGGTATGCCCATAAAGGCTGTCATAGGGTATTGTATAGATTATTTACCTGGTTTGGCTGCTGTGGGGTAAGTAATGCTGGCTGATCCAGAACCAGGTTTGCAGGAGGAAGTCCCATGCCAGGAAGAAACTGTTGCTGTGATAACACACATTGGATGAGTCAGTAGAAGAACATATTTTAGATTTTGTCTCTGCTTATATTCAGGGGGAAATGGGGCTTTACTAAATTAACAAATGTGTGTGCCTAGGGGACAGAAAACATGTGTGATGGAGCAGCCTTTTAGAATAGGGCATCATGTTTACTCAGAAGGATGGAATCAATGCCTAGAGAAAGATTCAGATAAGTGGAGGATAGGAATAGAGAAACTTCCCCCTGGGAGTCCCTGGCTTTCTCTTTCTTCATAAGGTCTACATCTCTCCTCTCTCTGACAGACACCATTCCTGTCACTGTTCTTTGTGTGTGGGGGCAGCCTTTACTTAGAACCTTTAGGTAGACTGTCTTATTCTCACTCCTTCTAAAAGAATCATACCAAGCAATGCTGTGTCAACAACAACAATGAGCATTTATTAAGCCCTTACTGTGTGCCAAGCACAGTGGACTGAAATCAGTATCAGGATCAAACCAATAAGAAGGTTTCTGACTTTGCTGTTGGTCCTTTCTGTTACTTCTCCCTGATGCCTGAAGGTAAGGGAAAGTTTCCTTTTGTAACCAAAACTGTGTACTGGGTACCAAAATTTCTAGTCAGAGCTCTGATGGCTCTCTAGAAGAATCAAAGATCTTATTGCTTTGATGTGTGTAAGAAAGAAAGTTGTGGGAGAAAGGATGGGATCTGCTTTGTGGTCAAGTGGGGGCCAGGGAAACCCTAAATGTCTATAATAGACTTTGGGGGTGAAATAAGTCAATTGAGTATATTTTCCAAGAAGAGACATTAAGACAAATTTAGCCTCCCTATTAAATACAGGTACACTACATTTCCAATGGTCCGTTTTAATACTTCCCTTCATCTCTTTGGCTTTTAGAAATGGCTCAGTTTGGAGGTATAAGACAATTAATCATTCACAACTACATAGTGATTTCAGATCCTGTAAAACCCAACTTGTTCTGTGAAACAAAGGTCACAAGCTAACTAGCTTTCTAGGCTTAGATGAAAGCTGATATTACCTCCCCAAGCCCCACTTAGGACTATACCTGTGCTTGCTGTTGATCAAGGCCTTGTACCGGATACACCCTCATCAGCTGTAGTATCTGGAAGAAGGAAGAGTTGCTGAGTTTTGTATAATGTTTTTCTTCTAAGATTGCAACACACTTTCCCATGTATCTTAATTTCTTTCACCATCTTCTTGTGAAATGAAGGAAAGGAAGCTATTCATATATTGAACTTTATAGCATGAAGAATTGTTATGTGGTATGTAATGAGTAAATCAGAGGTGGGGTCAGGATGCCTGACTCTCAGGCCCCCGATACGTTTGTTAGACCATCTACATACATGCACTAAGGCAAGTATTTCTATTGAACCAATGTGTCCACATATATTATATTATACATTATGTATCATGTTACTAAGCACATCATCTTGAATACTATCTATTCAATAAACTCAGGAAGTTTCTTTTCTCCTCCAAGGTTAAATATAAAGTGCTCTGTTTGGGGTTCAAAGCTCATTGTAATCAGCTTCTTCCCACCTTTCCAGTCTTCTCATAGCTTATTTTTGAGTGGTTCAGTTGTTTCAGACTCTTTGTGTTCTCATTTTGGGATTTTCTTGGCAGAGACACTGGAGCGGTTTGCCACTTCCTTCTCGGGCTCATGTTTTACAGATGAGGAAACTGAGACAAACAGGATTAAGGGATTTGCCCAGGGTCACACAGCTAGTGTATAAAACTGGATCTGAACTCAGATCTTCCTGACTTCAGGCCCAGAGCTTTATCCACTGCAGCGCCACCTCGCTGCCCTGTTCATTTAATACAGCATCCTCAATAAAACAGGTACCATATATAATCTGGCAAAACAGATAAGAAAAGGTCCTGGACAGAAATCTGGCTTGTCTTAAACATGGGAAAACATTCTTTTGTCTCACTGATCTTACAGCAGAAAGAAGCCTACTCTCCAATTTTATCTTGGCTCTGGGCAGCCCAGTGGGCAGAGCTCTAGACCTGAGTCCAAGTCCTGCCTCAGATGCTGGCTGTGTCACCTTAGGCAAACTGCTTTACCTTTGTCTGACTCAGTTTCCTTATGTGCAAGATGGGAATGATAAGAGTGCCTCCCTCCCAGGGTTGTGAGAAGCAAATGAAGTATTTGTAAAGTGTTTTGCCAGCCTTGAAGTGCTGCATAAATGCCAGCTATTGTTGTCAGGATCAAATGAGGTATTTGTAAAGAGTTTTGCTAACCTTTAATTGCTACATAAATGTTTTTGTGATTCAGTCATTTTTCAGTTGTGTTCAACTTCTCATGATCCCATCTGGGGTTTTCTTGGCAAAGATACTGGAGTGCTTTGCCATTTCCTTCTCCAGCGCATTTTTACAGATGAAGAAACTGAAGCAAACAGGGTTAAATGACTTGCCAGGGTCACATAGCTAGGAAGTGTCTGAGGCTGGATTTGAATACAGGTCTTCTTGACTCCAAGCCTGGCGCTCTGTCCACTGCAGCACGCCCTAGAGCCTTTTATAAAAGCTAGCTGTAATTATTAATGAAATAAACCCCAGCTATAGCCAGAGTCAGTTTCCTCATTAGTAAAATGAAAGAATTATTTGAGTTAGATCATGTCTAAGGTTTCTTCTCACTCTAATATTCTGTAGCACAGTTACAGGTGCTTGTCAGAATTTACCCCACTATAAGTTTATTTTCATTTATCACGCTTCCCTCTAGCTGCCTTCCAGATAGAAAGAGTCACAGAATCATAGGGTTTGAGTTCTGGAGGTGACCTCAGTGTCCATCTACTCCAGCCCTACTGAGAAGGGCTCATTCAGCCTCCGCTTGAAGGCCTCCACAGATTGAGAACTCTCTGCCTTTTGAGGCAGTCCATTCCTATTGGGGATAGCTTTAATTATTAGAAAACTTTTCCTAATATAATTTCTAAATTAGTGTCTTTGTAACTTCTACCCATTCCTCATAATTCTGCTCCCTGAGGCCAAACAGAACAAATCTAGTCTTTCCTCTCCATATGAGTTCTTCAAGCGCATGTAGATACTATCATGGCTCCACCCTCACCCCAAACCTCCATCTTCTCTTCTTCAGACTAAACATTCCTAGTGATCCCCAACCCATTTTCAATATCATGGTTTTACCTTCCTCTGAACACTCTTTTGATTTCCAATGTCCTTCCAAAACTCAGTGCTGCAATCTCTGTGTGGTAGGAGCAGTGTTCTAACTCCTCTCCCCATGCATGTTAGGTTATTTTTTCCTTAAAAATGTATTGAAGCCATCCTCCAACATGATGAGTCATTATATAAAATATACATGATGAGCTACAGGTTTGCTCTCATGCTTGGTAAACGATGATGGGGGGAACTCCAGCAAGGATGCTTCATTCAACTGCATCAGGTGTATCAACTCAATGCCTATCCTTGCTGAACAGCTTTCACCTTCTATGACTTATTAAATCTCATTTTGTTCCAGAGTCTAACCCAAACTACCAGGAGACTGTCTTTAGTCAGGCCCAGTTCAGAAAAGACTGCTTTGATTATATCTAAAAAATTTTGGTATGTTGTCTTATTCACGTCATTTTCTTTAATGAAATTGCCTATGTTTGGATTATTGATTCTTTGAATCACCAATTCTTTAGGATTTAATTATTTAGTCTAAATTCTTCAGAACAAGTATATCTATCCACGCTCCCTGTATTTTATGCATGTGAAGATGAACTTTTTTTTTACTTTTGCAAAGCATATATCCTTACTGAATTTCACCCTATTAGATTCAGTTCAGTGATCTTTTCTGCCAAGATCCTTTTGCATCCTGTTTCTGTTTCTAGTGCTTGCTCACCCTCCTAGGTTAGTTTTGAATAGGGCCATAGCACCGTAGATTCAGAACTGGAAAGGGCCTTAAAAGTACCCTGGTATCCTCTCTCAGAGCGGGAACTATGCCTTATTTGTCTGTTTGTTTTCCTCAGGACCCAGCATGGTGCAGGAATATGTATTTTATATAGTTTGTCTCTAATAAATATTTATTCAATGAAAGGATGGTCTTCTTGGGGTTCTCACTGTCCCCAAATATCTGCCCTGCCAATCTGTGCAATGCTTGAAATTTTACCACAGAAGTTCCATTCCTTTTTTAACTGATATAGTGTCTCTTATTAAAATGCAATCAGTTCTGGAAGAATGACATACTGGCCTGTTTTCTAGCATTAGCATTATTCCATAGATTAGTTTTTCACCAGTAATCCTAGAAAGCAAAAACATGACCCTAAGGGAGCTGAACAAAAGACTAATAACTTTTAATGGAGAGGAGAAACAAATGGATAGATGAATTTGGTAGCTAAAAGAGGTCTCGCTACAGTAGTGGAGGGAGGGAATGGTGGGGAAGACAATCAAAGGGTTGTATGAGGATACTACAATGACTCTACTAACCCTGTAATTAGAAATTTTGCCACCCAGCTCAAATACCACAAGGTGTCCTCTCAAATAGACTTCATAAGCCGTGTTGTGAAAATAATATAATTAAGACAAATTCAATGGAGCAGGAGGGGAAATTAGTTCCTACTATGACTCATATATTTGGTGCAAAAGTAAGTATATGTACTGGACCCTGGAGTGGCAGGAAACAAAGGTTGCCAAAAGACGTAGGCCACAGCACAATGGGGGATAGGGTCACTTACTTTCCTTCAAAAGGTCAATAGCCACCCTTATACACTGGGTCATCTTGAGATAGTGCACAGTAACATGCCTTAGGAGTTATCAAACCAAAAGCAATGGTGGCCTTTTCAAAAGAACAATGGCCCATAGCCATTGCTTTAGGCCTGGTTCCTGCTCAGCCATCTTTTTTCCCAGGTGATCCCATGCAACTTGTTTTGAATTCCTTTGGGTTCCATTTTTCTGTCACAGAGATATCCCTCACCAAATAATGTGATCGAGTCTGTGCCATGTTCCCGAGTCATAGAATTTCATGTCTTAAGAACACAAAGGTCCATTCAAGCATATAACAACCCAACAACTCTCAGTATAAGATTCATCTCCTAAGGTGACAATGACATATCCATATCAATTGAAATAAGACCGTATTTCAATAACTCTAGTTATGAAGTATCTACTATTTCTGCCAGTGTTTTCTACATGCAAATCAGTCACAATTTTCAGGACCTTTATTCCACTATTCCTCTTATATTTTCTTTTCCAAGCTGGATCAGTTAAAAATAAGAATTAGGAAAAACAAGCCACTGTACTTACTGGCAATGATTGAATTGTCCCAAGGAGACAAAAAAGAAGAGCTGGTGTTTTCATGTTTCAAATTGGTACCTAAAAAAATAAATTGTTACCATTTATGCTTTACTCTTTTTTCATTTCAAAATAATATACTATTAAAAAACTTCTTATTTTGGTATGAGACAAATCCCTTTACCTCTATGTCCTTCAGCAAGACTGTCCAGCAGTGATGGGCTGAGTCCTATTGATTTTCTTAGTTGTCTTCCTTTCTTTTTGCCCTTTGAGTTGTCACTGGTTGTGGAAGGAATTTAAGCACAATTTCAAGAGACTGATTACCAAAAGACCAATCAGGACCCAGCAGTGTATGTGAAATCATTTGGTTTCACCCATTCCCCAACATTTCATTAGGTGGGCTATTAGATGCAGACAGCATGATGTCACCTGGTGTCTGCAGGTTGAAAAGAAAATGTTTCATGATAGTTTGCCTAATTAAGTCAAGAAAAGAAAAAAAATGACTATGATCTAAGTGTGGCAGTGTGTGGGGTTGGAGGTAGTTAGCTTGTTAGGAAAAATAGTTATTCCTCCTTGGTTGGCTTCTGAACATTTTATGGGGGAATTACTCTTTTCCAAATCCTTCCTTCGGCCAGTCCTAGAAAGCACATGACAGTTACCTTAGTTAACACCTATATTCAGGGGGAAATGGCATGGTGACTGTGACAGGAGAGAAGGATGGAGGGAATAAAGTTTCCTGAGATATCCACGTACCTTAGGAGGAATCATCTCCTTTACTTACTCTCTTAGTTTGTTTCCACCTCTTAAATCTACTACGTTGTGACTTTTACTTTCATCAAAGGGAAAGGATAGATTCAGCTTTTGCTATACTTTGGGAAATTTGTTGAATATGATAATTGATAAGATTCTCTCTCATTTAACTCAGGAGGCCCCAGTTGAGGTGGGGAAGTGAAAACATCTTCTTCCATCCGAACAATCAGAGATCTCTCCTCTCTGTCTCTTCCTTCCTTCCTTCCTTCCTTCTTTCCTTCCTTCCTTCCTTCTTTCCTTCCTTCCTTCCTTTTTTTTAAAATTTCTCTCTCTTACTCTGCTAGCCATGGCTCCCCTTCCCTCTGCATTCTTCTTCACAGATAACAAAGCATACAACCAAAAAGAGTTAGGGTTGATCCTTTAGCTAACAAATGTCAGCAGTAGTTAAAAGAGAGAGTATTTATATTTATAAATTAAAAGAATGGGAAAATTGGATTATCTTTCTTTTACCTCAGACAGAGAGAGAGGAGAGAGAAAGAGCTCCCCTCGTTCATCACTTGTTTGCCTTCTCTGTCAAGGGAAGTTCATCACTGATCATACATTCATCTTGTTCTGGCCTCAGATATCCCCCCTCTGCAGGAAAAGGTGGTGGTGGTAATGGTGTAGATACTTACTCTCAGACAACAGAAACACCATCTACCTGCTCTCTACTCTCTTTCTCTGCAGCTTCCATTTCATCTCCTCACTCTCACTTGCATTACTCCCAGTCAACTGTACACTCAGCGTCTCTTCCCAGCACCTTGTTCAGTTGCATTTATCTCTCCTGCAATAACCTTTCCTTTGGCAAGAGGAAATGACGTCATGTATTTTTGAAGTAACGTCTTTAGGAAACTCAGACATATAGACATGAGAGAATTTTTTCCTCTCCATAAGAATTTGTCTCCCAATGCGTGGTATATAGTCCTAGCAAAGTGTGGACTGAGCTTCATGTCAAGAGGAGGACAGCAATTTGTTATGTGCTAGTTTTCGGGAATTATGCAGGGGATGAATGTGTTTGAGGAATACAAGGTACAGCATATCCTTCAGAGTGCAGTTAGCAACAGGAGAAGCAATTTTAATGGAGGATTGGAGTGGTCCAGGGAATATTTTCTGAGAATACAAGAGAGATTTTTGTTATACCAATATTTCGATTTTTAAAATTCACCAATTCATTTATTTTTAGTTTTCAACCTTCATTTTCACAAGATTTTGAGTTACAAATTTTTCTCCCCGTCTCTCCCCTACCCTCGCCCCAAAATAGCGAGCGTACTGAATACCCCTTCCCCCAATCTATTCTCTCTTATATCCTCCCTCATTCCCTGCCCCCAACTTTCTAGGAGGGCAAGATGGATTTCTATACCCCAGTGCCTGTACATCTTATTTCTCAGTTTCATGTAAAAATATTTTGATTTTTTAAAAAAATATTTTGATTTTTAATATGACTTTTTGATTGTTCTACTAGACATAAAAGGACTAATTCATTGGGAATTTTAACTACCTGAAAATTTCATTCACTCTATGCATAGAACTATATTTCCTAGGCGCTGAGAGACTATAAAGATAAAAAGAAGCATAATCCATAGTCACTGGCTGGAAGTACCTCGGACATAAATTATTGCTAAAATATATGTATGGAAAACCAGAGTAATAGCTAGGTAGAGAAATGAGGGTTTTGTCTTGTATTGGGCAGCGAGTTTGGTGCCGTGAGACATGGTAGTCCAGAGGCTGCCCTCCTCAAGCACTGTTGTCTTCTGTTATATGGTATGACTGGCCACAGTCTGTCACCCCTAGGGTCCTGTTGCTATTGCATTTGTTTCTGGAATTCACCTTCCTCTGTGCTTTTCTGTAGGATGGGCTGCATATGGGGCTACACCTGTGGTTGAACTGTCATCTGTGACTAAGCAATATCAAATCATGAATGATTTTCCCTTTTCCTTCCTTTTGGTTTTATCCTATTTGTCTTTTAAGACCTATTTCAGCCTAAGGTACTCCTATCTAAAAACTTACCCTCACTGATTCAGAATTTCACCTTTCCTGAACTCTTTCAACATTTATTTTCTATTTATTTATCACTTAATAATGAGCTGTCTTGGGATCTTTCCTTGGTATTGAAGTATGTCATGAGTATTGATATGTATGCCACTTCTCCATCTAGACTGTAAACTCCTAGAGGGCAGAGAACCCATTTCACTTTACCTTCCAGTTCTGTGCATTTTCACTGACCATTTCCTTTGTCTAGAATCCTTTCCCTCCTCACTCATTCTCTGTCCCAGTCAAAGCAGAGTTACTCACCATTGCCTAAAGAGGTCTTATGTGACTTTCTTTCTCTTCTCTCCCCAGAATTTTAATTTTAATTTAATGGTAATTTTTTGTTATTTTGAGTTGGCAAGCATCTAAAATGTGAACATTTCTATATAGAAAGAAGATCAGGAAAAAGGATTGTCTATCTAGACTTTGGAACTACTATCCCAATTCCCACTAACGTTGACCATTTGGGTGACTACTACATTTCCTTAGGGCTCTAGGGTTGTTCTGAGGAGTTAGAGTTACCTTTCTAATGCCATTGCTCATATTCAGTTAGCCAGACATAATTAGCTTTTAGTGAGGAGCATTTTTGTTTGGGCATCTAGAGAAAAATTATTTTATTTTATTTTATGTTATTTTTTTCAAGTCTCATCTTTCCAAAGCAATTATTTTTTAAAATTAACTTTTGCTTATTTTTAGTTGCATCATTCATTTCCACAAGATTTTGAGTTACAAATTTTCTCCCTGTCTTTCCCCTACCCACCACCCCAAAACAGCAATCCCACTGTGTACCCTCTCCCCCAGTCTGCTCTCACTTATGTCCTCCCCCATGACCCCTCTGATTTTCTCTTAGGGCAAGATGGATTTCTGTACCCTAGTGCCTGTATATCTTATTTCCAAGTTGCATGTACATAATAATAATAATAATAATAATAATAATGATAATAATATGTATAATATATATTTTAAACATTTGCTTTTAAAGCTTTAAATTCTAGATTCTTTCCCTTCCTCCCTTGTCCCCTGCCCCCACTGGGAAGACAAGCAATTCAATACAGGCTGTATATGTGTAGTTATGCAAAACATCTCCAAAATAGACATGTTGTGCAAGACTGACTATATTTCCATCCATCCTATCTCTCCCCATCCTCTTGTTCTATTCTCTATTTTGTCCCTGTCCCTTTACAAAAGTGTGTGCTTCTAACAACCCTCCCCCCCCACTCTGCTCTCCCCTCCATCACCCCACCTCCCATCCCCCTTCCCCCTACTCTTCTGTGTGGTAAGATGCCCAGTTTAGAGTTTATGTCATTCCCTCCCTAAGCCAAATTCAGTGAGAGTAAGGTTGACCCTTTCCCTTTTGCCTTCCTGTTCTTCCCCTTCATTGTAACAGTTATGCGTTGCCTCTTCTATATGGGAGGATTAACTCCATTCTGCCTCTCCCTGTCTCCTCTCATTCTATTCTTCTCCCACCTCTCAGTTTCACCTTTTAAATATCGTCCCTTCCTCTTCAGTTGATGCTGTGCCCTCTGACTATGTACACATGTGCACACATATACACACACTCACATGTGTATTCACACGCATATATACCCCATGAGGAGAATTCCTCAGCGTGGTGTAGTGAGGGTAGTTAACACGAAGCATTCCTCGCAAGTCTGTGACACATCCTCTAGGCACCTCCAGAGATCAGGGAGAGTGAGCTCGAACTCAGAGACGCTATTCCACGTAATGATTGTAAAGTGCTCAGCCCAGTGCCCGACACATGGGTGTCAGCTATTGCTATTGTTATCATTACTGTTAGAGTTATTACTATTATTAGAGAGAACTTACGGCAAAAGGGTAATTAATAGCTCCGGGAAACCTTAAAGATGTTTTTCTTTTTTTTCCTTTTACTTTTTGCTTTTTGGAGGGGGCAGGTAGGGCAATTAGGGTGAAGTGACTGGCCCAAGGTCACGCGGCTAGTTTGAAAGATGTTTTTCTTAAGTATAGAAAGGCTTTTCTTGGGTTTTTGGTAGAATTTTGAATCTACTTTTCTTCATCCATTTCCCATTGCCACTAGCTATCACTGTCCTGGGGTTGCTTTGAGGATGCCAGGGGAGAAGGACAAATCTTTTGGTCCCTTTGAAGCAGTCTGGTCTTTCTTCAGCTCAGGGCAATTGAGTTGGAGGTATTCTTATCCCTCTTCGAGTGGTTCCTTATTAAGGGTTGACCAGAGTACGTCTCCTGGCTTTTCTCTCAGTAGAAACTCTGATTTCAACTCCCTCAATGTTTTTAAACAGCTCTAGAGAGTATGACCTAGACTTTAAGCCAAATTGGAACTGACTTTCTGCCGACATCACATACGTCTTTATCTCATCAAATACTTTCCATGCTTAGTGTAAAGTCTTTGCAGGAGTAAATGAGTCCAGGGCAGAGAAAGGCAGGTCCAAGCTTCTGTGCTAACTAGCAGTGGCATCGGCCTGTGAACAGCACAGTATCTCCAGCCTGGGTGACATAAGGAAACTTAATCTTTGGTATCTAATTACTTACACGAAGGGAGGTAGAGGCACTTGTTTAGACTTACCCCTGTACTTACATATGTGAAGCTGTTTATTTTTATTTTGTTTTGTTTATTTATATTCTTTTAAAACATATCTATGTACAACAAGGGCAGCTAGGGGGTGCATTGGATAGAACTCTGACCTTGGAGTCAGGAAGACTTATCTCTGTGAGTTCAGTCTAGCCTCAGACACTTAACAGTTGTGTGACCCTGGGCAAGTCAATGAACCCTTTTACCTCAGTTTCCTCATCTGTAAAATGAGCTGGAGAAGGAAATGGCAAACCACTCCAGTATCTTTGTCAAGAAAATCCCAAATGGGATCATGGAGAATCAGACTCTTTTTATTTCTCTATTTCTTTGAGGCATGCTTGAAAATTGTTGTGGCTTAGCCATTCACCTCTTTCCCCCAGGCTTTGTTTATTTTAGTTATGGAATTTGCATCTCTTGATCCATAGAATGTCTTCATTGTGTTCACTGTCTTCCATTTACTTATATTGCCAGACTCAGTCACTGCTTGGGACTTTGTACCAGGGCCTGACTCTTCCATTTTTTGAGCTTTTGGTTGGGATGGTCAAGCGCTACTTGGCCCTGACGTCAATTTAGTTGGTTCCCATCACAGCTTCCACATCTCCTTATATCAAATCACTTAGGAGTGCTGGCAGCATCCAAACTCTTGTACTGGGATCAGACGGCATCAGCCCTTCTTTTCCTTCTCCACCTACTCTCTTTCCCCTTCCCTCCCTCCAGCATCTGGATTTAGGTGCTAATGGCTTTCAGCCCTCCAGGAGTGTTCCCACATCTCCGTGGAGTTTCTTTGTTGGAGCCCTCCAGGCTTCTGCCTCCTCGCCTCCCCTCCCCAGGGACAGTACAACAGGCTCTAAGGTCTCCTGGAGGATTCTGGTGTGAGTGTGGGCAGTCATTCGGTCTGCTTCCCTGAACTCGCCCTTGCTCCCTTGGAGGGGCTCCTCCTCTGCCGCCTGCAGGGTTCTGACGTCTTTGTGAGCAATCCTAAGCTAGATGGAGGGGCTTTCTACTGCTATTCTTTGGGTTGGTTATTTGGTGTCATTTTAAGCTCTTGGCTGGAGTGCATGGAGTGCTGGTTAACTCTGTGATGACCACGTTATATTAATGAGTCTAGTTTCCAGGGTCTTCGCTCATGCTGTTCTGTATGTCTGGAATCATTTCATCATCTCCCTGTTTCTGTCTCACATGCTGCTTCCTTCCTGAGACCTACCTGTCTTTTAAACTTCTTCCTCCATGCTGTTGGGAGTTCATATTCCACTGAGATAATAGGAGGTAATTTGGTATCATGGAAAAACTAGATTTAGAGTCAGAACAGTTAGTTAGAATTTACGTAGCACTTTAAGATATGAAAGATGTTTCTCACATATCATCTCATTTGATCCCTACAACACATCTTATTGCTGATGTTACTATCCCTATAGAGGAGGATACAGAGCTTTAAATGAGTTAACCAAGGTGATATAGTTGGTAAGTCGCTGAGGTGGGAATCAAATTTAGGCATTCCTGTTTCCATATCCAGAACTCTATCCACTTTGCTACCCGGCAACCTCAAATCCTGGCTGTGTTATTTACTCTGTGTGTGACTTTGGGCAAATCACTAAACCACTCTGTGCATTTCTTTACTTACGTATCAAAAGCAGTGTGTTGAGCCAATGATTTCTCAAATCTCTTCCATTGTTAAATTCACAATCCAATGAGTTACTTTTCCATCTTAAAATATTTGCTCATGAAAAGATCCCGAGTTAATGATTTGATTCCCTTTGACTATGTAGGCAGCCAGCACACCAAAGACCTAGAAGTTAATAAATGATAGTGCAGAGTTGCTCTTCCCCCTCCTATCCCCACCACTATCACCACAGTTGAATCAGGACTTGTCCTAGCTAGGGAATCTAAACAGTCTGCATACCCTATATGGAGGGAATTGACAAAGACGAGTAATTTCTTGTATAAGAAAATTTATGTCTGGAGTTAGGTAATTTGCAACAATAGTGTAATTATAGAGTTTGGTGTCTGTATTTTAAACTATAAGCAAAACAACACGCATGTAAACAAACACAATCTTTTCCATAAGGGAAACGTGAACAAAATAGCTAATTTTTTTTTTATAAATGACCCAATAAAACAACTTTCCTGATTTAGTAGGTTTGATATCCTTGAATCTTGGTACTTTTTTTTGATGTACCAGATGATTCCTAGTCTTTTTGGGTACTCTGAAGCTTCCAAAATTCTCTCATGTCACTTAATTCTCCAGGAGAGAGAGAGATATAGAAATAGTCAGCTTTAATGGCACTCTCCTATTGAGATTTCTCCTTCTGGAAGGAGATGCACTTGGTAATTTTATATTCCTTGACTCCATCGTAATCTAGAACTTTCTCCCTGAGACCTGTCAGGCAAATGTGGAAGCCTTGGAGCTACCATGGGGCCAGTGGTTTGGTCCAGTGTTTAGTTGGATCTTGCTGTGTTTTGGGCTTTAATGGGCAACCCAAAACTTTGAGAATGTTTGACAATTTGACCATTAGAGTGAGCAAGTGTCAGGAGTGGGGTCCTTTTAATTAAATTCTTCTGTAAATTGATGATTTGCTCATGGAATGCTAGGTCAGATACCATCCCTTCTCCCCTTTCTCCTGCTTATTAAATGAATCTAGAATAACAAGATATAGGATTGTGTTTTTAGCTGACTAGTGATGAGTGGGGAAGTATATCAGACCTTGCCCATTTCCAACACCATGATTAGGGATTTTTGCATGCAGGTCAAGTACTACAAACTGAGTCTACAAAGCATGTTGGGTGTGGGGTTCATCTGTTTGTAAGGAAGAAACCCTGGGATACTGCTCCAAGACTGATGGGGAGGTTGCTGAGGAGGGACAAAGGAGAAGCTCATTACAAGCCAGCAGTAACTTTTTATCTTAACCAATTGTTCTTGCTAAAGAAGCTGTTTCTATATTGTTGAAGGACTATAAATGTTGTTGAAGCCTCTAAATTTGGCACCTTCTAACTTTGGTAACTTCTCACCCTCAACTATGGGTGAAACCCAGGTTGTCTTCCCTAGCTGCAGCTCTTTTCGTTTGCTTTTAGATTACAGCATCATGTAAATGAACTGTGGTCACTCTTGGATGATGACTTATGTTGGTTGCACTCCCTGGGGTGAGGGGCTCATGTTTCATAGCATAGTTGAAATGTTCCAGCAACTTCCAGGACAAATTTGGACTTACGGATTTTGACCCTTCCTTTTGGCTATCACATCTCCTTGTCAGAGTCATACAAACAGACTGATTTATGTTCTGGAGATTTTAGCAGTCTCATGACTCTCTTCTGAACTTAATTACCATTGAAACAGGGCTTTATAATAGCCACCAGCTGCTTAGGAGGTGTGGAAGGGGCCTTGTGTCAAATACTGGTGGTCTTGAGAAAAAATAGGTTAGGTACCGTCCCTACATTTATTACTTAATAAAGAACATGTTCAGAGCCATAATTCATTTGTACCAGAGGGCAAAGATTTTTGGAGTATGCAATTTTTGAAGAATGAACTTCATTTTTCTTCTTGATAAATGGTGGCCCTCTAGTGAAGGTTGAGAAATGAGCTCTTTGTTCTGGGAGTTGCTCACACTGTGTGCCAGGACTTCCTATATTTATCTTCATTGCTTGGATTCTGAATTGTTCTTGCCTTCTGTAAATGAGAAGAAGCAATTAATCAAGTTCCTGCTATGTACCAGGCACTCTGATGAGGCCTCAAGAAAGTTCAAGTAGTTTTTAATCTCCTCTGAGGACAAGTTTCCCCGCCAGATAATGGATGGGGTTAGGGTTTGAAATGTTATGAGTATTAAAGTCACCAAACCAAGGAAAATAAACCGCAATGTAGAGGTAGAAATGGACATCATAGCAGAAAGGACAGATATTCTCTTCAGCGTAGTGCTTTGATTCTCCCTAGGGCTTCAATGGCCTCCTCTTTTTTCATGGAACTGTTGCACTTTTGTCTTTGTATATCCATTTCCTAGCACAGCATCTGATACACAGGAGCTACTTAACAAATGGCTATTAATTGAATAAGCACATGGCCAAGAGGCAGCCAGCACCGTAAAGTGTGTGTGGAGAGTGATCTGCACTTTTGGAGGGAATATCCTTCGCTTTCAAAGCACTAATGACAAAAGTGACATCACAATGAATCTTGCAGTTATCTCACATTTAGCTTGCGTTCAACTAAAGCCCATACTTTTTTTTTTTTGCAAGATGTGTGTTTTTAAGTCAATCTGCTTCAATGTGTCTGTTCCTTATTTCTGGTTTTCTTTGTCTACCTTCTTCCCTGAATTTTAATATTTATTCTAATCACTGATGTAAGTTTAATTCTTTGCATTATTATTATATTTCATGCCAAACTGGAAACTCCTGAGTAACTGTCTTGGTTTAAAATGTAAATTACTGCTCCCTTCTGAGTCTTTCACTGGATACTATCCATGGTGCTGATTGAACCATCTCTAGTTTGGAAATGGGGGCAACTTAGAAATTCAGATGCAGGTGTTAGGAATTTGGGGTCAAATGAGCTAAGGTCAAGAACTGAGGAGAAGGTGAGGAACTAGAAGGTCAGACGTAGAAAGTGACAGCTGAAGTTGAAACAGGATCAAAACCAGCAATGACAATAAGGTTTAAGGTCAGTATTTAGGCTGCCAGGATAAAGCATCACACAAGTATCAAAGTCTTGAGTGAGAACAGTGAATGATTTTGATTGGATCCTTTCTCTGATATTTGGGAAATTTCAAGCTATGTTCAGCAGGGCCCCACACTTTGTATCATCTCTCTCATACACTCCCCTCTCCTTTCTCTTCTTGGACACTGCTACACCCTGGTGCAGCACCTCATGGCTTTACATCTGGACTATTAAAGCATCTTTCTCATTAGTCCTTCTGCCACAAGTCTCTTCCTGTTTTCAGTCCATATTCCACTCAACAGCCAAAGTGATTTTCCTAAAGCACAAGTTGAATATGTTACTCTCCTATTCAATGAACTCCATTAGCTCCCTGTAATGCTCAGGATCAAATAGAACACCTTTAGTTAAGCATTTAAATACCTTTATAAACTGCATCCCCTTTCCAGTCTTTTTGCAGCGTATGCTGTCTTTCTCCCTCCTTCATACAATGTGATCCAATGACATTCACTTTCTGCTTTTCCTTGATTGAGATACTCTATTTGTCCCCTCCCAGCATACTCACTGGTGAATGCCTAAGCCTGAAATTCTCTCTCTCCTCATCTCCATCTTCTGGCTTCCTGTAAGTCCCAGCTAAAATCTCACCTTCTACAGGAAGCCATTCTTATTCTCTTTAATTTTCTAGTGACTTCCCTCTGTTGATTATTTCCATTTTACCCTGTATGGAATTTGTTTGTATCTACTTGTTTGCATGTTGTTCTCTTTCAATAAATTTCAAGCACCTTGACAGCAGATATCGTCTTTTGTCTTTCTTTGTGTCTCTAGTGTTTAGAATAGTGATTGAAACGTAGCAGGCTTGATAAATACTTGTTGTTTAATAGATAGACTATATAGTCTTTTACTGGAGAGTTCCCATTGCCAAAGCAGCCTGAATTTGCTTCTGTGTAACTGTCAAGGTGGTGGACATGAGTATCTCTTCCTTATGGTCATGAATTATTCCCTCCTCCCATGATTCAACCAGTACCACTTGAAGAATAAAAGCATTTTAAAATCATTTATTAGTTACAGTATATTTGGAGCAAATATTTCCAGTCTCCAGAATTGTCAAAGAATAAAAACATGATTGTTTCCCTTAAGTGAACCCAGTTGTTATTACTATAGGTGTAGGAAGAATTTATTCTTCTAAAATATCAAATCAAACTTCACCTTTTTTTGAGTCAAGTGGGATTAAATGACTTGCCCAAGGTCACACAGTTAGTAAGTGTCTGGGGCCAGATTTGAACTCAGGTCCATCCTGACTCCAGGTCTAGTGTTCTACCCACTGCTCCACCCAGCTGCCCCAAGGTTTACTTTCAAGGAGGGTTTTTGAATGACTGAAACTTTAGAAATTCTGTCATGGGACAGACATGGTTTGGTCTGGTGATGCTTTGGAAGAGAATTTCATTAATACATCAGTAGAAGTCAGATGTGTGTACCAAGATTAGAAATAGCCTCAGTCCTTTACCCAGAACAGGGGTCCCTGTTCTACAACAATATTTAAAATAGCACAATATGATTTTTCCAAGAAGGGTGAAATCATTTAGATCTTTTGCCAGACAATGGAATTAGCAATTTAATTGACAAAAGAAGTTAGAAATCTACCCAAGTTGTAATTAATGAAGGCTAAACCTGTCTTACCACCTCACCGTTAGTGTGCTTTAGAGGTTGGCCTGATGGTTTCATGATTTCTCCTCAATGTTTAAATCGGTGGGAATGAATTTTTCCTTTTCTTCTATAAATTTGTTGTTGATCAGTAATAGATATTGACTCCCCGCAATGGATCCAGAACATCGCAGATTTAGATCTATTATTCATTACAGTAATCTTTCTTAATATTTTACCTGGAGGTCAGATGGTGCTATTCCAGGGGCTTTGTTTGGTCCTGAAGTTCTAAGGTGTTTGACTTCTGGGTGCACCCTGTGCTTGAATAGGAGTCTGAGTGAACACCTGAAGGGAATGTTCTGTTCCCAAAGTTTTGGCAAGGAATTTGATGTTACAAGACTGTGCTTTCCACTATCTTCAGAAATAGTTCAGTCTTGGCTGATTGAACTATATAGTGTATTAGTTCTAAAGTATGTTGGTAATGGTCCTTGGTATTGTTTTGAGTTATGTGAATGGTATTGTTTAATAGTAAGTAGTAGCAATAATGTAGCTGTGATTGATATAGAAATGCTGTGATTTTACTTTGAAGGAGATTGGTGGAAATAGGGTGCTACATTTATAGGTCATTCCTACTAAAAACTTAGAAGCACTTTATGTCTTATGACTCTTGGAATGTTAGTTATTATTTGGGTCTTATCTTTTGCAAAATGGAAAGGAAGACATTCCATATCTTTTTCATTTAAGAAAAGAGTCTGGAGAATGCTGAAGCTAAAGCAGATTGATTGTGATGCAGTTGTCCATGCTTACTCCCAGTGGTTGGGGTATGTGCTTTTTCTATTGCATTAGATCCTTCCTTATAGTTGGGAACAAAGTGGTCAATGGCTGTACCAGAATTGCAGTCAGAACTCATTGCATCAGTTTCTTGGAAGGAATTCCCACATTCAAAGGCATCATCTGTAGGTGGATTTTTCAGTGATTCCTCATTCAAAGAAGCTCCTAGAGATAGGTTCAGATTGTCAGAGGGAAATGGAATTCTAATGTCAGGAGACAAATTGTCAGGAGAAATTGGGTTGGGGGCAACTGGACAAAGCTTTGGATCATTAAAGGAATATTGAGATTTTGATTTCAATGATTCACCTGACCAAGAAAATGAATCTCAATTTGTACACTGTGTGTGTGTCATCTCTGGGTGGCTGAACCCATCTAGGCTGGCCGGGGTCTGTTGGATATTCATTACCTTCTTCAGTCTGAGGCCCAGAGACTCTTCCTCTGTATTGGCTTTCACTGGATTGTGGGGATAAAGGAGACAATAAATACTGTGCATGACTCTTGAAAGGGGTTTGATCAAAAATCCATATTTGAACAAATTTGCAAATTTGCATGCTTCATACTGCAAAAACTGCCAGACAGAAAGAAATTAGAGTCTCTTCGTTGCTTTTTGAATGCCTTGCCTCTCAGTGAGGCTTAGAACAGAAAATTAATGCAGGAACATGACAAAGGATAATTTCTTGACTACTTTCTCTACCGTGGAATCAATTTTCCCTTCTTGTTTCAGTCAGTCTAATCTCTGTGTATGAAAAAGACAAGAAGGGAAAAGGAAGAGGTAAATGGGAAGGGCTGAGGGTGTAGCCTGAGGTCCCTGTATTTTCTACCATAATACTAGAATGGGGGAGGCTAGTAGTCTCTCAGCTGGTCTGAGGCTTAGGGTATTTGGGGCAACAGGACATTTTCTAGACTTCCCCCTGTCTAATTCAACACTAGTTCCAGCTAGATAGTGCAGTGGATAGTGTGCTGGCTCTAGAGTCAGAAATATCTAAGTTCAAATCCAGCCTCTGACACTTACTAGCTGCGTGACCCTGGACAAGTCACTTAACCCTGTTTGCTTCAGTTTCCTCTTCTGTAAAATGAGCTGGAGAAGGAAATGGCAAACATGTCAGTATCTTTGCCAAAATAACCCAAATAGAATCATGAAGAGTCAGACATGATTGAAAAATGTCTAAATAACAATAATTTAACACTCTGCCCAACACTTCTCCACTTCTACCTCCTTTAGGAAACCTTCCTAAATTGTTAAAATGAAGATGAGATATGTTTTCATCCTAAACTATCTTCAGCTGAAAGAATGAAGTTAAAATAACATTAAAATATTCCAGTCCTCTTTGTATACTCTCTCTTTGTTATGGGAATCTGAAGATCTTCCCTGCCCCAGGCCCTTTGACAGGCTTAAGTGGCTCTGAGAACCTTCCCTGATGTCGAAGTACACTCTGCCCCCTGATAGGCTGAATGTGGTCATGTGGAGCCTGTGGCAGGAGGCTTGTTCTTCAGGAATGCCCACACCTTATTACTTTGTGACTGGGCAGTGGGTCAAGGGGGCTGTGACATTCTCTGAGCCAGGAGAAGGCTGTATATATGCCCTGATGGGAGTTTTTGCTTTGGGGCTCACTTTGGAAAGAGTTGTGTGATTTTGCCAGACGAGACTCTGGGAAGCCGTTGAGCCCCCCGGCTTTGAAAAACCCAGATGTTGGTGCTTCCCTCTCTGGTAACTGACTAGGTATGGATGTAATGGTAAGACGGCTGGAAGCCCGTCTGCTGGTCTGTTTCTCTGTCTGCTTGTAACTTGTGTTTGCATTCTGTTTGTATTCTCTGAAGTTCAGGGTGCTGACGTTTCCCTCCTGAACTAGGTAAATGATATTTATTTGATTGATTAAAGTAAGATTGTTAACCCATTTTGAGTTGCTTTCCTTTAGAAAAGCAGATCTAAGAACCTGTGCTAGCAGCCATCCTGGGTATACTAGGGTGCTTGCTGATACGCTCTTTAGATCAACATTAAAAATAGACATACAGATTTTTTGCAAAGATAAAATGCCTTTGTATTTAAAAGCTCAGAATAGTCACCATGGGGTAAATTAAAGTAACAAAAATATTAAAAGCTGCCCTCCATTGACTTAGGCCCAAATGCATAACAATCTATTGCAGTGTTCTTAAAGAAAGATCATGTTAGATACCCAAAGAAATGATGTGAAAAATATGGGGACTAGAGACTGAGCCTGCGATGTCACTGCTGAGGGATGGGGGGAAGGGCAGGAAGGAAGAGAATAAGCCTTTGTACAGCACCAGCTGTGTCCCAGCACTATGGTAAATGCTTTACAAACATTATCACATTCAATTTCCACGATGACCCTTGGAGGCGGCTGCTGTTTTTAATCTTCATTTCATAGTGGAGGAAACTGAGGCAAACAGTGGTTAAATGGATTGCCCCAGATCACTTAGCTAGGAAGTGTTAATCACCTGGTGAGAAAACCGCCACCACTGACGCAAGACAGCGCCTTCTGTGCGGCTTCCAATCCTAGAGTGTCCTCTGGATTCTGCGATGAGGGGTGAGGAATGCAGCCTCCCCCGGCAGAGTCCGCCAGAATCCGGGTTTTTCTGACTTGGACACCGGCTGCTGCTGCTGCTGCTGCACAGACACAAATGCTGCTTTTTGAAAAAAGCCCACAGAACAGAATTACAATGACCACACGGGACCTTAACTTATCTCTCCTGGATCTGTTTTCAGATCAGTTGTTTTTCCAATGAAACATTTTACGTTTTCTTCTATTTTTTCATTCTTTTGATTTTGTTTTATTGTTTCTTGATGTGTCATAAAGTCATTAATGTCCACTTGCCCAATTCTGATTTTCAAGGATTCTCATGTTCTTCAGTGAACTTTTGTACCTCCATTTCCATTTGATCAATTCTGCTTTTTAAGGAATTCTTTCCTTCAGTGAATTTTTGTATTTTTTCCTCCATTTGATCAGTTTTGCTTTTCAAGATATTCATCTCTTCATTAGGTTTTTGTGCCTTTTTTTTTTTTTTGCTATTTGCCATATTCTGTTTCTTAAGGTGTTGTTTTCTTTAGCCTTTTTTGTTCCTCTTTTTCCAAGTTGTTGACTTTTTTTTCATGATTTTCTTGCATCACTCTCATTTTTCTTCTCAATTTTTTCTGTACCTCTCTTACTAGATTTTAAAAATCCTTTTTGAGCTTTTCCTTGGCCTGAAACATGTTTTTCCTTGAGGCCTTGGATGTGATAGTTTTGACTTTGTTGTCTTCTTCTGAAGTTGTGTTTTGATCTTCTCTGTTACCATAGCATCTTTTTATAGTTAGGATTGTTTTCTGCTGTTTGCTCTTTTTTTTTCCAACTTATTTATTAACCTAACTTTATGCTAAAGTGGGATTCTGTTTCTGGAGTGAAGGGGGCATTGCATCAAGTTTCAGGTTTTTTTTGTAGCTCTTTTCAGAGGTAATTCTGGGAACCTGTAAATTTTTGGTTCTTCCAAGGTGTCATCATCTAGGGAGAGGTGTGTTTACTACTTTCCTAGCCTGTGCTCTGATCTGTGAGTGACCACAAGCACTCTTTTCTGTCCTGGAGCTATGACCAGGTTTCCCACACCCCTGTACCCTCAATCTGTGGTGTGCTAGTACTCTTCCTTGCCCTGGGACTAAGAGTCAGGAGCTCAGGGATAACTCAGGCTGGAGATCTGCAAGCTTTCAGTGATCTTAAAATGGGTAATCCAAGGCAAAGTCTGGTCTCCTGATTTAAACTCTACAAATGCTTGACCTGGGTTTGAGTCTGAGCAACTGCATGTGGTCTTGCTCCTTCCAATGGAAAGCTGCTGGATTCAACTACCATCATCTAGTTAGAAAGCTCTACTGGTTCTGAATCATAGAACTGCAGGATTCTCCTCTGCCCTGTTTCTTTTTTTTCCTGTGGACCTCAGCTTAAGCTGAAAATTGGAACTGAGACCTCACTCTATTCCTTGCATTAGAATCATGGAGTTTCTGTTTGCTTTTGAATTAGTTCCTCCCTCAGTACCCAGTGTAGGGTCATGACTGATCCTCACCATGGAATTCTCTTCTCTCTGAGTTCAAATCTGGTTTCTGTGAGTCACTTAACCCTGTTTGCCTCCATTTCCTCATCTGTAAAATGAGGTAGAGAAGGAAATGACAAACTACTCCAGAATCTTTGCCAAGAAAACCCCAAATGGGTTCATGGGGAGTTGGATCCAACTAAAATGACTTAACAACAACAACAACAACAGCAAGATTTGGGGGAGGAGGAAGAAACTCTGGCCAAGATCACAGCAGTGACTGCAACAGAATTAAATTGAAGGCAACTCTTTGGGGGCTGCTCACAAAAAAAATGCCCCTTGCCATTGAATCTGCACTGTCTAAATGGCTGCGACATCTCAAGGGGATTCAATATGTATTGCAAGGGATGATATGAGCTTCCTTGCGTCAGTAGATCTTGTGTACACTTCATTTCTCTAGCTGAGATGGGGCAGCAGATGCCATAAGGGCAATTTTCTATCCTCTAGAGATGGCTAGGTGGCTCAATGATCCTGGAGTCAGGAAGACCTGACTTCAAATTCTGGGTTGCTGTGAGGATTAAATGAGAAAATATTTGTAAAAAACTTAGCATGGTCACCCCTACATAGTAAGAATGTAATAAATGCTTAGAAGGCAAGCTCTCTTAGCTCTTGAGCTTGAGGTCACTTATCAGAATGAGGTGAAGTAGATAAGGTTCTCAAGGCTTTGTGGTCCAATATGTTAAACTTGAAAGACATTTCTCAGTTATCTAATGCATCCAAATCACTGTGCTAGGTACTAGGAAAGATTTAAAAATAAAAAAAAATTATGGATCTTATAAACTAGCAGAGGAATTGGTAATTGTATGATTTTTTTAAAACAGAAGTTTAGATTTCTGGCTGGTTGGTATGATTTTAAATGTATGCTATAAAAGAATGTTTGAATGTTTTGCTTCTCTCTATTATTACATGTAAGTGCCACTAGATGCTATAGTGGAGAGAGTATTGGGCCTAGAGTCAGGAAGACTTGTCTTCTTGAGTTCAAATCTGACTTCAGACACTTCTTAGCAGTGTGACTGGGCAAGTAACTTAACCCTGTTTGCCTCAGTTTCCTCATCTGTAAAATGAGCTGGAGAGGAAAATGACAAAGCACTCCAGTATCTTTGTCAAGAAAACCCTAAATGGGAGCACAGAGAGTCAGACTTAATAACAACATTAAGACACACAGCAACGCACAATGAAAATGTGTACAGTATCATTAATTGCCAAACAATGGAAACAGCTGCCTGGAGTAATTTGGAGCATTGAGAAAAGGGAAAAATGATATCCTGGTCTTCAAATCTTCCATCACTGAGGTAGATAGTATTTACAGCACAGTTTGCAAGTGATGTTCACGTTTAGGAGGCTTTTGAATGAACTGTGTAGACACTGATGGGTTTCTGGTGGGGTATGTGGTCTGTGAAGCAATGTCAATGAGAGAACTTGAAAAGCCATACTGGTACATGCAATCATAGTTTTATTGCTTAATACTTCGACTTTAAGCTCACTTAACATGGCAAAATTCAGAGTTTTCTAACTGATAGAACATGGGACAACTATTCTCTTCTCTAAAAGATTCATCATGAAATTCATATGTAGATAACAATTATGATTTGATTTGTAAAGGCATCTAATGTATCAGGAACTACTTTGTAGTCTGATTCCAGGCACCTTTTATTTAAATAAATCCCATAAATGTGTGTTACATAATTCACATAAACTTGAAGAATGATCCTTTAATGGACGGTCACCTATTAATCTGTTTCAAAGGGCCAGGATCAGTTATTTCAAAGTCCAATGATAGTTAGAAAAAGCAGGAATATCTTTAATGTGCTTTTGCTTCATGTCACTGTTACCTTTCATTTTACTTTATTTCCTTTTGTTTCATTCTGCATTTAAAGGGAAATATTATTATAGTTAATTCTCTGAAGGTGTCAATCAATCTGTAACTCATGATGAGCAATTATTATGTATAGATAATCTTTTTAAAATCTACTCTCATGAAATGGAGCTCTGGCTGTGATATATCCCCCAGGCAATTTTCCATTCAATATAGAAACACAAGGAATCATCTCTCATTTTACATAAATTTATAAGAATGTAACTTTATTGGCAAGATGACTAAAAGAATCGTGAAAGTTATTTAAGCATCATTACTAACGTAATTATCACTAATTATGAATAACTGTCTCTAATCAGAGTCACATTGATTTTTTCTTTGAATTCAAGTTGCATTTCTTCCTGCTTTATAGTTACTGGCAGCTCCATACTAATTATCATTAGGTGTGGTGAAATCAGTTGTGATGACAGTTTAATAGTGCTCATTTCCCCAGAAAAAGGTGGTTTCATATTCCTCAGAGGCGATGGTTTCCTGAGTAGTGCCTATGGTGGTTTAATCATCGTCTACTTCCTCAGTGGTGGATGGGCTTGTGTCAAAATCAGTGGTCATTTCATCAGTAGTGGCCCATGCATCAGTGGTTATGTCACTAGGGGTGATAGCAGCATCAGATGTCGGGTCAGTGGATGAGATGTCATCAGAAGTAGAAGTATCAAGGGTGACAGCAGCAGAAGACATAGGGGCAAAAGTTGTTGCTGGAGAGGAGGAAGAATCCGTGGCTGTAGGTGTGGTAGGGGCAGTTGTGCTAATGACAGATGTGCTAGTGGTCACAGATGTGGTTGGGGCAGATGTGCTGGATGTAGACGTGGTGCTTACAGATAACGTAGTAGAGGAAGGAAATATGGTAGTTGCAGAATTGGTGGTGCTTGTGGCAGCAGAGGCAGTTACAGTAGTACTGTTGGTGGAAGCAGGTGGAGTGGTTGAAGAGGGAGATGTTGTAGTGGCATCTTGTGTGGTAGGGACAGATATAAGGGAAGTAGATGTGGATTCAGTGGCAATTGTGGTGGATGTAATAGTTGTGGGACTAGTGACAGAGGTGGTTGATAGAGGGGTGCTGGCAGAGTTGGCAGAAGTGGTAGCTGTGGCAGCAGTAGCAGATGGAAGGGTTGTAGGTTCAATGGATGTAACTGTAGAAGTTGGGATAGAAGTGCTGACATGAGGTGTGGTGATTTCAGTAGGGAAGGAGGTGTCAGTCAGAGTGGTAGCATCAGTGCTGTCTTCAGGGGTGGTGAAATCATCCAGTGTAGTATCAAAGGGGGAAGTATCAACAATGGTTGTCTCATCAGATGTGATTGTCTCATCAGGTGTGGTGCTAGCAGAAGCAGCTGTGTCAGTGGATGTCAGGCTGGTGGTGACTGTGGTGGAAGGAGCAGAAGAGAGTACAGATGTGGCTGTAGGTTGGGCAGTGATCACTGAAGATACAGTGGAAACAGGTGTTGTTGTAGAGGAAACAGATGTATTGATGATTGTAGATGTGGTGACAATAGAAGTGGCAGTAGATGTGGAAGGGGTAGAAGTCGTTCCTGCAGAGGCACCAGTGGTGGCAACCACAGATGTGGCCACAGATGTAGGAGAAGTAGTAAAAGTAGCTGATAAGGGGATGATGGCAGCAGAAGTGGCCCCAGAAGTAGCAGTGGCAGCAGTAGCAGATGTAGCAGAAGCAGTTGTGTCAGTGGATGTCAGGCTGGTGGTGACTGTGGTGGAAGGAGCAGAAGAGAGAACAGATGTGGCTTTAGGTTGGGCAGTGGTCACTGAAGCGATGGTTGTGGCCACAGATGTTGTGGTAGCAGGTGTGGTGGAGGAGGCAGCAGAGGTGGTGCTGGGGGCAGCAGTGGTAGATGTAACAGGTGTTGTGGTTGAGGTGGCAGAAGAAGTAATGGCAGCTTGTGTGGTAGGGGCAGATGTAAGGGCAGCAGAGGCTGTTGTATCAGGGTTGGTGCCAATGGCAACAAATTGGGTGCTTGCCACTGTTGTGTTAGAGACAGCAACTGTGGTTGTATCATCAGGTATGACTAAAGGGACAGATGTGGTGGTAGAGATAGAAGATGTGGCAACAGTGGTTGCTGTGGTGGTAGAAGCATTTGTGGCCTTGATGGGTGCCACAGATGTAGTTATAGCAGGTGTATTAGAAGCATCTGATGTGGTAGTGTTGTCAGGAATCGTGATGTCAGATGTGGTCGTGAGAACAGATCTGGCAGTAGATGTGGTAGTGGCAACAGACAGGGTAGTGGGGGCAATGGATGTGGTTTGAGCAAGTTTTGTGGTTGAGGCTGCAGATGTGGCAGCAACTGATGCTGGGGTAATGCCAATCAGGGTGGTAGTGCTGCCAGATGGAGTGGATGAAACTCTTGTGGTAGGGGCAGCAGATAGAGTAGTGGTAGTGGATGGGGTAGTAGACTTGGCGGTTGTAGTGGTGGACACCGTAGAAGTAGGGCTTATTGTTGTAGATTTTACAGAGATAGTGGTTTTGGTGCTAGTGGTTTTCCTGACAGTGGTGGGTGTGGTCCTAGTAGTTGTTGATTTGGTGGTAGTGGATTTTAGGGCAGATTTGGTGACCAGAGAAGGTTTGGTAGTAATGTTGGTTTTATTGGAGGTAGAAGATATGGAAGCAGGGTTGGATTTAGTGGTAGTAGGTTTGATAGTAGTTGACCTGGTGTCAGGGGCTGTTGTAGGTCGAGGTTTTCGTGAAACGCGCCTCTTTCTGGTGACTATTTTACGCCGAGGCGTTGGTGAAATGGGCTTCTTTTTGGTGACTGCTGTGGTCTGAGGCTTTCGTGAAACACGCCTCTTTTTGGTGACTATTTTGCGCCGAGGCGTT
>CM053583.1:194767300-194794792 GCA_028627135.1 Pseudochirops cupreus
TTTCGTGAAACGCGCCTCTTTCTGGTGACTATTTTACGCCGAGGCGTTGTTTGTGAAACGGGCTTCTTTTTGGTGACTGCTGTGGTCTGAGGCTTTCCTGAAACGCGCCTTTTTCTGGTGACTATTTTGCGCCCAGGCGTTGGTGAAACGGGCTTCTTTTTGGTGACTGCTGTGGTCTGAGGCTTTCGCGAAACGCACCTCTTTCTGGTGACTATTTTGCGCAGGGGCTTTCGTGAAACGGGCTTCTTTTTGGTGACTGCTGTGGTCTGAGGCTTTCGTGAAACGCGCCTCTTTCTGGTCACTATTTTGCTCCGAGGCGTTGGTGAAACGGGCTTCTTTTTGGTGACTGCTGTGGTCTGAGGCTTTCGCGAAACGCGCCTCTTTTTGGTGAGTATTTTGCGCCGAGGCGTTGGTGAAACGGACTTCTTTTTGGTGACTGCTGTGGTCTGAGGCTTTCGTGAAACGCGCTGCTTTCTGATGACTATTTTGCGCAGGGGCTTTCGTGAAACAGGCTTCTTTTTGGTGACTGCTGTGGTCTGAGGCTTTCGTGAAACGGCTTTCTTCATGGTGACTGTTGTGGTCTGAGGCTTTCGTGAAACGCGCCTCTTTCTGGTGACTATTTTGCGCCGAGGGGTTGGTGCAACGGGTTTCTTTGTGGTGACTGTTGTGGTCTGAGGATTTTGTTGAAGAGCTCTCTCTTGCGCTGCTCTTTTTCTGGGAGATTTCTGTGGAACAGATCCCCCTTTCGCATCTGTTTTGTTTTGGGTATTTCGTGGAACGCTTTTGCTTTGCCTAGCGGGTTTGCTTTTTGAAGTACTTGTACTTGAAGAAGATCTTGCTGCTCCTATCCTCTGTTGAGGTGATGAATTTTGCTGTGATTGTCTTTGGCCAGTCTTTTGAAGGTGTGGTGACTGATCAGTCCTTTTCTGATCAAGTGACCCAGTCTGTCTCTGCTGTGTCCTACTTAACTGCAGAAATGAAGAAATATGTCCAGTTAAACATGTATAGAATAAAATTTCAGAGTTAGATGGTGAACTAGCTGGTGCAGTGGATAGAGTTCTGGGTCAGGAGTGAGGAAGACTCATCTTCCTGAGCTCAAATCTGACCTCAGACACTTATTAGCTGTGTGACTCTGAGCAAATCACAACCTCTGCCTGCCTCAGTTTCCCTATCTGTGTAATGCAATTAATAATAACACTTACCTTCTAGAGTTGTTGTCAAGATAAAATGAGTAAAAGCGCTTTCCAAATCTTAAGGCGTGATATTAATGCTATTTATTACTGTTTTTATTTTTATGAATATGCAGCAAAATGACAGTATCTCTGGTAAAGAGTGTAAATACTGTCACTGTATCTTTGAATTGTAATGGAATTTTGGCACATATCTAGAGCACCTAAGATAGCATCACTCTTGTGGAAGACAATAGAGGACTGCTTTCAGGAAACTTTGAGACTGGCAAAATCATGTACATTTTGTGTTGACCTACTAAAGTAAACAGAATTTTATATAAACTAGTTGTAGTAGATATTTGGAGAGAATTGAATGGAAATAAAAAGGAACACACTTTTTCTCAGTGGTTCATGGTACCTTTACAAAGATTGACCATATATTAGCACATAAAAATGTTATAGTTAAAAGTAGAAATATTGACAGTATCTTTTTCAGATCATAATGCAAAAAAAAATCATATATAATAAGGGACCAAGGAAACATAGATTAAAAACTAATTGGCGATTAAATAACCTAATCTTAAAGAATGAGTGGGTTAAAGAACAAATCATAGAAACAATCAATAATTTCATTAAAGAGAATGACAATAATGTGACAACATATCAAAACCTATGGGATACAACAAAAGCAGTGATTAGAGGAAAATATATCTCTAAATGCTTACATCAGTAAAATAAAGAAAGAATAGACTAATGAATTGGGTATGCAATTTAAAAAAACCTAGAAAAAGAACAAATTAAAAATCCACAATTAAAAACTATCTGGTACTGGCTAAATAAATGGAATACAGTAGATATCCAGTTTATAGCAGCAAAAAACAATTGTATTTGTCAAGTGGAAAGGCTTAAGATTTTGGAATAAAAATTCATTATTTGGCCAAAATTGTTGGGAAAAATGGAAAGTAGTATAGCAGAAACTGGGCATAGACCAATATCTTGTACCATATACCAAGATAAGGTCAAAATGGATTCATGACTAGATATAAAGAGAGATTTTACAAGAAAATTAAAAGAACATGGAATATATTACTTATCAGACTTGTGGATATTTGAACAATTTATTAATAAACCAAGAGCAAAGTTAGATGTAAAATGGATAATTTTAATAATAATGGATAAGATATATTGAAAAGTTTTTGTACAAATAAAACAAATGTAACTGAGATCAAAAGGAAAGCAGAAAATTTGGAGGGAAATTTCATAAATAGTTTCTCAGATAAAGGTCTCATAGCTAAAATATATAAAGAGCTTTGTCAAATTTATAAGAATATGAGTCATTCCCCAGTTGATAAATGGTGAGAGAATATGAACAGGCAATTTTCAATGAAGGAATCAAAACAATTTATAGTCACATGAAAAAATGATCTAAATCATTATTGATTAGAAAAATACAAATTAAAACAACCTTGAGATATCATGTTACACCTACCAGGATTTACTAAAATGATAAAAGGGGAAAGTGACAAATGTTGGAAGGGATGTGGAAAAATTGAAACACTAATTCACTGTTGGTGGAATTGTAAAGTGATCCAAACATTTTGGACAGCAATCTGAAACTATGCCCAAAGAGTTATTAAGCTACCTATACCCTTTGATACAGCAATACCACTATTTGGTCTATTTCCAAAGATAATTAGGGGAAAAGGAAAAATATTTATACGTTCCAAAATATTTATAGCAGCTTGCTTTGTGGTGGTCAAGAAATGGAAATTGCAGGGATATCCATCAGTGGGAAATGCCTGAACAAGTGTTCCATCCATTGTAATGGAATACTGCATTGCCAAAAGCAATGATGGACCTCAGTGATTTTAGAAAAACATGGAAAGACTTGCATGAAATAATGGAGTGAAATGAGGAGAACCAAGAGAACATTGTATAATAACAGCAATGTTGTTTTAAGAACTACTATGAGCAGATAAATTATTTTAACTATTATAAACATCCAAATGAACTATGAAGGACATATGAAGAAATTCAGTATCTGCATCCAGACAAAGAACTGATAAATAGAAGCATGTATAGAACGATTTTACACACACTCACACACTCTCTCTCTCTCTCTCTCTCTCTCACACACACACACACACACACACACACACACCCTATTTGTATCTAATGATAGCCATCTCTAGGGTGGGGGTAGGAAAGGAAAAAAGGGAAAAAAATTTACATGATTATTTTGTTGTATATTTGAAAGGAATAGCAAGTTGTGCATAGTAAATGGGCAGTTTTGTGTGCAATCACCTTTTTGTTATATTATGTTAGGGAAATGCTTGTTTTATTCCATAAATTCCAAATAAAAAGGAAAATATTGACTGACTCTGGGTCCCTCCTGGGAGACACAAACAGTTTAAAATTTAAATATATTTGTGAGGTTCAAACAAATTACCATTTACTCAAAGGCACTGATGATGATGGTAAAGAAAACAAGTGCCATTATCTCCAACAAAAGATAACCAAAACTGAAGATAGAAGTATGAACAAGATGACTTTGACTCTGCTGTTTCTGTCTTCCCTGATTTAATGTTAGTCTGAATTTTAAAAAACAACCAAAAATTAAAACAAAGACCTTCATGATATGTGTTATTCTACATTTTGAATGATGATGCCGTAGATGGATTTTTACAGTCTCTTCATGTAGGTGTGCCTGAAGAGAGCAAAGTAGGGGTCAGGGTCATTTCTTATACTGCCTACCTTATAGGATTCATAGGATTACAGATTTAGAGAGACAAGGGAATTAAGAAGTTATATAGTCCAAAGCCATCCTTTAACACATAAAAAAACAGACCTAGAGAAGAGTAGACATGCCCCACCAAGCTCACTCAGACAGTAAGTGGCAGAATAGTAATTTGAACCTGGGTCCTCTGACTCCAATGTTTTCCACTAGGGCACACTTCCTTTCTGTTGTGTTGTTAGGAGGAAAGGGTAATTATAATATTCAGTGTGTTATGTGAATATACACTGGTCACATTGCTTGCAGTATTTTCTCCTTGACCCGAGAGTTCTGGGATTTGGCTAAAGTATTCCTGGGAGTGTTTGTTTTGGCATCTCTTTCAGGCAATGATTGGTGGATTCTTTCAATGACTATTTTGCCTTCTAATTTTAGGATTTCAGGGCAATTTTCCTTGATAATTTCTTGAAAGATGCTGTGCAGGCTTTTTTTAAATCATGGCTTCCAAGTAGTACAAAAAGTCTTAAATTCTCTCTTCTGGATCTATTTTCCAGTTCAGTTGTTTTTCCAATGAGCATTTCACATTTTCTTCTATTTTTTCACTCTTTGGACTTCGTTTTATTATTTCCTGATGTCTCATGGAGTCATAGCTTCCATTTGCCCAATTCTAATTTTTAAGGAATTATTTTCTTCAATTATCTTTTGCACCTCCTTTTCCATTTGGCCAGTTCTACTTTTTTAGGAGTAGTTTTCTTCAGTGGATTTTTGTGCTTCCTTTTCCATTTGGTCAACTCTACTTTTTAAGGAATTGTTTTCATCAATGAAGTTTTGTGCTTCCTTTACCAAACCGTAGACTCTTTTTTTTATGATTCTCTTGCATCACTCTCATTTCTTTCCCCAATTTTTCTCCTACCTCCCTTATTTGATTTTTAAAATCCATTTTGAGCTCTTCCAGAAAGACTTTTTCGGATTCAGACCAATTCATGTTTCTCTTTGAGGCTTTTCACGTAGGTGTTTTGACACTGTTGTTCTCTTCTGAGTTTGTGTTTTGATCTTCCCAGTCTCCGTAGTAGCTTTCTATGATCAGGTCTTTTTTTGTTGTTGTTGTTCGTTTTCCAGCCTATTTCATGACTTTTAGAATTGAGCTATATTCCTGGGGTACAGAGGACTGTGTCCCAAGCTTTTTGAGCCAGGGACCTGGTCTCTGGTTTGCTGTGCTGGGGCCTCTGGGGCTGGTGACTCCCTTGTTCTGCCAGGGGCTCTGGGGCTGATGGCTTACCTGTGTCACTGGGGCTGGAGTTCTCACAGTTGGTCTGCTGTACTGCTGACCTGCTGAGCCAGACATCTGTGTTATTGTGACGGGCCTCCTGCTGGCATGCCCAGATGCCACCTATATTGGGTTATGTTCCCCTTATACCCAAGTGAGACAGTTCTTTCCTCCAGCCCTTCTAAGTTATTTTGGTCTGGAAAATTGTTTCACTCCATCTTTTTGTGTCTTCTGTCACTATAGAATTTGAGACTTGACTTAAAGTAGTTTCAAGGGAAACTGGAGGAGAACTCAGGCAGCTTCTCTTCTTTTTTTTTTTGCCATCTTGGCTCTGCCTGTACTGGTCACATTGAAGAGCTTATTCTTAGATCAGTGATCATTGCTGCTGTTTCTAGAGTTTTTTCTTGTGCTTTACCTTGTAGACTCAGATTGTGTCTCAGACAAAAGCTTTCTAACTTCTGTTAATTTGTAACAGTATGGCTCCATTATTAGGTTTTAAATGTTTTTAATGCACCACAGAATTTCCTCAAGGAAAGTGTTTACTTCTATTCCTTTTTCTTCCTCTCCAACATGCCTATCAATTTTTATGGATAGGAATTATTGCCTGGAGCTATGCTTTAGGGAACTCTGACAGTCTGTAATTTTTTTTTCATCTTCCTGCTTGTCAGTATCTTATTCCATTTTGATATATGTGTCTATATTTGCTAGTCATTGTTCTTCTCACATATCCAGTCCAGGGTAGTCACATTTTGGCTCCCATTGCTCCAATACTAACCATGGGCTCTGTCCTAAGGCTTTGTCATTATGAGCTTTGCCTGTCCACTTGAAATTAGATAAAGCACAGAGGTAACTTTGAAACTTCTCTAGTCTCAACATTAGGCCACTTGCAATATTAGGCTTAGGTCTAGGTCTCACAGGAGAATTTTGTTGGATTTATGATGTGATTCTATTATGTCTGTTGTGGCCCACACTGTACTAAGTATCAAAATTCAATGACCTCTTTCTGAGCTGTTTAACTATGTCAAGAAAAGTTAACAAAATTTGTCAAACACCTGCTATGTTAAGTACTAGCAATATAAAGAAAGGCAAAGTTCCCTCAAGGAACTCACAATTTAATTAGGGTGGTGGTGGACCACATGCAAGTAACTATATACCAATGAAACATTTGCAAGAAATGCTAGGGATAATTTTACAGGTAAACCACTCACATTAAGGAAAAATAGAAAATGTTCTTTGCAGAAGGTGGGTTTTTAGCTGAGACATGAAGGAAGCCAGGGGAACCAGGAAGAGGAGGTGAGGAGGGAGAACATTTCAGTCATGGGGGACAGTCAATGAAAGTACACAATAGGGTGGTGAGATGGAATGTCTTCTGAAAGGAACAGCAAGGGGCCTCATCATGGGGAAGGGAGAGAGACTTAAGAAGACAGAAAATGAGGAAGGGGCCAGGTTATAAAGGGCTTTGAAAGTCAAACAGAAGATTTATATATAAAGGTTCAATGGAATTTATTGAATAGGGGAATGACATAAGCAGACCTGCACCCTGGGAAGATCAGTTTGACAGTGGAATGGAGAATGGACTTGAAACGGGAGTAGAGCCTTGAGACAAGAAAGGCTATTGTAATAGTCCTAGCATGAAGTGATGAGGGCCTGTGCCAGGGTGGTATCAGAGGAGAGAAGAGAGAATATGCAAGAGGTGTTATGAAACTGTCAGTTGTCTCAGTTGTGTCTGACTCTTTGTGACCCTATTTGGGGCAAAGATGCTGCGGTGGTTTGCCATTTTCTTCACTAGCTCAGTTTTACAGATGAGGAACTGATGAAAATAGAATCAAATGACTTGGCCAGGGTCACACAGCTACTAAGTGTCTGAGGCTGGATTTGAACTCAGGAAGGTGAATCTTCCTGACTTCAGGCCTAGCGCTCTATTCACTGTACTACCTAGTTGCATACATTATGAAATTATGATTAACAAAACTCAGCAAGAAGTCAGATATGGGGTGGGGATGAGGCAGTGAGGAAGGAATCAAGGGAGAAAAAGGGGAATGTGCAAGAGTTGTTATGTAGGTAGGATCAGCAGAACTTGCCAACAGATTAGATATAGGGAGGGGGAGTTAGAGAGCAAAGAGCCACGTATCACACAGAGATTATGAGTCTATGTGCCTGGGAGGATGACAGTGCCGTTGACAGCAATAAAGAATTTAATAAGATGGAAGAATTTTTTTGGAGGAAATAATGAGTTTGGTTTTGGGCATATTGAGTTTCAGGTGGTTAAAGGAAGAGCTAGTTTGAGTTGTCCAATGGATAATTGGAAATGCAAGACTGGAGGACTGGGAGAGGTTAGAGTTGGGTAGAAACATCTCAGAATTATCTCCACAGAAAAGATATTTGAGTCCAGCAGGCTGATGAGATCACCAAGAGAGTTAGTCCAGAGGGAGAAGAGAAGAGAGTTGGAGCCTTCCTTGGGGGACACCCCTATTTTGTGAGTGTGGCCCGAATGAAGATGCAGTGAAGGAGGCTCAGCAGGGGTCGGATAGGTAGAATGAGAGCTGGGGAGAGCAGCGTTGTGAAAGTCTATAGAGAAGAGAGCATGAAGAAGGTGATTGACGATATTAAGGATTGCAGAGAGATTAAGGAATGGGAGGATTGAAAAAAATCCATTGGATTCGACAATGAAGAAACCATTTCTTCAGAGCCAGGCGAATGATGAGGTCAGAGGCCAGACTGTAGAAAGTTAAGAAGAGATGGAGAGGAAAGCAAGGGGAGGCATCGACTGGAGACAGCCTTCTCAAGGAGTTTTACCGCTGTGTAGTGTCATTGTGCTGCAGGTTGTCATATCACATTAGTTATCTTTATATTTCTTATTTGAAAATGAAGCTCTGCTGTCTTTGATAAATTATGTGTGTAGGCAGCTAGGTAGTGCAGTGGATGAAGTGGTAGACTTGAGTTCAAATCCTGCCTCAATCACTACCTGCTTGACCTTGGGCAAGTCACTTAACCTGTCTGCCTCAGTTTCCTCAGCTGTAAAATGAAGATAATAGCATCTGCCTCATAGAGAGGTTGTGAGGATCAGATGAGATAACATGTAAAATGCTTTGCAAACCTCAATGTGCTATAGGAATGCTAGTTATTTTAATTATTTTTATATCACTTGCATCAATGCTATAAAATTGGAAGAAAAATGTGCTTCCTCTGGAGACTTTTGAAGTAAAATATATCATCGTCCACCTGTATAACAGTAACTCTCTAATTTTCTGTTAGGGAGTTCCCTGGTTTTCAGTTTGTTGATTTCTCTCACTGAGGAGTTGGTTCTCAAAGTATGATCATGTATACTAAGCTAAGTTTTTCTTTTTGTAATGTGAAAATTTTTTGTTTCACTTTTTCCAATTACATGTAAAACAATTTTAAACACTCATTTAAAAAAAATTTTGAGTTCTAAATTCTCTCCCTCCCTCCTCACCACCCTTCTTGAGAAGGCAAACAATTTGATATGGTTGGTGGTTGGTTGATTTTTGTCCTTAGTGTTCAAAAAGGACCAAAATGACACCATGTCAGGGTTAAGGTACGGTGTGTCTGACTGTGACTGATCAGACCAATATAAATTTGGAAGTCTCTGTCTCAGGTCAGGTACAAATAGTCCATATGAATATTCGGAATGGAGTCATCTCTAAATCTGTGCATCTCACTTTTCTTTTGAGCTACTCTCTTTTGAGCAATTCTCCTTTGCTCATAGAGCACAGTATTTTCTGCCATGCTGGGCAGTCCTGTGGCAGTCTCTCCCATGTGTTGTAATCTATTCCAAAGTTCTTTAGTGAGACCTTGAGAATATCCTTTTATCACTTCTTCTGACCTCCATGTGAGCATTTACCTTGTGTGGATTCTCCATAAAATAATCTTTTAGGCAAATTTTTGGCATTTGAACAATGTGGTCAATTTGTTGAATGCTTGGAAGTTCAGTTCAACAAAAGGACCTCAGTGTCTGGTATCTTATCTAGCCAGGTGATCTTCAGAATCTTCCCAAGACAATTCAGATGTAAGCAATTCAATTTCCTTGCATGGTGCTGGTAGACTGTCCAGGTTTCACAGGCATACAGCAATGAGGTCATCACAGCTGCTCTAAGCACCTTCTTCAGTTTAGTAGGCAGCCTAACACCTCTTTTTTTCTCCGCACTTTCCTTTGGAGTGTTCCAAACCCTGAATTTGCTCTGGCAGTGTGTGCATCAACCTCACCATCTAAGTGTACATTCACAGAAAGTATATTGCCAAGGTAAGTTACTTATTCACAGCATTAAAAATTTCTCTGTTTGCTGTGACCAGTGGTTCCATGTATGGATGGTGTGGTATTGGCTGATAGAGAACTTCTGTTTTCTTGGTGTTATTTGTCAGGCCAAAATTAGCACAAGCAACCAAGAATCAATCCATACTCTGTTACATTTCAGCCTCAGAGGCTGCATCAAGTGCACAATCATCTGCAAACAAAAAGTGGTGGACCAACGCTCTCTTCACTTTAGTTTTAACTTGTAGCCATTTCAGCTTAAATAATTTACCATCAGTGTGGTCACTGACCTTGATACCATTTTCATCCTCATTGAAGGTGTCTGGCAACATCACTAAAAAAATTATGCTATAAAGCAGTGGTTCTCAACCTTCCTAATGCCGCGACCCGTTAATACAGTTCCTCATGTTGTGGTGACCCCCAACCATAAAATTATTTTCGTTGCTACTTCCTAACTGTAATTTTGCTAATGTGATAAATTGTAATGTAAATATGTGATATGCAGGATGTATTTAAATTGAACATAACCCACAGGTTGAGAATCAATGATAAAAAGCATGAGAGCAAGCACCCACCCCTGCTTCACTCCGTTGGTGACCGGGAAAGCTTCATCCAGAACCCATACAGGGATGCTGTCGTGAAGCTGATGTGTAGTACCGATGATCTTCTCTGGACAATCACATTTCACCATAATCTTCCACAAACCCTCACAATTGACAGTATTGAAGGCCTTGGTCATATCTATGAATGTTGTGTCCAGACCTCTGTTCTGCTCCTGGCATTTCTCTTGGATTTGTGGGTCAGCAAGGCCATTTCCACCATTCTTCAATCCTTTCTGAAGCCACATTGGCTCTCAGGTAGATGACCATCTTCCATCCGCCTATTAAGGAAGGCTCTGGCAAGAATCCTGTCAGCAATGTTCTGCTATTTTTCAACAGTGCTGCTGAAATGATGCCTTTCTCAGATTAGTTTTATTCAAATATATAAGAGGTTAAAGGAACTGCCCAGGAATAAAACTAAGGCTTCCTTTTCAAAGTTCTCAGTCTATTTAAAATAAGTCCTCTAAATCATTTCCCTAACAAAACCTCAACCTTTTGATACAGATGAAAACTTTTACTGCACATGTTAAGAATGGGATTGGGAAGAGGGAGGAAGTGAGCACCACCAGCTTTTCAGCTATGTTTGACATTATGGCTCCATTCTTTGGCTTGAAGTGTTTTGAATTTATATATATCAGACTCATGCTTATGCAAGAATAATTACAAAGATGTACCACTGAGATGAAAAGATATTATTATTATTGCAATATATTATTGTAATCTTTTAGCCTATATTTTGTTTAAGATTTTTACATCCATATTCATTAATGAAATTGGGATTTCTTCATGTGTGTTTTTTTTTCATGGTATGGACCCTCTGGCAGTCTGATGAAACTTATGGAATCCTTCTCAAAATTCTATTTTTAAATGTATAAAATAAAATACATAGGCTTACAATGAGACCAATTATAATGAAAAACATTGATCAAAACATTGAAAAAAACAAGGCTATGGATATCAAGTTAAGAACCCTTATGCTAGTTCATCTTTCCCTGCCCCCGAATTTTTTTGTATAAATAAAAATTTAAGCTCCAGGTGATAATTTTTCCAAGGTCATGGGGGTAGTTGGTGGAAGAATCAGGATTAGAATTTATAGTTCCTGGCATCAAGTCCAGGGTTTCTTCAAAGGGTATCATGAATTACCTCTTAAAAACAATTCTACTCAGTTAAATTACAGACATGTAATAAAATCTAATGTAACAACAGCTTCTATCATGAATTACTATTTTAAAACAATGCTAACCAGTTAAATTTTAGATGTTTAATAAAATCCAATATAACAATAATTTTTTTTATCATGAATTGCTACTTAACAACAATTCTTGCTAGTTAAATTTTCATTGCTTAATAAATGGTATCCTTTAATTACACAAATTTTTGTGCCTTTTGACTCGTTATTTTTCTGCCTATTTTCAGAAATATTGAAGTGTGAGTCAAGCAATATTTGTAAACCCAGAAGCTTTCTCCTTCTTTAAATGAAGCATTTCACTTATTTTAGTGTCCACTAAAGTTGACCTCGACCTTATCAATACATTTCATTATTTTACTGAGAAAGAATAATTTTATATCTGCCTTTTGTACATCAATGTGACTTTTCCTAAATCATTGCCCTTTTCGTCCTACTTTCAAGGCTCTCATATGAAGAAAAGACAAAAAAGAAATACTGTACAGGACTTTGGTGATTGATGAAGATCTTTCAATGTTTTGCAAAAAGAGAAAAGCAAGAAAGAGGTTTTTGTACAGACAGCTGCACCTGCTCTGCCTGCCCTTTTGCCTTGGTCCAGTAGTCTCTGGTTGACTTTCTGTTCTTCATCTCAGCTCACCTAGTTGTCACTGAACCCATCTCACCCCTTATGTTTCCTTTATTGCATTATGATGGCCCGTTCCCAGGGGTTTATATACTTTGGGATTTGAGAGGGATCAGGGGCTTCTTCATTCTCAATGACTGTGGGGGGTAGTGTGATATAATGGAAATATAATTGAATCTGTCATCACAGAAGCCAGTCCATCCACTGTGTCGCCTTGTGGAAATCACCCCAGATTCAGTTTCTTCATGGGTAAAAATGGAGAGAGTAGATGAACCAAGATGAATCTAAGGTCTAAGCTCTGTGATTCTCTGCCAATAGAGTGAGCACTAGGAACGTGGCAAAGGTCATTGCTTTTTTACTACTGGCCATTTGTGTCCAGTGACATCTCCCTGAGCCACTGTGAGAGCTCCACTGACAGTGTAAATTTGTACACCTTTTGTACTTCATTGAGAATCTTCTGAATTCACCAAACCTATCGGAGTCCCCCAAGACTCAGGATGAAGTACAGATTCCTTTCTCAAAGTGTTACCTATATGTGTCGAACCTGATCCATCACACCCAGGTACCACTGTACGCCCCTTGAGTGGGGAATGAGGTAACCATAACTAGGACAGTGTACCACACCTATTGAGGCCTTGCCTAAAGACTCTCCATTCTTACAGAGGAGCCCATACACATCCTTGCAAGCCTGATGACAGAAATGCCCTGCTCCACTCTGTTTCTAGGCCCTTAGGACTACTCTCAAACGTGAAATGTGAAGAAAATCTAAATTCCAAATATGAAGGTCAGTTTCCCTTGGGTGAATGAGCAAAGGCAGAGAAAAGGAAGAGATCGGTCAGTCAGACCACTGTGAAGTAAAGAAGGACAACTTTATCTTAGCTAGAACTGGTTGTTAAAAAAGATCTCAAATTGTTCTTTATGAATCTGAATAAGACATGACAGTAAAGAAACTGTGTTTAAAGAGGCTTACCGGGAAATAAGTGACGAGAGCCAGGAGGCCCAAAGTCAGGTACAATGGTTTCATCTTTTATCTTCTTGGCCTTTCCTGTAACAAGTGACATGATTTCCTATGGTTAGTCCCAGTAATAAAGAGCGTGTTTTGGGTGAAGTGGTGTTTTCTTTGCAAAAGGAACAATTGATGCAAGGGTTTGTCGTGAAGGATGATTCTTTGCATGATGACAAAGTGATATGAAAATGCGAGAGCTTTGGGCGCCTTCAGGGAGAAACGGGGCCCTCTAATTAAATGGCACTCTTGGGAGTACTCCCTGTAGATTTGGTGGCAGGGCCTTTTCCATTCCATTTTAAAAAAATCAGAAATCTGAAAATTTACAGAGAATAAAGTTGGAAAATAATAATATATTTTTAATATTTGTCTCATGTATCTAGTATGTATAGAGGCAGCATAGCTTAGCAGGTAGAGAGGTGGCCTTAGCGTCGGGCAGACTCAGGATTCAAGTCCTACCACTGGCACTTATTAGTTGTATGGCCATGGGCAGATCTCTTGCCCTCTCTGTGCCCCATAGCCTCTTAAGTCTGTAAGTTCCTGAGTTTGTGATGTCTATCTGTGGAGGAGATTTCCATACCAGGAGTTCCTCCAGTGTATGAAAAACCAGACGCAGAAGCATACAATCCAATATGGTGGCAGTTTTGCTGTATGCGTAGTATTAACCATTTAATTATCAAGTTGGGGTGAATCTTTCAAGAATGGAGATTAGGGAACATACAAATTCTTGTCACCCACAGGAGATAACTTCATTTTAAGGTGTCTTTTCTGACTACTTTTTATGTCTTCTGGAAGGAGGGATCTGTGCACCAGATCATTTCTGACAGAGATTTGACTGAAGCTTAAGGACATTTGCCTTCTTTCTTTACTATTATCACTGCCTAGTTTAGGGCCTTTCATCCCTAAGTCCTTCCCACATACTAGAGGACTTTACTAGACATATTAATATGCCCTTAAAATGCCTTAATCTCTTCATCCCTCAGTTTACCCATTTACTTTAATCTCCTCCTTCACCCCACCTAAGCCACACACAGAAATAGACTCGTGATCTTTTTATCACCCACAAATTCACCACTTCCATGTTCGTGAGTTCTGAAATCCCTTGATCTAATCCCAATTGATTCTCATTCCACCTTTCTCTCTGCCTTGCAGCCCCGCACCCTATTCTTCATCTTCACTGCAACATCCAATCTATTTACTCTCAGTTCTGACCCAGGCCATCAGCCCTGCACTGACTACACTCGCTTTATTTCCTTATCTTGTCCCTTTGGTGAATCCATTGAGCCCTACACTGGTATCTTCTCTTGAATTCCATGAATCTTCTTGGTTCTCTTTTCTCAAATGGTTTCCATGACATTGCTCTATCTTAGCTCTCCTCCTTATCAGTTATATTTGCATCCAGGTCATAACTCACTAGCTATGGGTTTCCCACAAGGCACTATTTCACTCGATAATCTCATTAGTTTTCATGGACTCAATTGCTTTTTTTTTGTTCAGTTGTCTTGGTCTTTGTGATCCCATTTGTGGTTTTCTTGGCAGACATACTGGAATGGTTTGCCTTTTCCTTCTCCAGCTCGGTTCACAGATGAGGAAACTAAGGCATTGGACAGACTCAGGATTCAAGTCCTACCACTGGCATTTATTAGCTGTATGGCCATGGGCAGATCTCTTGCCCTCTCTGTGCCCAGTAGCCTTTTAAGTCTGTAAGTTCCTGAGTTTCTGATGTTTATCTGTGGACCTAGGGGGTCTAGGGGACTAGTCCAGGATGACACAACCAGTAAATATCTGAGAGTGGATTTGCAATCACGTCTTCCTGACTCTAGGCTCTATCTACTAAGCTACATAGCTGCTCCAGATTAAATTATTATCTTTATGCAAATGATTCTCAAATCTATCTACTTATCTAGCCCCAACTGCTCTTCTGACCTCCAATCTAGCATCTTCAACTGGATGTCCCATAGAAAACTTCAACTAAATGTTCAAAAGTGAATTTACTTTTACCTCTCACAAAACCCTCCCTTGTTCTCAACTTTCTGTTACTGTTGAAGACACCACCATCTTCCTAGTGTTTTCTTTGGCTCCTCCCTCTCCTTCATCTTCCATCACAACCTGCTGTTGCCAAGTCCTGTTGCTTCTGTCTTCATAACATCTCCTTCATACACCCCCTTCTCTCCTCTGACCTTGATGCAGCCTTTATCACTTTACTCCTGGACTATTGCAATAGTCTTTTGATTAGTGTTTCTGCCTCAAATCTCTTCCTGTTCTGCCTGTTCTCCCCTCAGCCGTAAAATTGATCTCCCTAAAATTCAGGTTTTGCCAAATCACCTCCTAATTCAACTTCAGTGGCTTCCAGAATCAAATATAAGATTCTTTGTTTATTGTTCAAAGCCGTTCACTCCCTCCTACCTTTCCAATTTTCTTGCACCTTAGTCACCCACGCATATTGTACGATTGATCTAGTGCCACTGACCTTTCCCACCCTTTTAAATAATGTTTTATTTTTCCACTTAGATTTAAAGACAATTTTAAATATTCATTTTTAATAAAATTGTGAGTTCTGAATTTTCTTTCTGCCTCCCTCCCCTCCCTCCTCCCTATGCCAGTACACATTTTGACATATGTTACATATGTGAAATCATGTAAAGCCCATTTCCATATTGGTCACCTTTGACAGTGACCTTCTTGCTATCACTTGCCCAAGACCATCCAACTCTATGTATTTTCAGTAGCTTTCTCCTCATGCCTAGAATTCTCTCCTTTCTTGTCTTTGTTGCCTAACTTCCTTGGCTTCCTTCAGGTTCCAGCTAAAATTCCACCTTCTTTCCCAGTCATCCTTAATTATAGTACCTTCCCTCTGACATTATGTCCAATTTATCTTGTGTGCCTATATATGTATATATAGGCACACATATATGTGTATTTACATATATCCACATATATATTTATTTACAAACATATACACATATATTTAGTTTGAACATAGTTGTTTCCATGTTGTCTCCCCCATTTGAGCTCCTTGAGGGCTGGGACCATCTTTTGTCTTTCTTTGTAGCCTCAGCACTTAGCACCTTTCTTAACATAAAGTAGGTGGTTAATAGGTTTTTGCGTACTAACTGATAAGTATAGCTGCTTTTTCATGTTTGGATTTCTACAGCAACGTATAACGTGTATTCAGAAATCAGAATTATGGGCATAAATGAAAATCCAACTACTCTTCAGGCAGTTATATTTTAGGAGAAATTCCTTTAGGTAACTGTAATGCCCTTTTCTGTTCAAGTGAGCATCAGAAGGCATTAAGTGATACCCATAGAAAAGAATTCTCCACATTGTACATTAGAACAGGGAATACTTGTTCATTAAAAATCCCTGAATGCCTTATTTCTTAGTCCATTACAAATTTCTGCCATTCTCCACCTTTTCATACAAAAAGCACATTGAGCCAGGTGGAGCTGGAACAAAGACATCTATTTGAAAGCTCATGACAGTATAAAGCCACAGCATCTGAGCAGAAGTCAGTAGTCAGGAGTTTTAAGATAAGAATTCCCAAGTACCTACCCTGGTAGCAGAACCTTCTTCCAAAGTCTGGTCTGAGTGTTTGTCAGGGTAATTCCAGTCAGCTTCTGTGTCTTGACATTCTGAGGATGGGAACTGACAGCCAAGATAGAAAATGATGGGAAGTACCCGCCTGAGAAGTTATGCTTCTTATAATATCCTATTTGACTGCTTCTGGAGATAGGAAAACAGTTTGATGTAAGATAATGTCACTTCTGGGTTCTTCCTCAAACAAAGGAATGATAGTGGCAGTTTGCTAAAGTTGGCACTGATCCTTAAATGCCAATTTCTTCCTGAAGAAGACCTTGACTTGATCAGAAAGAATCTCCAATTATATATTCCCTAGTGTGCACTTTGGTAGGTGTGTTTACTATTTTGAATTCCTATGTCACTAAAATATCACTAAATAATAACATTTATTTTTGTAGTAGCTGAGTGGTCTTATTAATAAATTGCATCAGGATGTCACTTACATATAGGGAAAACCTTGCCCCATATTTATCATTTCTTAAAAAAATTTAAAATATAATTGCATGTATCTTTACACACTGACATATATGTAAGACATTTCTCTCTACAGGACTAATTAACCTCATTCCTTTTTTTTTTTTAAATTTCTACCAGAACAGTATAATCATCTTGAAGTTTCACAATGATGCCTTTTTCATATTGCTATTCCTTGTAGCACAAGCTAAAATAAAGCTTATTTTGCTTTGAAACAATAACCTTTGGGACTTAGGATAATCAGAATTAGAGCTGGAATGAACTTTAGAAATCATCCAGTTCTATCTCCCCAATGAGCAAACAGAGGGGAAATAAGGTAAAAACCCTCCAATAGTTCTACTTTTGTATCATACTAACTCTTTATACCAAGAGTAATATTTTTTGAGAAACTTAGGGAGATACTTGTATAGGATATGAAATCACCATCAAATCATGTTTCATATTGACTAACTTACATACACTTGGGGACTATGAACCTCTTGTCCTCTTTGGTCCCCACAACTTCCTGTCTTTGTTTCCCCATCCTTCTAGACTGAGCTCAAGTCCTATCTCTTCTGTGGGTCTGGAACATACGCTTTAGCTCTTAGTAATATGAGGTCTACATTCCTTGCTGCTTCTGTGTGTCTTTCTGTTGTTCTCTAACTAGATTGCAAGGTCTTTGAGCATTGGGATGACATTCTATGCTTCCCAAGTGTGGAATTACCAATGCACTGTGACCATGACACCTGGCTTACTTTGCACATCTTGAGAATTTGTACCTATAACTGTGAAAATACCTCTTGTAGATAGCCCAGTTTATGTCACCACATAAAGTTAACAAATCACTTTCTATTTGCTTTAAGAATATGAATGTTTCTTAATGGGGTCTCTCAGATAGGTCCCTCATTTAGGAAATAAATGTGTTTTATTTATTTCATCTTATGAACTGGTAGTTAGTAGACTCAGATCCTAGTCCTGGCACTTGTACATTTACATGACCTTGGAAAAACCTCTTTACCTCCAACACCTTAAGTTTTCTTATGTATAAAATATGTTAGGTAGGCTAGGTGGTCTCTAAGGTCCCCGAGAGTTCTTAAATTCAATGGTTCCATGATCATCTTTTCTCTTGGTTTGAAGAGAATTTGAGGTTGTTAACCAGTGGAAGTAATCTTAATACCACTTTCCAATTCTCTGTCATTTTTGACTCCTTCAAACACTGACTTTTAGAAAGTCATGGACGTTCACTGAATTGACTTCCCTTAGTTAGCATATGTTAATGGGCTAAAAAAATCTGCAATTCTCCATTGCTTCTTATATATTTTTTGAAGTTCTTGACTTTGACTTAAGTCAACAAACATTTGTTAAGTTCTTACTATTGTGTTAAACCCAAACAGCTGGGAATACAAAAACAAGATAAATAAAGACAATCACTGCCTTCAGCGATCTTACATTCCAATGGAAAAAGACAATTCATAAAAGTGAGCTCAAACATGTGTGGGGTGGTAAAGTTTCCTATATTTTTAATTAATAATACCTTTTTATATGAATAGTTTTGGAATAGCCTTACTTATCTGGTGAGCCTTCATTTATTACAAAGGAAAATGTTTAAGCAAAAGCACTTGACAAAGATCAAGACTAACTTGTACACAACTTTCTATACCCTTAGTCACCTACTTCCCCAGGGAAAAGAAGGAAGTATATTTCCTCATCTATTCTCTCAGCCCAAGATTCGTGATTACAACTGCACAATATTGGGCTTCATTTTAGTATTCTTTTTACTCACATTATTGTAATAATTGTGTATATTTTCTGGCTTCTATTTAATTCACTCTATATCAACTAACAAAAGTCTTGTAATATTTCCCTGAATTCCTCATCTTCATTGTTTTATGGCACAATAATATCCCATTACACTTTTGAGTACTGGAAAGATGACCTAGACTTCTCGAGTGTAGAAAGACCATCAGACTGGGTCCTATGAGACCTGGCTCACCCTACAGCTGATTTGCTGCGTAACGCCACACAGCTTGGGAATAGCATCAGGAACTGTCAAAGTATTTGCTGCCTCTAGTTCAGTGTGAGCCAACACATAAAATAATCACATCACTTTGCCTTTGACTTAATTCAAGAACACGCATGTTTCTTGATCAAGTCTTTCTCTGGTGCGTCGTTTGTGAAATCAAGATGACACGTATGTTCAATGCAGATGCTGCCGTTTGGTCAGCCATTTCTCAGTGGATCGCCTCCCACTTTGTTTAGCTTAGCCTTGCATTTTCTTTCTGCCACAAAATGTTGCTATCGTTATTTTGGTGTGTGTCTTTCTTTGGCCCCCTGGGGGTATATGCCAACTATCGCATACTTTTTGGGACCAAAAAGTATGAATAATTCAGTAAGGTTTCTTGCATAAAACTAAATAGTTTTCCAGTTTATTTGGGCACATTCATGGCTATAGCAGTTTAGTTGCTTCCCTAGTTTGTTCTGTTGTTTCCCAGCACAGATAGGTGGCACAGTGGATGGAGTGCAGGGCCTGGAGTCAGGAAGACTCATCTTCCTGAGTTCAAATCTGACTTCAGACACTTACTAGCTGTGTGACCCTGGGCAAGTCACTTAGCCCTGTTTGCCTTAGCTCTTGTCAGATAATCTGGAGAAGGAAATGGCGAACCACTCCAGGATCTTTGGCAAGAAAACCCCCAATGGGGTCATGAAGAGTCGGACGTAACTGAAATGACTCAATGACCAATTGCGCTATGGAACTGGCATTTTATTTTATTAATTATTATTATTGTCAGCTTCCCATTGGGTTAAGCTGGACCCAATATACAATAGCATGGCAGAGACTGATCCCAGAAAATTCTAACTTTGCTTTCTCTAAACAAATAGTGCCAATAGTGGGAGTGGAGCAAGCAGAAAAACCCAGTGATTTCTCTGGTCTTAGTATCATAGGCTTAAAGTCAGAAGGGACTTTGCCAACCCTGCAGTGCCCCCTCATTATTTTAACTTTTCACACTATTTCGTATGTATTTCTTCACTATTGATTTATGCTGTATATTTTTAGATGTGGTCTTTGTCCCCTTCATTGGAATGTGAGCTCATTATAAAGAAGAATCATTCTAAGTTCTTTGTACTGGTAACCTCAGAGCCTAGCACGGTGCCTGCAGCACAGCAGGCACCTAATGAATACTTGTTGATTGGCGTTATAGATAAGAGATGGAGGACCACAGAGACCTTCATTTGCACTTACTCAAAGTTACCCCGGTCAGAAGAGGCAGACTTGGCATTAGACCTTGCACTTCTTCCATTGCAGCCCATTGTCCGTTGTGCCCAATGACCATGACTTCATCAATAGAGGCAACTTACAAATAGTGAGAATGGTGACAGTAGTTACTTTTTAGAGTCCCCTGTATACCAACATGTAACAATCTGCAAATGACTATGTTTATTCCCTTCAAATATCTGCATATTGTGCATTTTTTAAGGGAGTGGGGAAGAGATGAGAGGGGGAGGAAGAAAAAGACCTGTGATTTCATTGAGAACTTCCAGCAAACAAACCAGTTCTACTAATTCAGATGAGCTAATCATCAACCTTATAGTCTTAGAGAGTTGACTGGGCCACTCAGAGGGTAAGTGACTTGCTGAATGTCATATAGCTACTCACTGTCAGGGGAAGGACTTGAACTTGGGTTTTGCAGACTCCGCAGCTAGGACTCCTGCCTCTACAACACCACATTGCTCCTTAATTGCCTCTTTGTTAATAATATATAATGTTGACATTCATAAAATCTTAATTTGTGTCACCCTGTGGACCATGGGAAGGTTAGACAAACAGTTTGTACCTGGAAGGACATGGCTCATTTATAATTTTCAGTCTTTCTCATTGAAGCTTGCCTCATAGTTGGTTGATACAGACATATCACAAAAGGAACAAAAACTTTAATTTTTAAGGTTAAAGCTGGATAGAGGTTACTTAGGTTTTAGAATTTTGTATGCTTTGGAATTAATTATTTTTCCATTGCGCTTATCGTTAATTCCTTAGTCTGATCCAATAAAACACAAACTACTGATTCTCAAGATTAAAAACACAGGCCACTATTTATGTAAATTTTTCCTATTCTTTTGCCCAGGTCATTGCCAGACAAACCTATGCTAAACACAGAGGCAGAGCTCATTTTGACCTTTCTCCGAGGAACACCATTTGCTTGAACTTTCAGAAGCAGAGGCAAGTCTTCATGGATGCATTGCTCTCTCTCTTTAGTAGTGTAGAAGGGGTTAAGGATGGTGACGAGAAGGATGAGTTGGGGCTCTGGGTCTTGCATTTTCTTTAGACTAGAGGTCCTGGGACACTGTCTTCACTTGCCATTATTCTCTCCTACCAGTTGCTGATGCCTTCTAGTACCTCAATGAAGGTTTCAGATGATACTAATGAACAGCTTTCCCCACTCTCTCTTAAATTTATATTTTATTTATTATGCTTTATTATCAAATGAAATATTTATAAAGTGCTTAGTGTAGTATCTGGTATATAAAAGGCACTTAAAATGTTTATTTCCTTCTCCTTCCTTTCTTTGTTCAATGATAGTGACCCATTGATACCAATCCATTCCCATTTTCTCTCTCCTACCTCTCCTTGTGACAGATAGCACATGCTTGTATAAAGACTGATTCAGGACAGAGATGTCCATAGAGGTCCATCTCAAAGGCCTTCCCTAAATCCTGGTTATAAATGACTACTTAGAGTCACTCCGGTACTCAAGAGCCACTGGAATATTACCAAAAATATGGTCCCCAAAGGGTTATTTTGAACACTGATGGAATGTTTAGGGCAACTGAAACCATGATTCAATTCCTCAGAGCAATATCAGAAAAGGAGAAGATAGTGGGAAAAACATGTTATATTTCTACAGGGATACAATTTATAAGAAAATATAGATATATTGGGGATGAAGGGATCTTCCAGAGTGAGAAGGCCACAGAAATAGAGGGAGCTTTGAGTGTTGGAAGACAGTTTAGGAATGGTATCAAAGTCTGGAGAGTTGGGTTGGGCTGGGTAGAAAAAAATGGTTCAGTTATTGAAGGTACAGTGAGGACCACGAGTAGGTTTAGGAGGGGTGAAGTATAAGGAGATATGGCAATAGGGCATTATGTTAAGATTTTTGGTTTGTGGTATTGGAACAACTATGAGTGATGATGAAATCGAAGAGATGACTATCTTTGCATGTGTAACTGAGTTGGGGTGAAGGGTTATAGGAGTCAAATCTAGGGTATTTGAAGAGACGTAAACATGTATTTTGAAGGATTCAAGAATAAGGACAGTAGTTGGGGTGGAAGGGAAGACTGTGAGCTGAAAAAGGGAGGAGATATATGGGTTGGTAGCTAATAGGTATGTTAGGATCAAGAGAATGTTTTTCAAGTATTGAGGGAAACTTGGGAGTGGGGTGGTAAAGAATTAATCTACAGATATGGAGAGACTGAAGGTTAAAGAAAGGATAATGAGCACAATCTGCTGGAGAGAAAAAGATGGAAAGGGATGAATCAGGGGTACATATGAGGGATTAGCCTTAAAGAGGGTGGTAACTTTTTCTTTTTAATTTTTTTCCAATTTATTTATTTATTTTTAGTTTTCAGCATTCACTTTTTTAAAGTTTAGTTTACATCATTCATTTCCATGAAATTTTGAGTTACAAATTTGCTCCCCATCTTTCCCCTACCCACCGCTCCAAAACTCAACATTCACTTTTATGAGCTTTTGAGTTCTAAATTTCCCCCCTCCTTTCTCTCCCCCTCCCGAAGAGAGTATTCGGTCTTATATGTTATATCTCCACAGTCATATTAAACATATTTCCACATTAGTCATGTTGTGAAAGAAGAGTCAGAACAAAAAAACCACAAGAAAGAAAAGAAAAATAGTACGTTTTGATCTGCATTCAGACTTCACAGTTCTTTCTCTAGATGTAAATAGCATTTTCCATCATGAGTCTTTTGGAATTGTCCTAGATCATTGCATTGCTGAGAAGAACTAAGTCTCTCAAAGTTGGTCATTGCACAATGTTGCTGTTGCTGTGTATGATATTCTCCTAGTTCTGCTCACTTCATTCAGCATCAGTTCATGTAAGTCTTTCTAGGTTTTTCTGAAATCTTCCTGCTCATTATTTCTTATGGAGCAATAGTATTCCATTACATTAATATACCACAACTTAATCAGCCATTCTCCAGTTGTTGGGTATCCCCTCAATTTCCAATTCTTTGCCTACACAAAAAGAACTGCTATAAATATTCTTGTACATGTGGATCCTTTCCCCTTTTTTAGGTGGATACAGACCTAGTAGTGCTATTGTTGGATCAAAGGGTAAGCATAGATTTTTAGCCCTTTGGGCATAGTTCCAAATTGCTCTCCAGAATGTTTGGATCAGTCTACAAGTCCAACAGAGCATTAGTGTCCCAATTATCCCACACCTTCTCTAACATTTATCATTTTCCTGTTTTGTCATGTTAGCCAATCTGACAGGGGTTATGTGGTACCTTGGAGTTGTTTTAATTTTCATTTCTCTAATTAATAGCAAAGTAAAGTATTTTTTTACATGACTATAGATAGCTTTAATTTCATCTCAAAGCTGACTGTTCATATCCTTTGACCATTTGTCAATTGTGGAATGACTTGTATTCTTATAGATTTGACAATTCTAAATATATTTTTTGAAATGATGTGTTTATCAGAGACACTGGCTGTAAAAATTTTTCCCAGTTTTCTACTTTAAAAGGTAACTTTTTTTCAGAGACTGGAATATAGGAGGTGATAATGGGGGGGCGGGTTATCAAAAGAGTGTGAGTTGAAGAGGAGAAGAAAGAACTCACGACAAATGACTTTGAGGTTCACCGCACAGGATGAATTGAAGTCCTCAACTGAGAGGGTCAGGAAAGAGGGTGGTGTGGAAGGTTTGAGGGACAAGAAAGAGAAGGAATAAAAGTCAATTAGGTCTGAATAAAAAGATTGCCTTGATGAAATGAGGGGTTTAAATCACATCCATCTGTAATGGACATCAGTGGATTGTTACATTGATCAGAGTTCTTAAATCTCTGAATTTTTCATTTTTATAATATTGATGTTATAGTATGTAATAGTATAAATATTTTTCCTATTTCTGTTCACTTTGCCCTACAGTATTATTTCACACAGGTCTTCTGAAACATTCTCTACATTATTTACTGGGCAATAATATCCCCTTATTTTCAAATACAACAATCTAGCCATTCCCAAATGAATGGATACTCCTATAGCTCCCATTTCTTTGCCACTATTAAAAAAAGCTGTTATAAATATTTTTCTACATGAAGATCCTTTTCCTTTTTTTGTCTCTTTGGAGGCTTATATGTCCAAGAATGGTATTGCTGGTTCATAGGCCATGAGTTTATTAAACTTTGTTATAATCTGAAATTGCTGTCCCAGGATGAATGGACCAATTTATGATACTATCAATGGCGCATCAATGAGCCTGTTTCCCCTGAGCAGCCCCATGATTTGTTATTTTCCTTTTTTCTGTTTTGCCTATCTGACTGATGTGAAATAGAACCTCAACATTGTCTTAAGTTTTATTTGTCTATTTATAAGTGATTTGGAATATTTTTCATGTGAATATCAATAGCTTGTATTTCTTCTCTTAAGAAACATGTCTGCATAGCTTTTGACCATTTTTCAAATGGAGAATGGCTTATTTAAATTTTAACCAGTTCCTTAGTTGACTTGTAAATAAGACTTTTATCAGAGAAGTTTATGGCAAAGATTTTTCCTGGTTATCTATTTGCCTTCTAATTTTTTATTGCATTAGATTTGTTGGTGCAAAACTACACATTTTACATAGTTAAAATTCTCCATTTTATCTTCCATGATCTGCTCTATCTCTTGTTTAGTCATGAACTCTTCTCCATCCCTATATCTGAAAGCTAATTTCTTCCTTGTTCCTCTTTTTGATGATGATATGACCTTTTTTTAGGTCACCAATTCATTTAGAGCTTACTGTGCCATATGAATTTTTATCAAACAGAAGCTGGGGTCTTTGGACTTATCAAACATTAAGTTATTTACTATGTTTTTTTTTCTTTTGTATGTTGTCCATCTAATCTCTTCTACTGATCAACCTCTCTGTTTTTTTTTTTTCACCAGCACTCTTTACTGCTTAGTTTGAGATCTGGTTTGATTTTCATGGAAATTAATAAGTAAATTGACTTAGATAATATTTCCATTTTTATTATATTGGTTTAGTCTACCATTAAACAATTAATATTTATCTAATTATTTAGGACTGTTTGTATGAATATATATTCATATATTTCCTTTGTGTATCTTAAGAGGGAGACTTCCAAGTATTTTATACATTTCAGAATCATATTAAATGGAATTTCTTTACTTCTTCCTGCTGCATTTTGTTGGTAATGCACTGAAACTCTCTCTCCATTGTGCCACCCAACTGCTCTTGGATCTCTGAGAGCCTTCTAGAACTAGACTAGAAAGACAGGAATAAACTGAGTTGTAAAGAGCTTTGAATGACAAATAGGAGGTTGTATTTGAAACTAGAGGTGGTGAAGACCTGCATAGGGGTGTGTGTGTGTGTGTGTGTGTGTGTGTGTGTGTGTGTGTGTGTGTGTATGTGTGTGTGTGTGTGTGAATGGACACACATAAATGTAATATAAACATATTCAGGTCTTCTTCACTATCTCTAGTTTCAAGTACAATCTCCTATATGCGTGTATTTATATAGTGTATATAAAATATTGGGAAGGTAGAAAAGACAGCACTTGGCAGCAGATTGGATATGGGAGGTGAAAGTGAGGAGTTGAGGGTGCCACCTGCCTACCTGGGAGGATGCTGGTCTCCTTCACAGTCATAAAGAGGTTAGGAAGAGGGGAGGGGTTTGGAAAAGATAATGAATTCAGTTTTGGTTATGTTGAGTTTAAACCATCTGTGGGCCATCCAGTTCAAGATGTGTTGGAGATGTGAGTGTAGAGGTCAGAAGAAAGGTTAGCTCTGGAAAAATAGATGTGACCATCATGAATAAGGGCTCACTATAGGGCTAAGTGCCAGGGACACAAATAGAAAAGGAAGACAGCCCCTGCTTTCAAGGAGGTCACATTCTAATGGGGGTGACAACAGACATGGAGAGTTTCAGCCGTGAATCAGATGGAAAATTCCCATGGTCCTTAGGGGCAGCAGCAAAGCAGATAGTGATGCTTCTTTTTCAATATCATTTCCACTTATATGATATCAGTTTTTGATATTGAATTAGATCACCAAACAGGGTGGTGTGGTTGGAGAAGAAAAGAGAGTCAGAAACTTGGGGTGACAACCATGATTAGTGGGTATGGCTTGAAAGATGACACAGAAGAGAAGACTGAGAAGATGTGGTTGGACAGGTAGGAAGAGAATTAGGAGAGAACAGTCTTATGAAAACCTAGAGAGAATTGAATATGAAGGACTACAGAGTCCTTGACAGTATCCATGGTTGCAGACAGTGTCAATGGTCAAGAAGGGTGAGAATTGAGAAAAGGCCATTAGATTTGGTAATTAAGAGATCATTAGTCATTTTGGGAAGAGCAGTCTCAGTTGAATGATGAGGTCAGAAACCAGACTGGAGAAAACATAGAAGAGACAGAGGAAAGCAAGTATAGGAATGGATAAGACAACTTTTTCAAGGAGTTTGAGAAGAGAAATATTGGATGTTAGCGGGGATGGACAGATTAAGTGAGTCTGCAGTGTGACTTGGTTGCCAAAAACCAAATACATTCTCAGGCTGCATTATTAGAATTGTACTTCCAAGTCACAAGGTTGTGTATTAAACTCTTGATAATCTACACAAAGGGGAGGATAGAGGGATGGAAATTTCAAAACAGTGGATAATCAAAATAGTTTCTTTTAAATTTTGCTTTTCTTTCAGTCTAGGTAGTTCTGGATGAGATGAAGTTGCTGAGGTCTTTAGGGCATTGATAAACATTCGTCAAGTACCTCGTATGTGCAGAAGGTAAAATTCAATGTTTTAAAGTGCTTCAAAAACCTTATTGTTGTTGCATTTTTCAGTTGTGTCCAACCCTTCATGACTCTGGGGTTTTCTTGGCAAAGATACTGGAGTATTTTGCCATTTCCTTCTTCAGTTCACTTTACAGATGAGGAAACTGAGGTAAACTGGGTTAAGTGACTTGTCCAAGGTCACATAGCTAAGTGTTTAAGGCTAGATTTGAACTCAGGAAGATGAGACTTCCTAACTCCAGGCCCAGCACTCTATCCGTTACTGTTCCACCTAGCTGCCCCTTAAAGCATTATGTAAATGCTATTATTAGCTGACAGTATTGTGCCGTGTGCTATGCAAAATTCAGAGATAAAGAAACAACCCCTGCCTCTTGGAGCTCACAATCTAATAGATGACTTGATTGTACTAAATGTTGTATTTAATTTAACTTAGGGTGTTAACTTTTTTCAAGCAAGAATCAAAATTTCCATATTATGTGTTTAATTTTATTTTATTTTTTAAATTTTTTTTATTTACTCATTTACTTTTAATTTACAAGATTCTGTTCCACAATCACTTGAGTTTCAGATTTTCTCCCCTCCCTTCCCCCCCCCCCCC
>CM053583.1:194795292-194860292 GCA_028627135.1 Pseudochirops cupreus
TGCAATCATGTATAGGATCTGCAAATACTTTCACATTGTACAATAGTTTGGTCATATAGAAGGGTTGTAACCAATGAGTGATCACTGGGAAAAGAAAAAAAAAAAAGCAAAACCAGACATGAAAGAGAATGATAACGAGTTTTGCTTCAGTCTCCATTTAAACTATAGTCTTTCTGTATCTTTCTCTGAGTTTAGGTATCTCCTTCCATCCTGAGGCTTGTAGAGTTGTCTTTAGCTGTGCGTTGTTGAGGATAGTCCAGTTTATCAAGGTTGGTCATCATATGTACGATGTGTCTGTGATTGTGTACAGGTTTTGCCTGGTTCTGCTCTTCTCTATGTGTTTAATTTTAAAGAAATTCTGAAAAGAAATAGAAATTTCTTATTCCTCACATTTATTTTCCTTTTGCCTGCTCTTCTTTGGACTTCTCTATCATGTCCCAGGAAACTCTTCATCTTTAATGCAAGACCAGGTAGAAAGAACCAACTCCCTCTCAGAGTATAGTAGTGGATGATATCATAGCATCAGGTCTCACAGTAGAGGCAAAGATACCATTGATTCTATCAGTTTGGGTAGAATCAGGCACCTGGAGTCCTTCTGATTGGAGGGCAGAACAGAGCTCCTCTCCACATCTCTGTTTAAGGAGGGCACCCAAGCCAACCATCTCTTCATTTCCCATGAGGTTATACTCTTTTGTATTTCTCCATCATGGCCCTGTACTGGGTACATTAACTCTCCCATCTACCTCCATCCCCACCTTTTAAGTTTCCTTTTGTGTGTTGTCTTCCCCTAGTAGATTGTAAGTTCCTTAGGGGCAGATACCATCTCTTCATTCCACTGATATCCTTCATTACTGAGACAGGTAGCATTGATAGTCTCACCTTTGGGAAGTGATATTCATTTTTAGGAAGCTGTCAAACAAAATGTGATCTTGGCATGAATTGTTTAGAACATGATGACAGTCTGGTGGGTTAAAAATGCTGTGAAAGATGTCCAGTGGAAGAACTCAGAAACCAGTGGCATATATTTGTACATTCCATCCCGGTTCTACCATTTTATCCTTTGACTTTAATTTCAGCTAATTCAACTTGTGACAGTTTAGATTTACCCAACTGATAAAATAGGAAACAGTGATGTTCTTCCCATAGGATTCATTTAAATAACAATTATGACTTTATTTTTTAAAGTCAATCTGTCAAGTACCATTTAAGAAGCTTATTTATAATTAAAGTCAGATACTGAACATTTTAAATAAATCCAGTAAATGTGCAGTGGTTACTTAATTTATACAGTCTCTCAGAGGATTATATAAGCATTTAATGGAAGGTTGTGTACTAATCTTCTGCCATTACCATGTCAGACACAGTTATGTGGTTTTTTTTACAATCTGATCTCATGGCTTGGAATTCTGGCTGTGATATACTCCTCAGGTAGAGTCCCTTTCAACAACAAAACCAGCAACAACGAAAAATTCTCTCTTATGTTTACATGCATGTATATGAATGTAATGTTACCAGCATGACAGCTGAGACAGTCATTAAAGACATTTATTAGCTAATTCATCATTAATTTTAAAATAACTCTCACTACTTGGAGTCATACTGATTTTCTGTATTAATTTAGACTGCAGTAGAGTTTGTTGTGGTTATTTCCTAACCAAGACTCCTCTGACTACTTTATGAAAGTTATTCTAGTCATCAGGAAAGTTAGTTTATCTGTTAGAAAGAATGATAGTTGTCAAGATTCTAGTAGTGGGAGAGATATTGGTCATTGAAAGGAACCCAAATTGAATCTAGGGTGGAGAGGAGCTTGTGTCCGGTATGACTGTGGTAATTGTGGTGATTGGGCGGGGCACAGGAGTGGTAGAAAGAACCAAGTCCATCCCAGGGTATAGTGGTGGATGATGTCATAGCATCAGGTCCCATAGTAGAGGCAAAGATGCCGTTGATTGTATCAGTTTTGGTAGAATCACAATTCACAGCATTAACTTTAACATTATATATTAACTTCAATTTAATTGGAATTAAGTATAATGAAATTGGTTGTGATGACAGTTTAAGCAGTGCTTGTGTCCCCAGGGAATGTAGTTTCATCTGATGTGGCTATTTGCTAAATGGTGATGGGCTCCTAAGTAGTGGCTGTTTCACCAAAGATGGGGGTTTCATCAGATTGACCATTCACTCAGGGATAGCCATTTCATCAGGTGCTTGTGTCAAGATCAGTAGGCATTTTATCAGGAGTGGCTAATGCATCTATGGTGGTTACTTCATCAGATGTGATTATGTCAACAAGGGTGATAGCAGCATCAGATGTAGGGATGGTGGGTGAGATGTCAGCCCAAGGAGAGGCATCAAGGGTGACAGCAGCAGAAGATGTAGGGGCAAAGGGAATTGTTGGAGGGGATGGAGAATCAGTGACTCTAGGTGTGGTAGGAGCAGTTGTGCTAATGACAAGATGTACTAGCAGATGTGCTAGTGGCCATAGATGTGGTTGAGCTGTAGACATGGTGCTCCCAGGTGCTTTCCTTGTGGAAGGGGCTATGGTAGGTGCAGAAGACTTCTTAGTTGCAGAAGTGGCAGCACTAAAGCAACAGAGATGGTTCCAGTAGGAGAAGGGTTAGTGGAAACAGCTGTGGTGGTTGAGGTGGCAGAAATGGTAGTGATGGCTTATGTGGTAGGGCCACATGTGGGAGCAGCAGATGGGTGTTGTATGAGGTCATTTGTTAATGGTAGCAAATTTGGGGCCTGCCATTGGTGTGGTCAAGGAAGTAGAGGGGAGTGGGAGCAGTCATTACAGAGGCAGATGCAGTGGTGATAGGTGATGGAGCAGAGAAGACAGACTTGTTAATGACTGTAGGTGTGGAAGGGGGAGAGGTGGTTACTGAAGAGACTGTGATAGAGGAGGCAGCTGGGGTGATGGCACCAGTGATGGTGGCAGTAGCAGGGTTTGTAGCAGCAGAAACAGATTTAGCAGGGGCAGATATGGTGGCAAATACTGTGTTTGAGGCAACAGATGCAGGCGATGAAGAAGATGTCTTGGTGGCACCAGATGTGGTGATGAGGAAAGTAGTGGTGGTGGCATAAATTTACTAGTGGCAGCAGATATGATGATGGGGCACCAGGTGTGGCACAGAGGTCCTAGAACCTGAGAAGCAGGAGAGGAGGGCCTAGAGGCAGCAAAGGTGCTGCCAGTGGTAGCCATGCAAGCAAGTAATAGGTGTAGAGGCTGTAGATTCAGAAGATGTATTTACAGCAGGTGCTAGGATAGAAGTGGGGGGAGGTCCTCAAGGGTGATTGTGATTTGTTGTTTATCTTTCATATCCAAAGAGGACCAATGACATCACAAGGGTAATGTTTTGACTTGCTCTTGAATTAGATTTACATGAGGCAGGGCAGAGTGACGTCATCAGCTTTATTATTCTCCTTTCTACTTTATGAAAGTTATTCTAGTTACCAGAAAAGTTAGTTTATCTGTTAGAAAGAATGATAGTTGTGAAGATTCTAGTATTGGGAGAGATATTGGTCATAGAATGGAACTCAGATTGAATCTTCGGTGGAGAGGAGCTTATGTCATGTGTGACTGTGGTAATTGTGGTGACTGTGGCATTAGAGTTCAGTGGCAAGACGAAAGTCAAGTGTTAGTGGAGAAGGAGATGTCTGTCACAGTGGAAGTATCTGGGCAACATTGTTATTAGGTGTGGCCGTCATCAAATATAGTTGTATCAGGTCCAAAAGAGTCAGGAGTGATCTCTTTGACTCATCTTGTTTCTGCTAGAGAACCTACTCTAGAACCATTCTCACTGTCTTATGTTCCCTGTCCCACTCCTTGGCAGGAGTGTGTGCAGCTTAGAGTGAGCCACAGGCTTCATTCTCTGTGGCTGGTGCAGTGAAATGGGAACATAATTGAACCTTTGATTACAGAGCCCAGCTCTGCTCCTTCTACCTGTGTGGTCTCTTGGAAGCTATTGGACTCAGTTTCTAAAAAATGAAGAGAGTGGAGGAGATGATGTCCCAGGTCAAAATCTTCTGATCCTTTGGCAATAGAGCTAGACAAGAAAAATCAAGATGGCAGTCACTGCTTTTTTATTTCTGGTGTTGAATATTATTTGACATTTCCCTGAGCTACTGTGAGAAATAAGTTTGAGAGCCTAAATTTACATACCCTTCATTGAACATTTTCTGAACCCCTCAAACCTATCAGAAATCCCTCCCAAACTCACTTAGGATGAAGCAAAGATTCCTTTTCCTTCATGCTATTTTTATGTATTGGATCCCTTGTACCCAAGTCCCAATGTGCATCCCTTGAATGGGGTGGAGTGAGTGAACATGCCTGGGAAAGTGTCCATAACTACTGAGGCCTTCTCTAACTAAGGATTATTCAGTTCAATGGAAAAGCCCATATATTGCTCTTGAAAGTAGTAGGATTGAAATGTCCTATCTTAATATATCAAACATTAGTACCTCAAATATCAAATGTGAAGAAAATTCTCACCCCAGAAATGAAGACTGGCTGCCCTTGGTTAAATGAGGAAGGGCAGAGAATAGGAAGAGATTGGGCAGAGTGTAAAACAGTCAGACTGTTCCTATCTCAAGAAAAACAGCTTCACAGAAACAAAAACTATTTTTTAAGATCGGAAATCATTCTTTGTGAATCTGACTAAGACACAACAGCAGAGTGATTGTGTAAGACTTACTTATCAGGAAGTAAGAGATGAGAGCCTGGAGGCCCAAGGTCAGGCACAGTGGTGTGCTTTAGCTTGCTGGTCTTCCCTGTCACAAACTCCTTAATTTACTGCTGTTAGATGTAGTGATAAGTAGTGTTTTTTGAATGAAGTTGCATTTTCTTTGCAAAAGGGATATTTTACAAAGGAGTTTAACATATAGGATGACTCTCTGAATGCTGGCCCTGTGAATTGCTGCAAAGAAGCAAGCATTTTGAATGCTTCTGGGGAGGCTTCTGCCCCTTTAAATAAATGCCAGGCAGCAGTCTTGGGAGCACTTGTTGCTTTGGTATTAGGGCCTTTACTATCCCATTTTGGATTGGTTTTTAAAATTAGAAATTGGAAAATTTCCCAAGAAGAAAGTATGCAAACTGAGGGAAAAAGAAAAACCCAACACAAAACCCCACAATGTAGCACTCTTGGGTATTGTATTTAGCTTTTATTCTAATAGTAATTTTTTTTAGAAAGTTAAGGGAATATTTGGAGACAGAATATGCAATCATCATTAAATTGTTTCATGTTGAACAACTTATCCACACTGGGTTGTGCGTATGTCTTGTCCAAATTGGACCCGATGGCTAAACATACTTGTCTCCATGTCCTTCCAGAATGAACTTCACTTCTTCCTCTTCCATGAATCTGGAGCACACACTTGTGAGATACCATATATAAAGCACTTTGAGAATGTTAAAAAGTTATTTAACTCCAGTTATTACTATTTTTATCTTTAAGATGCCTTAGACTTCTCTTTCGGTTTGGAGAAAATTTGGGGCTGCTCGCCAACAGCAGTGATTATACTTTTGCTTTTTCTGTATCCTCAAAGCGAATATCATTCTGTTAAGGCTATTTGCTGTTAATTGGCTAAAAAGGACCAGCCATTTTAGACCTTTGTAAACATTGTCTTTTTAACATTCATGGGCATACCCTGAGGACCTGGCCTTCTTTCACTAGCACATGTTCATGGACTCACAAATCTATAAGCCTCTGTTTCTTTTTTTTTTTTGTAGCCGGGTGTCAATTGACTCTTGTCGGTTTCCCATTGGGTTTAGTTAGATCCGGGAAAGACTAGCACAGCACAGATCAACCATGAGAATCCTTTTATAGAAAATGTAGTTGTGTTTTCCTGAAAAAAATTATGGTTCTATAGGCTAAGCAGAACCGGAAAGACCTACTAATTTGACTGGGTCATTGAATCATAGATTTGGAGTTAGAAGGGACCTTAGAAGCTATGCTGTACAGCCGTTTAGTCTAACAGATGGGGAGATTGAGTGCCACAGAGATCTCAAGTAATAATGCTCGTATAGTGCTTTAAGGCTTGCGAAACTTTTACGAATGTTATCTCATTTTATCCTGCAGCTCTAGGAGGTAGGTGATAATGTTATCTTTTTTTTTTTTTTTTTTTTTTTTTATGCGGAGGTGGGCATTAGGGCAGACAGAGGCTAAGTGATTTGTCCAGGATTACGTGGCTAGGAAGTTTAGGAGGCTGCATTTGAATTCAGGTCTTTATGATTCCAGGTCCAGTCATTTATCCCGCTGAGCCGTTTAGCTTCCTGTCTGTCTGTCTGTCTGTCTATCTATCTATCTGTAAGGCAACAAAGCAGGGGATTGAATTGACTGGAGGCACAGTAAGACTCAGGTTATACCTCCCTAGACACAACTTCCTGGTGGCCTCCAACCATATCAATATGGTGACCTAGTCACCTAAGGGCAAAAATCAATGACCTACCCAGCATCAGGACCCTTCAGATTTGATAGATTTCTCCAAATCACATGATTTACCACACCCTGTCTTTAGACTTTTCCAAGGTCATGTAGGTCATTGGTGCAGAACTGGGTTTCGAACCCAGGCCCTGTGATCCCAAATCTAGTGCACTGTCCACTGCATCACACTGACAGTATGCTCAATGCCTGTGATTTCTTAGATGGCAGAAACTTGGAAGACATCACAATGTTAAAAGTTCTTGCAACTTCTATAAATGAATGTACATTGAACCCAGTTCAAATAAATGTCTAACTTGCCAATTTTTATTTGTGTAGGAGCAGGAAGGGTGGAAGAGTGTAGAGGACCAGATGGGTCATTCTTTAGCATAGGGAATTGCCAATAAGGAACTTTCCTCTCTCAATGCATTTCAATAAATGAGCATCAGTTTTAAGTATCTGAGTTTTCTGGGGGCACTCTAGACGTTAGGTGCTTTTTCCAGGATCAAATTGCCAGTATATGTCAAAGGCAAGACTTGAATGCAGATCTTTCTGATTCTTAGGGGTGGGTGGCTCACCAGGTCATACTATCTCTCCTTTAATGAATGATTATTAAGTCATCAAGACCTTAGTTATTTTCTGGCCGCTGACACTTTCTAGCTGTGTGACCCTGGGCCAGTCATTTAACCCTATTTGCCTCAATTTCCTCCTCCGTCAAATGATCTGGAGAAGGAAATGGCAAACTACTGCAGTATCTTTGCCAAGAAACCCCTACATGGGGTCATGAAGAGTTGAGAGGCAGCTAGGTGGAGCAGTGGATAAAGTGCTAGGCTTAGAATCAGGAAGACTCCTCTTCTTGACTTCAAATCCAGCCTCAGACACTTACAAGCTATGTGAGCCTGAGCAGGTCACTGAACCCTGTTTGCCTCAGTTTCCTTCTCTGTCAAATGAGCTGGAGAAGGAAATGGAGAACCATTCCAGTATCTTTGCCAAGAAAACTCCCATTGGGATCATGAAGAGCTGGACACAACTGACATGACTGAACAACAAAGTACTTATTATTTAATTAGCTAAAGCTCAATGAAATAATTACAAGTAAGAATGGTGCAGGAACAGAAGAAGATATTTTCTGTTGGGAAAACAACGTGGCACGTGACCCTGGAGTCCCAGAAGTTTGGCAGGAGCAGGGGGTTTGCTGTTGTCTGTGTTGTGTTCAGTTGTTTTTGATTGTGTCTGACTCTCGGTGACCCCAGTGGAGATTTTCTTGGCAAAGATACTGGAGTGGTTCGCCATCTCCTTCTCCATCCCATTTTACTAGAGATCATATATTCCAACCATTTTACAGAAGAGAAAATTAAGGCCCAAGTTGGGGAAGTAATTTGGTCAAATCACAGAGCTTCTTAGTGGCAGAAATAGTAAGAGCCCAGGCCTCCTGAGTTCTCTTTGAGTGCTCATCCCATTTCCCTTCTTTGCTTCCTCTTGCTAATTCCTTGTTAGAGAAGTGTCAGCTGATTGATAATATATCATGATAATTGCAAATATCTATGTCCTCTTTCAGGGTTTGCAAAGTGCTTTATATACATTAACCCATTTGAGCCCCATAACAACCCCCTGATCGAGGTTCTATTATTATCCCTATTTTATAAATGAAACAAGCTCCCAGAGATTAGGTGGCTTATTAAGTGCTCATCCCCAGCACTTAGCATGGTGCCCAGCAGGCGCTTTGTGTTGTTGTGATTTGTCCTTTGGTTTTGAAGAGGACCAATGACATCACAGGTGATGGCTTGCTCATGATTTGGACTGAAGTGAGGCAGAATTGCACAGGGTCGTCAGCCCCTTTCTCTAATCCTGAGTCATAGAAGATCAATGGCAGGAAAAAGTCAGGACAACTACTGTTGGCCCACGATGCAGTGGGTGACCTTGGTGTCTTGATGCCTTGTCAGATTCTAAGCATTCCACAGCACCTGCTTCAGCCGTCTTCCTGACCAATGGAACAAATCGTTCTCACCTGCCCATTCTGCTGGGGGAAGTCTTCGCATGCTGGGGATAGACACCACTCTAACTCATTGGCAGGTTGTGGCCTGCCAGTTACCCTCAACCTGGGTTAGCCTGTATGCCAAGATGGTTTTACCAGGGTGTGGCTGTGATTCATGTTAGTTTCTTGGAGACACAGGTGAGAGGTGAATGAATCCGGTAGACACCAAGGTGGATGAGAAGCCCTCACACCAGAGGTGCTAGTCCTCTCAACACCTCACACACCCCAGCATTTGATACCTACTTATTGACTGACTGGCTGACATAACCAGTCAGTGTCAGAGGGTGTACTTGGACTCCCATTCTCTAACCTCCAAGGCCATCTCTCTGGTACTATACCCCTAGTTTTCTCTCTGTTGATTGTTACTAGCAATGTCAGGACAGTGGAAATATAAATGTTGGCATTGGCTCACGGGAATGTTAGCTGAACAGCTTGTACCTGGCAGGACCTGGCTCATTGGGGATTTTCAGTCTTTCTCCCTGAATTCTGTATACTTTGGAATTAGAAATTTCCCATTATGTCAGTCATTTATTTATTGTTATGGTTCAGTCTTTGCCTACTGATTTTTGGCATTAAAAATACAGCCTACCATTTGTATAAATATTTCTCCTCATATTTTTTCTTAAGCCCTCTGTGTTGAGATAATTACCAGATCAGAATAGCCCATGGACAACACAGAGTGGCAGTTCTCTGAAGCTTTCCTCCTAGGATTCATCTGATAGTCAAATCAGTGCCTGTTTCCTAGGCACTGGTGAAAACAAAATTGAAGTACTTTCTTCTCTAAAGAAGTTTACAGTGAGGCACATGTATAGATCTCACCCTTGTCACCCTTGTCTAGACACATTAAAGTAGAAAACATTGACATGCTTATCCATGGGTAAACACGGGCACACAATAACCCAGAGTTTCCCAAGTCCCTTTGATTTTGTACTTGAATGGACAAATGGAGAAGAAATAAATGTTATTTTTCTGAACTGTATGCTAACAGATAACAAATAAAATAGGTGCATATTTATAAAGGTATAAAGTACCCAGATTAACAGAACATGAAACTGATAATCTATACAATCTATTACCATAAAAAGAAATTGATCAAACTATAAGTGATCTCCCAAAGGAAAAAACAAAACTTTGGACCAGCTAGATTTATAAGCATATTCTACAACCAAAGAACAATTAATTCCAATACTGCAAAGTTGTTTGCAAAAGCAGGAATTGGTGCCAATTTTTTCTAGGATGCAAATCTGTTCTCCATACTTAAACCTGTGGGAAAATAGGCACTCTGGTGCACTGTTTGTGAGTCTGTGACTCTATCTAGCTGTTGTAGAGAACAATTGGAATTGTGTCCCTGAAGTCATATCTTCTGACATATCCTCTGTGCATATCCTCTGATGCAGCAATGCCAGGAGTAGGCCTGTACTCCTAAGAGATAGAATGAAAAAGAAAGAGATTCACCCCTACAATGGAGGAGACGACAGGTGTGTAAATTGGCCCCACCCAAGATAAGTAGGTGGGCATGCAGAGAGGTGGACATAGCTTGTCAGCTAGCCTACTTATTAAACATTTCTCAGTACCAGGCACTGGGCCAAGTGCTGAGAGATGCAAATACAAAGAAAGACTGTCATTCTAACCTTCAAGGATCTTACATTTGAATTGGGGAGGACAAAGTATAAAACTGATCTCAAGTACAACTATAATATTTTATGTTTCCACTGAAAAATTCTCCTTTCGAGATAAAAACATAATAAGTTCATACCACTGGATTTATTGAATGTGAATGAAAAGAATTTACCTCCAGATGGATCATATAAAATAACCAAGAACCAAAAATGGAATCAAAGGCCTGTCATGAGTGACAACGTGACATTGAAGAAGTATGACAGATGGTGGACTCAGGTGAATTTATTTTTTGTGCAAAGGGTAGGATTAATGGTGGCAATGTAGGATGAGGTTATAAATTATGGAAGGAATATCCTTAAGGCGCCCACGTTTAGTGATCAGGCTACATTTTGCAACCATAATCTATTTCAAAATGATCTCTCCTTTAGAAGTTATGCAAATTGTTATTGTCCATTTAAGAGAATAAATGAAGATAGAATGTTGAGAAAAATGGCTTATGTTTAAAAAGTCAATTGAGAAATATTTAGCTGAAGAGCTTTCCAGGATGGATCTGGGGAGGAAATGTATGTTTTATCTGTGATTTATTTGGAGTCCATGAAGAAGAGAGAAAAGGTTAGGAAGAAAACTTCTTGATTCTCAGACCTTTTTAAACTCATTTTATAAAGAATATTTTGAAGAAAATTCTAGGAAGAGTTTGAGAGAAGTTTTGAGTGTCTTTCCTGGGATTATTTAGGGGAAGAAAAAATATAGTTCTGTGGAGACATATGAAGATACTTAATAGACTTTAATCATTATCTGGAGAGAAATGATTTGAGGTGGAATTTTGAGACAAATGGAATGCAATGCTGTTATATTGAGGACTGAGGAGACTTGGGCTGTAATATTGGTTATATCCCCAGTATTTTAATAGTTATATACATCTTTATGTTTATTTTTGCTTTTATTTGTTAAGAAATTGTATATATTCAGTAATTTAGCTGACTAAGTTGATAGAGCACTGGGCCTGGAGTCAGGAGGAACTGAGTTCAAAACCAGACCCAGATACTTTCTAGCTGTGTGACCCTGGACAAATCACTTCATCCTGTTTGCCTCAGTTTCCTCATCTGTAAAATGAACTGGAGAAGGAAATGGTAAACCACTCCAGAATCTCTGCCAAGAAAACCCCAAATGGGGTCATGAAGAGTTGTTCATGACTGAAACAACTGAACAATGACAACAATTTGGTAATTTAAAAGTTCATTTAATTATAGATGAATGAAAGTAATTAGCATTGGAAAAGAAGTTTATTTCATTGAATAATTCATATTTAGTGAATTAAAATAGGGGCTCAAAACAATTAATTACTGAGAAAGAGACCACACATTTCTAAATGAGCAATGAAAATATTAAACACATTCCCAAGTCTCCATAGAGCTTCGGAGTGTTACAGTTAAAATTTAGCAACTACTCAAGAATTAAGTTGTGGTTTTATACAAATGATTGTATTCAGATCAATAGATCTTGTAACACTGTGACATGTAACGCTGTGATGTGTATCATTTCTTAAGTGTTACAAAAGGAAACCACCAAAAATATTTTTATGATACTTCATTGAAAGCTTTAAAATATTAACATCTACAAAATAATTAGCAAGATGTGATTGGGGAACTAGAACTCTTCATCACAAGCAAGCTATCTGACACAGATGGACAGACAGCCAATGGCCGTACTGCAAATAAAGACCTTAAAATATCCTTTAGAACTCAGTGCATAAACTATACTGGAACCATGATCACAGTCTTAACTATTGCCCACATTCATATCACATATCACTGATGTAGAAAAAAATTAGAACAACATTTTTCTAGATGCTGTCATATATATATATGTATATACATACATATATATATGTGATATCCACATTCCAAATTTTATCATCTCTAAGTTCTCAAAATATAGAGATCTGGCAGAGGAGATGAAAATCGTGTGAGAACCGGCTGTCATTTCTGTCACTGTGTCTGCACTGGGTATGATTTCAGTGAAGCTACCCAGAGTGGGTATGAGGAGTGGGCTCAGGTCATTTCTTCTCACCCGTTTAAGTGGTTGATGCCTCTTTTTTTTTTTTTTTTTTTTTTTTTTTTGCAGCAGATGGAGCCATTGGTAAACCAGGCAAAACAGCGCTCCTTAGGAACTGGGTCCTTCTATTGACGGGGGCTGCTGGGCCAGCAGAGGAGGCAGAGGTTCAGTGCTTGTAGTTCTCAGTCTCTAGCATAGTCACAATCCTTTGGCAAAAGGCACTAACCCTGGGGGGACTCAGGCAAGGATTGTTTTCTGTGTGCTCTTCCCATTTAGCAGCAAAAATCTCCTTTTAGTCAGTCAATAAATTTTGATTAAGGGTCTACTATGTGCCAGGCACTGTGCTAAGCACTGGGAATGCAAAAAGAGGTAGTGCTGGTCTTCAAGGAGCTTTCAGTATAGTGGGGGAGATGTCATCTTTTTAGAGGTGCCATCTTGTATCGTTCAACTCGTAATAGGTTATTCTGCACAAAGGATGATCATTTGACCATGTGTCATCTATTTTGCCCTGGGAACCTGCAAGCCCAGATGCCAGAAGGGAGCTTAATTTGAGCAAACCTTAATGCTGGACAAAGGATCTATCCAGGCTGAATTTTATGGACAGAGACCTCCAGGGTAATGGGCCTTGAAGGGTCATTAGGGTTCAAAAGGAGAGAATACAAGACAGTTTGTTTGAGATCTTTTGCTACTTTTGGCTGTTCTTGGCCCTGTTTAAATGGAATTCACTTCCAGGTTACTCAATAACCTGAGTTAATGAGGGGGCTATCACATGAGGCATGTGTATTCTTTAAAATCTGAAGAGCCCAATATACCTTTGGCCTTCCTTCTTAATTGTGGGGAAGTGAGTATCCATAGCTTATTACAGACTATGCCTTGAATCTCCTGGGTTTTCCCCACTCAAGGTATTCCCCAAAACTTGACTTATGGGGCTGGATCTTGAATTTTTTTTAGTGTCAATTTTGTGCCTCCAGCATATGAATTACAGTCTAATGTAGTAGGGCTTCAGCAACTGTGGCCTCACGTGGATCAGTCAGCCTTATGCTATCAATGTAGTGGTACACATCAGTGAACTCAGGAATTGAGGTAGCCTTGGGGAAGGATGGTGAAAGTATACTGGACTCCTTCCTAGGTGAAAGCAGACTGTGTTTGATTAATATTGGCCACAGATACAGAAAAAAAAGCTTCTAGCTGTCTGATGTTTTCATTAGCCATACTGCATTGTCATAAGGAGAGCTGGTGTAATGAATTCTTCCAGCTTACATCATCTCTACATCAGCAGAGAAGAAACATCTTTTAGTCCCCCAGGACCTTGGATTTCTTGATATTAACTTTGCCAGTTGTTCAGGTAACTCCAAAGTTTTCTATCTAACCCTATTCATAGTCACCTGAAAAAAAGTGTGATGGAAACATGAGTAAGTAGACTTATTCTTCTTATTGCTGGCAATAAAACTTTATTAATCAAGGGTGTGCAACCACTAATTTATATCATCTGTTAGATAATACAAACATTAAACCTGCTAGGAACAAACCCCTAATCTGATTTCTCAGGGCTTTCCAGAAAACATGTCTTCTAGAAAGCTGGTACTCAATGATAAGGTTCTCTTTCTGCTCAAGCAGAGGCTGAAATGTCTCCCTCCCAGTTAGTTGTCTACCAGTCTCACTCATGATCCAAGATCAGGCTGATGCCTGAGGTTCTCTGGCACTGGAGTTTCTAATAGTCCTAAATATGCTCTTTAGGTTGTTATACCCAAGTTGTGATTGGTGATTGATTATGATGGTGGTAATGAAATTTTATGATGAAAGGGTTCATAAATCATGCAACATTTCACAAAAGTAGGTTGGCATCCCTAACATAGAATGGATATTTGACAAGGATACAGTAACACTTAGCTCAAGTGGATCTGGTAATATTTATATAAGAAGGAAGTGTTTTTATGTCCTTAGGTGGAAAGGAAGCTACATTATTAAGATGAGAAGTTACTGGGAAACAATGCAGGGAAGCACGGTTCGAGCCTTCCTCCTCTCTTCCAATCAAGTCCCAGCTTTGTCACCTTTGAAAGTCCTTTTTGTGTTCTCAAAATTCATCATTTCTCTGATTCTCTCATTCTTCATTTGGAGGAAGTTTGGGGCTGATCAGCAATGGGAATTTTTTGATCCCTGTAAACACAACGCATTTCTTCAGCTTGATTTAAGGAGAAGTGGCCTTCCTTAGACAGAAGATGTTACTGGTGTCAAATTCAGCTGACTGGATCTGTCCTTGTCCCCATTCTCAGAGCAATGAATTGCCCGAGAGAGACCAGACAATATGACTCCCAGCCTCTTAGTAATTTTGTAAACATCCCCAAACTCTGCCCTCCACTCATTCCTAAGCTTTCTCTATGGTCTTTTGCTTGTTTTGCAAAACAACTTACTTTGTGAAACTGCGAGATACTCCTAACTCCTCCCACCTGCAGCCTGGCCAATCCCCTGCCTGACCCCTCCCACCTGCAGCCTGGCCAATCCCCCTGCCTGACCCCTCCCACCTGCAGCCTGGCCAATCCCCCTGCCTGACCCCTCCCGTCTGCAGCTTGTCCATTCCCTTTGCCTTGGCAGGCTACTATATAAACCCTATTTCCAGTCACATACTTGGATAGACACTCCAGCTCTCCTTGTGTACTGCAGCAAGCTGCAGCTCACATACCCTGATGAAAGACTTCCAATTTGTTGTGTTGCCTTGTTTTCTCTAGAATTTAACTTGACACTGGGCTCAAAAATTAGATGCCCATTCCTTCTTGTATTGTGGCTAGGCATCCGTTGGCTTTTGTCAGCTCCCCTTTGGGGTGTGTTAGACTTGGGACAGAATAGCCCAGCCCAGACTGACCTTGAGACTCCCTTTACAGAAAACACAGCTACGTCTTCCCTGAAGAAATGATGGGTCTACTGACTAAGCAGAACCACAAGGATTTGGATGAGTCTTAGAATCCTAGATTTAGAGATAAAAGGGCCTTTAGAAGTGACACTGTATCAAGCCTCTCATTTTATAGATGAGGAGACTTCGGGTCTAAGGGGGTCATCTAAGGTCACACAGGTCATTAGTGGCAGAGCTAGAGACTAAAAATCTGGGACTCTTTCCATGGCATCACACCAATCACTGTGCTCAATGGTCATGACTTCTCAGATGACACAGTCTTGGAAATGGTCCCAATTTGGTGAAAGTACTTCCTATCAATGTCAGTTGGGAATTTCTGCAAATGAATATACATTTGGTTCAAGTCAAATGCATACTTTGGGAGGGATGTGTGTGTGTGAACACATTGAGGATAGGGGAACCAGACGATTTCACTGGTAAAGGGAACTTCTGTGAGGAAACTCCCCTTACAAATGTATGTCATTTTCTGATTAGCAATTCAATTGGTGCAGTGGCTAGAGTGCCAGGCTTGGAGTTAGGAAGACCTGGGTTCAAAACCAGCTACAGACACTTGCTAGCTGTCTGACCCTAGTAAGTCACTTGACCCTGTTTGCCTCAGTTTCCTCCTCTGTAAAATGAACTGGAGAAGGAATGACAAACCACTCTATTATCTTTGCCAAGAAAACTCAAGATGGTGTCATGAAGAGTAGGATAAAACTGAAAAATGACTGAACAATCAAAGCTAAGAGTTATGTGAGGCACAGATTGGTTAAGTGACCTGTCCAGGGTCATGTAGCCAGATGTGTCAAAGGCAGGATTTGAACTCAGGTCTTTCTAACTCTGCAGCTGGCTCACTTTCCCCAATGCCATTTGTCTCTCCCTTAATTAGTGACCATCAGATCATGATTTGAAGTTCAAATACAAATGTTAGAAATGAATATGATGTGGGAGCAGGAAATGGGCAACTACGTGAAAATCAGCTTAGGGTCACAGTATTTTAGATGCAGCAAGGCACTTAGAGATGATCTAATCTAACCATTTTACAGATGAGAAAACTAAGACCTAAACTGAGGGAGTGCCTTGGTATGTCACAGCCCTAGTTAGTAGTACAGTTAGTATGAGAGCCCAAGTCTCCTGAATTCCAATCCAGTGTTCTTTCCACTATGTACCTGTGTTGTTTCTTGCTGTTTCTTTGTTAAGAGCAACATTGGGGGATTAATGATATATGAGGCATCCCAAATATCTTAGTGCATTGTTAAGCTGAAGACCACTAAGGCTTCTGGGATGCACCTCAATAACTGCCACCCTGTGACTCATGGGAAAGTTAGACGCACAGTGTATACCTTGGGGGACATGGCTCACTGGGGATTTTCATTCTCTCTTGTGGAAGCTGGTCTTACAGTTGGCTGATACAGAGATGCTCTTACGTCAAGTGTTATAGCTTCATTTTTCCCAAGATTTAAGGTAGACATAGGTCACCTGGGTTTGGGAATTTTGTAGCTTTAGAATGAGTTTTCTCATTATGTTTGTCATACATTTCTTGTTCTGGTCCGGCCAAACATTCATCTCCTGATTTTCAGTGTCAACAACTCAGGCTACTTTTGATTTAAGTGACACCCCAGCCCCCAGTATTTTTCCTGAATCATTGGTGCTGAATTTATTACCAGGTCAGAGTAGCTCATACAAAAAATGGAGAGGCAGTTTTCTGCAGTCTCTCTCCCAGAATGCCCTTGTTTCCCAGATTAATAAGCATTAATTAAACACACAGAGGTACAAAGACAAAACCAAACTCTCCCTGACATGAAGGAGCTTTTATTCTAGCAAGAGGGTGACATGCACATATGGTATGGTTTCACTCTTGTCCAGAGACATTACAGTGGAGACAGGAGCCAGCATGTATCAGGCAAGTCAAACTACCACCACTACCTTGACCACCATTTCCTCTCAGACCCTGATGGAGACAACCCAGGATCCTGAACCCAAGAGCCTTGGGAATAGCAATGACACCTTCCCCTTCCTCAAGTCTCTCTAGGCCAACTTGCTTTCTAGTCTAGTTCCCAAAGACATCATTGAGAGGAGAAAAAATTGTGGAGATGGGGTCCAGCTTCCTCATCACCATCACAAACACTATCAAGGAAAAAATATGCTAACTCAAATCTAATTGACAAAAAGCTGGGAGAAATAGTTAGTGCACTGTATGACATAAAGAATATTCAGAAATATCTCTACAAGCAGGAAGCATCAAGCCAAGCTAATGAAAGGAGATTCAATAGGGTTATATTTTAAACCTTCCATGTGGATTTCTAGAGGTTAATCAAATAAACATAGAGTTTGAAACTACTGATTAGTAATAGTTCATGTCAAAAAGAGGTATAGTTTTCAATTGACTGCCAACTTGGTGTGAGTCAAGCAGGTGACTTGGCTGCCAAAAGCCTGGTGTGATCTTAGGTTGCATTAATAGAAATATGGTATCAAGTCATGAATTTGCAGGTTGTACATTTGATTCTCGGCAATGCACACAAAGGAAAAGGGATTTGGATGATTCCAAAGGGGGGGATCATCAAGAGGAGGTTCTTTTCAATTTTGTGGTATTGTTTTGCTTCTATTTAAATATAGGTATTTCTGAATATGATGGAATAGCTGGGGTTCTTAGGGCTCTCTATTTTTCTGTTTGATGTTCAATAGATATTTTTCAAGCATCTTCTATGTACAGAGAGCTGAACTGGGTGCTAGGCGTGATTCAAGGGTACAAACATGGCCCCTGCCTCATGGACCTTAAAAGGTGATGAATTGTGAGTACAAAAAATTACATGTAATATTTTTTTAATGTAAGAATTAAGATTCCTGTAGTATTAATTTGATTTTAAAGGTATTTCATAAAGAAATATTTAAATGTCTCTTCTCCATATTTATATATGCAATGAAAATGTGTTATTGATATCACTAAATGCAGGCATATCAAAACATAGTTGTTCAGAGAAAAGAAATATTTCCACACGACCCTTGAGTTCTCTGCTACTAAGGTTGATGGGCTTACAGTTGGAAATTTATGCTCATTTCAGGGGGTTCTTCAACAAATTATCTTTTGGATATAAATTGTGTAGAACTTGAATGGTCCATGTTTTGGGAAAGAAATTCATTGAAAGAACTGAGAAGCCATGTTACATGTTTGTGTGTTTATTCATAATTCTACTGTTTAACACCATGACTTTCATCCATGTCAACCTATGAACATTTAGATTTTTCAGCATTAATATACATGACAGTTATTCTCTTTGATATGAGATTCATTCAAATAACAATTATGATGAAAGAGTTTTTAATGTCAATTTACTTGCAATCTTTCAGAAATACCTTGATTGTGTAAAACTGGCTAATTGTTATTGTTGAAATAAATGTGCATTTGTCACATAATCCACATAATCCCCCAGAGCATTATTTGATTGCTTAATAGAAAGTTCTCCCTCAAAAGACCAGGATAAAATGTTTCAAAGGCCAATGATCTTGGGAAATAGTAAAGAAATTCTTTGCTCTTGCAAACTACTGTGATTACTCCTTATTTTCAGTTCGCACGCTCTTGTTTTTGCTCTGCCCGTCTGGAAAACATTCCTGTAGTTGTCTCAGAAAGCATCGCTCTGATCTTCTTTGTGAGCATGACCATGTACCATGAGTCTTTTCATGATCCAGTCTCATAAAATAGAATCCTGGACATGATGTATCCCCAGGGAGAGGCCTTTTTTGCCATCAGACAAATGAAATTATCTCTTATTTTGCACAATTTCTAAGAATGTCACTTTATTTGTGAGATGATGATCATGAAAACCATTAGTTAATGAATGCATCACTAATAGTTAAAAAAACCTGTTACTGATAACACGCTCTATTGGCTTTTCTCCATGAATTCAGGCCTCAGTAGGATTAGTTTTGCTTGTCTCCTCAGTGGACTCTCTCTCTTACTGTTTTATGCATGCTGGTCTCGGTATCTTAATCCAGAGGGCATCGTGACATTTACTTGGAGAGCAGCAGGGCTTGTTTTGTTTTGTTTCTTTTGGTTGGGGAGAATAGGTGGGGATTGGAAGAGTAACGGTTGAGAATTCAGAGAGAGATGGCTGCTTAGTTACCCCTTGGCCTTATACTATTTGAGTGACCCAAGATGTTATGATGAATGTGTGTAGTTGCAGGGTGTCTCACTCTTAGATGTTCTTCTGGAAGGCTCGAATTGTCTTGGTGGATTGTGATAACCATGTAGTGGTGGTAGTTAACTAGGGCAGTTCTGAAATATTCTTGTAAGTGTCCACTCACGATTGCACAAGAAGTGTGGAGGAATTATAGGATTGGCAATGGCCTTTCTTTTTCTCTAATTAGCTATTTTCTTCCAGAATCTATAAGACCTTCAGACCATACTATGTAATTAATTCCAAAGGATATTAAGATTGGAAATGAAAGTTATTGAATCTGGACAAGAAAGTTAGTATATTAGGAGATAAAGGAATTGCAGGGGTTCTAGAGTTGGACAAAATATTGATCTTGGAGTTAGTAGTATTTAGATCTTCATGATGACAGGTGCAATATGGTAATCAATGTAATAACATGTGGTCCAGTAGAACAGTTCTATTTTACATGTATGATGGTGGGAATATCATGTCCCATGTGGTTGTGATGCAGGAGTGGCCAACGGAACATAGCCACACCCAGAGTATTGTCTAGGTGCATAATATAATGTTGTCATTTCTGGTAGTTGTGGCAAAGATGTGATCAATTCCATGCGCTATGCTAGACCTATGATCTTAACTTCAGTAACTATTAACTAAGTTAATATTAAGTAAGTTAACTATTAAGTATTAACTTCAGTAATTTCATGAGCATTGGACGCAATCAAATCAATTATGATGACACTTTGTCCAACACTGGTTGCTTCACTGATACTTGTTTCATCTGTCACAGCAGTTTTATCATGTATGACCTTTTCCTCAGCAGTGACCAAAAGGTTATTTCAACAATTGTGGGTTATCAGATGTAGTGGCAGTAGACAGACTCTTAGCAGGGGGAGTGGAATCAAGCAGCTCAGAGACAGGTAGAGGATAAGCCAGAAGAGGCAGTGGCAAAAGGTTTTGTTGAGGAAACTGGAATGGCTATAGGTTTGGCAGGGTTAGGGTTGGTGGTAATGGGTAGAATGTCTAAAGGAATTAGGTAGAGGAAGAAGATGAGGTCATAGTGCCAGTTTCTTTGATAGGAATTATAGAAAAGGTAGCTTCAGTTTACATTGTGCCAACAGGTGTGATGGAAGCAGATATGGTACTGACCTCATGAGAGTTTGTTAAATCAGGGATGATAACTGATTGGGTACCTGAAGTTATTTCTGTAGAATCACTGGACATGGATATGGTGGTAGCAGTGTCATCAAAGAAATCTCTAGTGTTAGAGCCAAGAGACGTGCTAGCATGACTGGCACCAGCAAGAATGCTCCTAGTGGCAGCAGGTATGGAAGGATCAGATGTGACTCCTGTAGCAGGTATAGTGTTAAGGGCATCAGTGGAGATAGAAACATCAAGGAATGAAAGGAGTAGATGTGATTAGAGAAAACATGTCTTCTTCAGGTGTTGGAAGAGAAGTAGATGTACTTAGGGCATCAGGGATGTTGGTTATAGGTCTGGTGGGGCTAGATGTGGGTATGAAATATGTGGTATGTCCAGTTGTTGCAGCAGAGGAAGCAGATGTGCCAGCAGCAGTAGTGATAGCAGTCATAGTGGCAGAAGATGGGGTTCTGGCTGATTCATTAGTAACAGCAGATTTGGTGACAAAGACTGGCAAAGTGGAAGCAGGGGCATTTGTGACAGTTGTGGTGGCATCAGAAGTCATGCTGACTGAAGAAGTGGCTGCAGAGATAATAGAAGTATTAGGTTGTATGGTAACGGTTGATTTGCTGGTAGTAAGTTTCTTGTCATCCTTGCTGGATTGTTTGACAATAGCAGTGTCAGATTTGTTTTTTGTTTTAGAAGTTGCTGGATTTCCTCTTGGATGATGTGAATTAGGTTGATTATGAACACGTGGATTTGGATCATAATGATGAGAGGTATGGCTCGAATCCATAGATGAATTTTCACCAGAATCATTTAAGTCAGGTTGAAGCTGCTGAGAGATTTGAGGGGGATGAAAATGAATGGAATTGTGTATTCCTGGCGCACGTTTCTGTGGGTGATGTCTATGTTGGCCAGGTACTTTAAGTCTGGAGTTTTTTTGCTGACGTGTTGGTTGACCAGTTCTTCCTTTCACAGGCTTCTTTGGGTGATGTTTGTGTTTGTGGGTTTTTCCTTTTGTCCATATCTGTGGGTCACCTTTGTGTTGGTCAGAACTTCCTTGTACAAAGATTTGTGGATGTGGTTTTCCTTGGCCAAGTCTTTTCAAAAGAACAGATATGTTTGAATGAAACTTCATTTGGCTAGGTCTTTCTTGATGGATTGCATTTTTCTGATGTTTGAGTTGCTGAACTTTTGATGATGCAGAAGTCCAGAAGTATTTTTTATGTTGCCCTAGTTTTCTTGATGCAGGTTTCTGAGAATGAAGTTTTTGTTGGCCTGGTTTCCTTTGTGAAGATTTTTGTGGAGTCTGTTTTGCTTGACTAGGTCTTTGTTCAAATGTATTTTTCTGAGTTTTTTGTTGTAACATACTTTTGGGGGGATTTTGTTGTTTACTTAGTCTTTTATGTGCAGGTATCTGTGGACGAAATTTATGCTGACAAATTTTGCCTTTTCCCAGAGACTTTGATTGTGGTTTTTGCTGACTCAGGCTTTGCTGACTTTCTGCATCCAGCTGGAGCTTGGACTGACCAAATTGATGGGTTTTGGCAGAGTAAGATTTTTTTTGAGCTGATAATCTTAAATTATAAGGGGACCGACAAAACCTTTGTGGAACATTACGTTCAGTTGTAGCTTGGGCCCCTTTTCGTTGAATGGCCACATTTGAATGCAGTTTTGATGACTCATGTATTGTTTGAATTTGGTTAAATCTTCCTTCACTTTCTTTCTGAGGTGGATCTATAGGAGATTTGGCTGAATCGTGTCTTTTTGAAAAAATTTTATCTAAAAAAGATTTTGCCATTCTTTTTCTCTGTCGAGCATGTATGTTTTGTTGCGATAGCCTTTGACCATGTGGGTGAAGAGCTGAATGATAACATGATTTGGATGGCCCAAGTTTCTGTTGCCTTGCTGAATTTAGATAAATAACAGTCTGAGAAGATATACTGGTAGATGAAGCTTGATGTGAAGATGCTTTTGGTGTAGTTTTTGTACTATCTTGTCTTTCTTGTGTCTTAATTGACTGTGGAAGCAAAGAATTAGATATATGTAATTAAACATGCATATAAAATCAGCATTAAAAATGAGATGGCCAACTCTCTGGGGCAAAATTTCTTCACATAACAATACAATAAAACAGACTAATATTTTAAGTCTTAAATAAGGAAATGTTATTTCCTGATCTAGGACACTCTCAGTACTATTGCACTGTGGGAGATACATAAACTCTGCTTTATTTGCCTATCAACACTTGCTCACTAATGAATTTGGAGATCTTTTAAATGATTTGGTTCTTATTTTCAGTCTCTTCTCTCCAAACTATCTTTCACCAAGCTGCCGTAATAATATTCCTAAAATCACATGTCTGACCACAGTACTGCCCTGCTAAAGAGATGTCCTGTTACATTGAGAATAAAATACAAAATTAGCTTAAAATTTAAAACCTTTCATATTCTGATGATAGAATCTCTTTCTAGACGTTTAACATGACTTCCATTCACTCTCTGTGTTTCAGTCAAATTGGCCTATTTAGTGTTTCATGAACTTGGCATTGCATCTCTTATTTCCATGCTTTTGTAAAAAGCCTAGGATATATTCCCTCACTTTCTCAAAGGTTCCACTGGGTTCCTTCTCTCATGGGAAAGATTTCCTGATCCTGCTCATTTTGGTGACTTCTTCTTCCCTAAATTATCTTGTACTTGTCTGTTTAGACATGGCAGGGATATTTCTAGTTGTTTTTAATCCCTAAATGGTAGCATTCTGCCTTGCACATAGTAGGAGATGAATCAATGCTTGTTGAATTAAATCGGATTGAAGATTGACTCATCTGCTGGCCACAGTGGGTGGGACCATGGATCTCCACAGGTTTGCTTTCAATTTCCAAATAGTACTGGGACCTCCTCGGGATGTTACCAAACAGCCCAGGTTTTAGAGTTCATCCTAAAGAAGTTACTTTCTCTTACGGAAAATACCTTTAAGCCTAGTTGTTGCTGCCAAGTCATGGTGTGTGGTTCAGTTTAGAAGGCCCAGCACATTGCAAGTGGAGGCATTCTGGGGACAGAATGGCAAAGAGACCTTTAAAATGAAGTCCTGTGATGTCATGTTCTCTATCCCAGGTGACCCCAGACGAGCTTAGGTGAATGACTTAGCAAGTGAGTTATTTTTGTTTTTTTGAAGGGATGCTGTCAATTTTGCCACCAGAACAATACTTGTTTAATAGGACCACAGGGTCTTATGTCTAACTTCCAAAAGGACCTTAGAGGCCAGATAGTCTAGCATTTTCATTTTCATTTTTTAAAAAAATTTTTAAGAGGGGGTAAGGTAGGGCAATTGGGGTCAAATGACTTGCCCAAGGTCACACGGCTAGTTTTGTGTTAAGTGTCTGAGGCTAAATTTGAACTCAGCTCCTCCTGACTCCAGGGCCAGTGCTCTATTCACCGCGCCACCTAGCCGCCTCATTTTTGTTTTAATTTGAGGAAACTGAAGCCTAGGGAAGTCACTTGCACAAAATCACACTGGAGGGCAAGCATTAGATGGAGGATGACGGTAAATCAAAAGTTCGGGCAATGTTTAATTAAGTGACGTTGTTTCTCACAACCTTTTGCATGTGCACCCCTCTCACTGCCTCCTCAACCAATTTAAATTCTACTCAGCTTTGAAGTCCCAGCTTCCATTTTTTTCATGAAGTCTTTCTCAATAATCCCACCAGCACCAATCTGTTTCCTTTCCGGCCTTCTCTGTCACTGAATATCTTTACCATTCATTATGACCACTGAGACTAGAACTCAGATTGTGGAGAAGTTCATGGCAGCTCTCTGCTCTGCTCCTCCACTATCTCACATTTAACTGGCCAGGACTCTTCCAGTTCCCATGTGGCTTAGGAGACAAGGTATAGAGCATGTAGGAGGAGCCAGATGTTTGTATGACTCGGTTTCCCTAAAGCTTCAGTCTTCTATTGCAAATGCTCGTATTTCTAATGCTCATTTTGTGCTGTTATCCAGTTCCTTCATGGCCTCTGTTCATTCAGCTTCACCACTATCCCTTGGACACTATCCCTCTCTCCCAGGTCTTTCCTCACTCTTGAGACTGGGCCATGAGAGCCTTCAGCAATTTTGGGACTTGTACACCATGTTCTGGTTCAACTATCATCTACTTGGACCTGAAACTTAGCAAGTCTGCTTGTAAGATCAGCTGGCATTGGTCTAATTGTCTCTGTGAATAAAGAATCTTAGAAACAATGTGCATTTTTAACTCTCTTTAATTATAGTGATGCTTGATGGTGTAGTTTATAGTTGAAGTGAGATAATTATTACAAAAACACTGTTGGAATACAAGGTGAATATAGATTTTAATGCTTAGTGATTGGTAGGGGACACTCCCCTTCCTACCAGTTTTGGGGTGAGTCTTTTAGTGTAGAGGTTGAAGAAATATAACCATGGCTGATCCTCTATGTTCTAGGACTCCCTGTGATTGTGATGATGATTGATTTTCTATTTGATTGACATCAGACTGGCTGCTTGTAAGGGAGCACTGTGGGTAATCCACAGAAAACTTCCCTGGGTCAGTGCTGGCTTTGTGAACTTTGGTGCCCAGAGTGAGAGTAAAGAAAAAAAGCAACAGAGGGCACGTTCTGGATGAAAAAGTGGCTTGAACTTTTATGATCCAAATCTAGAATGAACAGCAGGGTAGTGTGGCTCCATTGTCCTGACTGTTGGAGATGTGGCATCAGAGAACCAGGGTTCAGACAGTATGTTCTGTCTGCCTGCTGGACAGGATGTGGGCAAAAGATCAGTCTTTAACTGGAGAGCTATGAATAGTTTATTATGAAAATGTGAGATAAACTTGTGGCCCTAATAAAAAAAAATGACACAAAAAGGAAGGCCATGGAGCCCAAACTTATACTACAGGGACAGGCAAATGAACAAGATTGTTATGGGAGATCCAATAGGATAGGAGAGGAAATGAAATATCTTGGTCAGTGTGGCTGTCATCACCAAAGTTATGCTATTTTTCTGGGATAAGGAAAGATCTTTGGTGAAGTCTCATGGTTTCCTTAGCCAAGGGGAATTGGCAGGGATTGCAAGTTGCCTACTGACCGCCATATTGGTCAGCTCACTGGGTGAGCACTAAGCTACTAAGGACACCTCAGCCCTTGCACATACTCCACAGAACCATAGAATCAGAGCTGGAAGGGACTTCAGATAGCATGGAGTCTTGGGCTTCTTAACCTTTTGGGGGGATGATTTGGGGGGATTGTTATGGATTTCTTTGACAGACTAGGAAAGCCTATGGACCTCTTAGAATGGTTTTGAAATGCACAAAATAAGATGCATTTACATGATTACAAATGAAACCAGTCATATGAAAATAATTAAATACACACAGACACACAGACACCACCCCCCCATTGAAAGCCAGTTCACAGATACCAGGTTAAGAACCTCTGACCTTTTTTCATGTGTATGTGACAAAAAGTGTTCACCCAGTTTCTGTTTAAAGACTTTCAGTGAGCTTCCAGTCTACTTCCTGAAATAGTTCTACTTCTGGACAGCTGCCACATGCAGGTTTTTTCCTCCTTTGCGTTGAAGAATTACATTATCCTTGTTCCATGGCTAAGGCTAAGAAAAACAAATCTAACCCTCCCCTTCCACACAATTGCCCCTGAACACTAAAAGATTCCTCTCCTACCACCCCTTAAATTCTCTTCTTCAAATTAAATGTCCCTTCTTTCAACTGATCCTGATGAGGACTGTCTCTAGGCATTTAACTGTGCTAGCTATCCCATTCTGGGTGAGCTGTGGCCTTTCCATGTCTTAGTGAGTGCATGGTTCCCAATAGAATAAAAAGAATAGCTAAAACCCAAAGTTGGTGTAGTGCCCTTTGGCAAAAGAATTGGCTCAGCCCTGAGATGCATCCCTGTGGGTCAGGGTGGAATCCCCAGCATATTCTGACTCAAGGACTAAAGAGACTGTTGCTCTATGTTGGAGGGCAGATGCCCTCCTTCTCATCCTAAAAGAGAAGGGGAGAGGAGACATCTCTAAAGAAAGGGGATGGGAGCATGCTTACTGAAGAAAGCACATCAGGATCTCCAGGAAGATTGTGAGGGGAAGGTTAGTGGCCAAGCTCACAGCTATGAGAGCATGGAGAGGGAGATGGGGGACACATGGCAGCCTTCACTGCCAAGCAGCTTCAACCATAACACTGGGGGAGTGAAGAGAGAAGGATGTTTTCATTTCCATATTGGTGCCGGATGGTGAGTGTAAGCTTGACAGTGGTGCAGAAGGGAGCCAGGGAAGCTATGAGACTGAAATGAGGAGGGAGATAATTCTAGACATGGAGAATGGCCAATGTACCCAGAGGAGAGAGAGAGTATCAAGGGGACGAGAGTGACCAACAGTGTCGAAGGCTGCAGAGAGGCCAAGAAAGGTGAGGAATGAGAAAAAGCCACTATATGTGTCACTGGTAACTTTGGGGAGAGCAGTCTCAGTTGAATTATGAGGTCAGGGGCAGGATACAGAGATTTAGGAAGAATGTGAGAGGAAAGGAAGTGAATGCACAAGTTATAAACAGCTTTATGAAGAACAAGCAGAGGGTGGTGGCTCTCAGGATGGTCGGATCCAGGGAGGGTTTTTTCCTTTAAGGATCAGGGAGACATGTTTGTAGGCAGCAGAGAATCGACCAACAGAGGGGGAGAGATTGAAGACTGATGTCATAATGCAGATGACAGCATGATCTAGAGAAGATGGGATGGGATCAAGGGTATATGTAGATGGGGTTTTCCTTGGCAAGAAGGAGGGTCCCTTCTTATTGTGAAATGAGAGATAAAGAAGGAGATCATGGAAGAAGATATCTTAGTGATGCAGGACCTGAGACTCATCTGAGTAGTGATGGCAGTTGGACCCAGGCTTCTTACATTTTACACCTCCCCCCCACGTACTCTGCCGTTTGGTGACGCTTCCTTCCTTGCTGCTTCAGGAGGGCTGATGAGGAAGAGGAAGAGGCAAATGGGCCCATTTTCACTAGTAAAGTATGAGGCAGTCATCTCATCTCATCTGCGAGGGCAGTGATAGAGAGGTACTATGGGAGGACTGAGGAAGGAAGAATAAGTTTCAAAAGGCTGTGGTGAGAGGGCCAGGGAATTTTTTTAGGGGGTGTGGTGGAGAATAAAAGAATTGCTTTCCTGGAGTGAGGGCACAGTTTCCCTTCTCTAATATAAACTTGTGGTGGACTCGGTCAGGATTCTTTCCTTCTTTTCATTATTTTCTCTGTCCTACAGCAAAGGCAGTGGATGATGGGAATAATCCAAAGTGGGAGCCTGGCAAAGTATGATTAATGGTAAGGTAACAGTAAAGTGTAGAAGATAATGCAGAGCTGAAATGGCTCACCAAGGGGTCTAAAATAGGAAAGCCAGGACAGTGTGGTCAGTGCTGGGAAAGAACTGAAGTAAAGCAAGAGTTCAGTTCTTGTTCTTGTTCAGTTGTGTCCAGCTCTCTGTGACCCCATTTGGGGTTTTCTTGGCAGAGATACTGGAGTCGTTTGTCATTTTCTTCTCCAGCTCATTTTACAGATGAGGCAAACAGGGTTAAGTGACTTGCCCAGGGTCACACAGCTAGGAAGTGTCTTAGGCCAAATTTGAACTCAGATCCTCCTGACTCCAAGGCCAATGCTCTATACACTGATCTACTTAGTAGTTTAGCCTTCACAAAAGTAATCTATTATCATCACCCTGATGACCCTCAGGAGCAATCTTAGAACATTTCCTGGGCTTCCTTTTGCTCCTTCCATAGGAAAAAGAAATTGTAGGTCTGGCCATGTCACCCCCTCAGCCCTCCCAGAGATTTCCCTATTTGTTCTAGTATCAAATCTCAAATCCCTTGCCACTTCCTACCTTTCTAACCCTCTTATACTTTATTCCCTCTGTACCCTCTACAATCCAGTTTGCAGTCTCTCACACATGCTCTGTCCTCCCACCTCAGAATCAAAGCTTCCCAGGCTTCCTTCAGTACTTAAAGGCTTCGATCTCACTTTGTGCAGGAGAGATTGGTAATCTTTTTATATGACTTATGTAAATAAGTTATTTGCATAATTCATTTAGTTGTTTATATGTTGTGTTTCCATTAGAATATATGTTCTATGAGGGCCTTTCATTGTTATCTCTAGTACTTAGCACAGCCTGACACATAGTAAGTCCTTAATAAATGTATGTTGACTGACTCTTGTGTGACCTCACCTGTGAAATATTATACCATCGCAGCCTCCCTATCCCTTCTCTAAAACCTTTAAAGCCTGCTTTCCCTAAATTCCAGGCTGTCCCACTCCCATTTTCTATTATAGAAAAGTATGATGAGGATGTTACTTACTCCATTGTTTCCTGTTATTTTCATGCCAGCCGACAAAGAATCATGAAGTAGGTCCAGTAAACCCATGTCTTTTCTTGCTTCTTCCACCTTTTAAAGAATGAAATTATCATTAAAGAAATTCATACATTAATTAGCAGTTCTACTTTTGACAGAAAGACAATTCTATCTGCATGGTTTAGTGAAAGGAATGTTGGGTTTGGAATAAGAGAGTCTAGAATTGAAACCTGAGTTAAAATCACATTACCTCTGAGACCTTGGCAAGTTCCTTATCCTTTTTGGAACTCAGTTCTCTCATCTGTAAAATGGGCAGGTTGATTTAGATGACCTCTGAGATCCTTTTAGAATCTGAATCTGGAGAAATGAGGTTCCCCAATACTACAATATCATGTCTGGGTGACAGTTTATGGTGTGTTTCCCAAATTCCTCATTAATTTCTCTATGTATCCAGATGGTCTATAAAATGCCACCACAAAACATCATAGCTCTTTCTCCCATAATTCTTACCATTTCACATGTTTGGACAAAGTGGCAATTTCATGTTGCATTTGATTCTCAAAGCCTACAGTGACCATATATAAGTTCAGGGATGGAGTGCTGCACATTGAATATTATAAAGAAGCATGTGTAGGTGTAAATGAAGGTGCAGAAACTTTGGTATAGGTGTTCTTCTGATCACTTATTCACTCAATAAGTAGTCCTTAAGCACTTACTATATCCTTAATGATCCCTATGGTGTTACATGCAAGGTAGGTGAAGAAAGACCAAAGCATTCTTTGCCTTCCAAGAGCTCACGTTCTAGCAGGGCACAGATGCCTTGAAATAATAGGTACATACAAGATGAGCACCTTTCACAAATGGAAAGTAACCTTAGAAGGGAAGACACTGTCATCTTGGGAAACTAGTAAAGGCCTACAGAAGTGGGATATGGGGTAAGGCTTGAAAGATGTCAGGGAAACTGATAGGAGGTGAGGGCAGAAAGCATCCCAAACATGGCGGATGGGCTCTTCAAAGGCAGAGAGAATGTGTATGTTGAAGCAGGTTTGAAGAAGAGCAAGTCGGGTTGTAGAATGAATGAAGGGAAGGAGTGTGTGAAAATATTAGGAAGACAGGAAGGGGTCAGATTGTGAAGAACTTAAAATATTAAAGGACTTCCTATTTGGTTCTGGATGTAATAGTGAGCCACTGAATTTTAATGAGTAAAGGGCTAGTGCTTTGCACTCTAGGAAAATCACTTTGTCGGCTGAGTGGAGCATGGATTGGAGTGAGAAGAGGCTTGAAGAAGGGAGACCAATCAGAAGGATGTTACAGTAATCTGGGCAAAGATGTTTAGGACCTGAATGAGTGCAGTATTAGTATGTGAGGGGAGAGAAGAGGACACATGCGAGAGATGCTGTCAAGGTAGACATAAAGATGTGAGGCAATGGATTGGATTTCATGGAGTGAGTGCAAGTGAGGAGTTGAGGATGACACCAGTTTTGAGCTTGTGACTGGAAGGATTATGATACCTTTGATATAAATATTGACATTCACAAGAGGGGAGAGTTTGAGGGAAAAGACAATAAGTTCTGTTTTATACATGTATCGCTTAAGATGGCCGTGGAACTTCCAATTAAAATACTTGAAAGGTAGTTGGTGACCAGAGCTTAGGAGAGACGTAGACATCAGGGAATTGCCCATCTGTTACATGAGCTTGAGGAGTCAATGAAATCACCAATTGAAATAGTATGGAATGAAAAGAGAAGAGGACCAAGGGCGGAACCTTGAGAAACCCCCAAGGTCAGTAGACATGGCATGGCTGAAGATCCAGAAAAAGAGGCTGAGGAGTGGTTGAGTAGGTGGGAGGAGGAGCAGGAGTGAGCAGTGTCATAGATATCTAGAGCAGAGAATGTAACCATGAGAGAAGGTGTCATAGGTTGCAAAAAAAGTCAAGAAGGAGGAGAATGGAGAAAAGAACATTAGATTTTACTACTAAAAAACTGCTGATGACTTGGGAGAAGTTTCAGTGGAACGATGGTGGTGGATGCCAGATTCAGAAGATTTAGAAATGATTAAGTAGAGAAGAAGTGTAGGCATACAGTGCAGATTACTATTTCTCAGTTTAACAGAGAAGGCAGCTAGAAGGCATCATGGATAGAGTGCTGGATTTAGAATCAGGAAGACCTGAGTTCAATTCGGGTGGCTATGTAGCCCAGTGGATAGAGTGCTGACCTAGAGTCAAGAAGATCTGAGTTCAAAACTGACCACAGACACTTACTAGCTATGTGATCCTGGGCAAGCCACTTAACCCTCTTTGCCTCAGTTTCCCCATCCATAAAATGGACTGGAGAAGGAAATGGCAAACCATTCTAGTATCTTTGCCAAGAAAACACCAAAAATGGGGTAATGAAGAGTCAGACATGACTGAGTAAGGCTGAACAACAACAGAACTATTACACAAAATTGCTTTCTACCCTCCACTTATAAGTTCACCACCATATGGTTTTCTGGAGTTATCTCCTCAGGGAAGAAGCAGCAACTTGTCACTATGCCAACACTGATTTTTTTCCATCCTTTTCTTCCTGCCTCTTGCCCCTTAACACTCTGGCATTACTGCTATCCATCACCTTCCCACTAAAATGATGGAAAGATTCATTTCTTCATACTCTCCTCTTTATATTCTTTCTCCCTGCCTTCACTTTTGGAATCTCTAACTTTCTTTAAAGCCCAATTCCAATACCACCTCCTCCTCTTTGGTAATGAATCACCTTCCCTATAGACCTCACTTAACATAGTTTTACAACTTATCAGTTTTTAAATATTCTTTTTTTTTTTGCCAAATCACATTTTTATTGGTTCCTAATTTCATCATAATCGCAGAGATATATTCCCACAGGAAAAATAAATTTTAACACCAAGATCTCATGACTATTATTTCTTAAGCCATGAACTCACATCTACTTTAAGGAATATTCTACCCTGGTCAATAAACTGTAGTTGTGTGACCTTCCTTAATCATGAAACAAGAGGGTTAGACTAGACCAGGGGTGGGGAACCTGTGACCTCAAGGCCACATGTGACCTTCTAGATCCTCAAGTATAGCCCTTTGACTGAATCTTTTTAATAAAAGGATTTGTTCGATAAAACTTTAACTCAGTCAAAAGGCTTCACCCAAGGACTTAGAAGGCCACATGTGGTCTCAAGGTTGCAGGTTCCCCACCCTAGACTAGGCTTTTTCTAATATCCCTCCCAGCTTTAGAATGATATAATATGCATTCTATTTACTATAATTGTTCTACACATTTACAAAGAGGAATAATTTGATGATCTTTTCACACATATTTAAAATTATAGACATTGTTGGGGGAGAGGTTGTAAATTGATTAGAGTGGGAATGATAGAGGGGTACAACCTTTTGGAGAAGATGAGATACAATGGGATCACTCATGCATGTAGAGGGATTTGCATTTGCCAAGAGAAGGGTCTCTCATCCTGTGCCAACAGAGACAGAATTGGAATGCTGGCAGTATCACTGCTCTTTCGTTTCTGGTGGTTAATTACAAGGGATGTCTCCTTGAGTCTTTAGGAGACATAATACAGGAAGCTTTTAGCAATCCATACCCTCTCAGAGAAAAACAGGTAATCTGATGCTTTCTACCCTTATAAACCTGGGGGGTTGGATGTGCCCAGGTAGGGAGCACATTTGGCCCAAGTGTTGTATCAAGGGTGACTGAAGAGTGTTAATGAGGAGGTAGAAGGATCCCAGTGGCACATTTCTTGTCATTTTTATGTGCAGTTGGTTCTGGGTACCATGATTGCCACCATGAAGTGATTTTCAACATTTCTCTCCCTTTTACATAGACTTCAATTCTACTTAATTCAGTTCAATAATTCAATGAACATTTATTAAGTTTCCATTACATGCCAAACACTGTACTGGTTGCTGAGGGATACAGAGACAAAAAAGCAATCAAACCAAGCCTGGAAAGAATTTCCATTTGGTTGGGATAAAGAACATATAATAGGATCTTGTATCCACATACATTTGGTTGTTCAGGCATTTTAAAGTCATGTCAGACTCTTCATGACCCCATTTGGGGTTTTCTTGGCACAGATAGTAGAGTGGTTTGCCATTCCCTTTTCCGGCTCATTTTTCAGATGAGGAACTAAAGCAAGCACAGTTAAGTGACTTACCCAGAGTCACACATCTAGTAAGTGTTTGAGTCTGGACTTGGACTCAGGAAGATGAGTCTTCCTAGCAGCATGTGTGTGTATGTATGCATGTATGTATATGTGTGTATGTATGCATGCGTGTATGTATATGTGTATATGTATGCACGCATGCATGTATATGTGCATGTATATGTGTGTATGCATGCATGCATGTATATGTGTATGTATATGTGTGTTTATGCATGCATGTATATGTGTGTATGTATATGTGTGTATGTGTGCATGCATGCATGCATATGTGTATGTATATGTGTGTATGCATGCATGCATGTATATGTGTGTATGTATATGTGTGTGTATGTGTGTGTGTGTGCACGCATGTGTGTGTGTGTGTGTGTGTGTGTGTGTGTGTCTGTGTGTGTGTGTGTGTGTGTATTTCTCACAAGAGAGCCTGGGGGGCACTAGACCCTGAGGGATCAGAAGAGGAAGTGGTGGGCAGTGGTCCTTAAGCTGAGCCTCCAGTTTCCTTCTCATTCCTGGTCTTTGACCGCGTTTGAAACACTGAGTTCAGTGTCAGCTGACAGACACAGGCTGGGCACTGGCCCTCGCTTCAATGAGGCCTTTTACTCATGTAAATGTCAGCTAAAGTTGACCCTGAACTTCTTGACACATTTTTGTTCGTCTTTTGAGAAAAGACTTGTACTTTCCTCTGCTTTTGACACGGCGGGTTCAGAAACGTCTCTCGAAGTCCCGCCTTCAAGGTTTACGCAAATCAATGGTAGCTGTGACTTCCAGCTTTGTCTCTACTATCTAAGATCCTTTAATGCTCTACAAAATGGGAATGGCAGGAGCCAGGTTTCTACCTAGACAGTTGTGACCTGCCCTGCCTGCCTTTGCCACGATGGATTTTTATTGGACAGTCTGTGGCTAGCTTTTCTGTCCTCCATGTTGGCTCACCAAACATCTCTTCCCTTCCCTAGGTCATCCCTAGATTGGCCCATGGCCAGAGGTATGTGTGCCTAAGAGGAAGGAGAGGCCATGGGCTTCTTCGTTTTTTGTGGCTGTGGGAGGGGGTATGGCATAATGGAAACATGAGTGAATCTCTCATCCCTTTGATGGGAAGCCCAGATTAGATGACCCAATCTAACCATCTTATTTCCCCAAAAAACTTGGTTTCAAATGCCACCTCTGATTCTTATTTCCTGTGTGACTTTGTGGAAGTAACTTCAACCTTTCTGGGACTCAGTTTCCTCATAGATAAATATGAAGAGTATATATTAGCATTTATTAAGTACCTACTGCTTACCAGCCATGTTGCTTTGCACTCAGGATATAAAGAAAGGCAAAAAAAAAATTCTGCTCTTGAGGAGCTCATAGTCTAACGAGGGAGCCAACATGCAAATAACTATGTACAAACAGGAGTCCAGGTATGAGGTGGTGAGGCCCTGGTGTACTAGGGTGTTACAGTAGGAGATCTGGCGATCTAGATATCAATGCTAATTTCGGAAAGAACAGTTCAATCAAATAGGAAGGCAAGAAGCCAGACCACAAAGAGTTGCAATGAAAATGAGAGGAAAGGAGTTGATGGTAGAAGGCTTTCTCAAGGTGGTTACCCATGAAATATTGGCTGTCTGGGATAGACAGATCAAGTGAGGCTTTTTGAGGATGGGGGTACATTGGCATGTTTGTAGGCAATAGAGAAGACAAGGAGAGATTGACAATAAGTGAAAAAGTGGGCGAATAGAAGGGACAATCTGGAGAAGGAGGGATGGAGTGGAATCACCTGTGCTAAATGTGAGACAGCAGATACTTAATAAATGTGCATCTACCCTCTTCTCTTCAATTTGTAAAGAAACCGAATCCCAGAGAAGCAAAGCAGCTTTCACAAGGTCACAGAGGAAATAAGTATCAGAGTGTGTGACCATGGGCAAATTATTTAACCCTGTTTGCCTCAGTTTCCTTATCTGTATGTATGTATGTATGTACATATATATATATATATGTATATCTATCTATCTATCTATCTATCTATATATATATATACATCCTGTAGCTTGCAAGGGTATCTATATCTATATAAGATATCTCTCTGTCTCTATCTATCTATCTATCTATCTATCTATCTATCTATCCCTTAGATACAGGATGGAAGAGCCTGTTCCTAGCCAATTTTAGGCATCTTTGGACAATGCTAAACACCAGATGTGAAGAAAGTTTTGTTAAATGAAGAATGGATGAAAACAGGAATATATTGACCAAAACTGAAAGTAGTTTGTCAGACTGTTGTGATTTCAAGGATAGCTCTCTCTCTGTCTCTGTCTCTCTCATTCTCTCTCTCCCTCTTTCTTCATCTCTCTCTCTCTCTCTCTCTCTCTCTCTCTCTCTCTCTCTCTCTCTCTCTCTCTCTCTCTCTCTCTCTCTCTCTCTCCCACATACACACACATACCAATTTAAAAAATCATGTGAAATAGATCTTTATAAATTTGAATAAGACATGAGAGCAGAGTGATGGTCCTTAAGGATGCTTACCGGGAAGTAAGTCATGAGAACCCAAAGGCTCCAGGTCAGGTACAGTGGTTTCATCCTTTAGGTTGTTGGTGTTCTCTGGAAGCAGACAGAATGATTTCCTACTGTTTCTGGTTCTGTAAAATTGAGGCTGGCTTTTGAGCTAGACGGCCTCAGAGGTTCCTTCCAACTCTAGGATTATAAACTATTGCGGATGTAATACACTTAATGTAGATTGTATATCAGGGAATTTTCCATTCTTAGAAAATTTTAAAGGCCTTTTGTTTTATGAATCAGAAATCCCCAAATTTTCCAAGCACAAAGTTGGGGAAGTGATGTATTTTCCATGTTTTCTTCATATAGTGACAAAATGAGTTAGAGGGTAGAGGACCGACTTTAGGGTCACTTCACAGTGAAGTTAAAATCTTTCTTAGATCTGTGGTCACAGGCAATTCTTTTTTTCCCCCAGTGCCCCTGAAAACTCCCAAGACTATGACTTGTAGAGTGGCTCATCTGCTTCAGGGGAGGAAATTCCCATGCCAGGAGCTGCCCACACTCATGAAAACATTGGGCCAGAACAGTAACAACAACATAATCCAGTATCTTGGAAGTCCCCTCTTTCTGTACTGTGTTAGCCGTCTATTTAGCCTGTGTTCTTTGAGATGTTACACGTAGAATGGAGATTTCAGGACCAAAGCAATGTAATTATTGTCAGAGAAAATACTCCCATTAGTGTGTTTTCTACGCCACTTTTTTTTCTTTCAAGTCATCGGTGTGCCAGGGCAATTCTGTCAGAGATCTGACTGCAGATAAGAACAACAACAAAAAACATTTATGTGCAACTTTAAGCTTTACAAATATTGTCTCATTTGATCCTCGAAGTGACCCTGAAGGTAGGCTCTATCATTAACTCTCTTTTAAGAATGATTCATTCAATCAATCAGCTAACAACGATTCATCTCCTACTGTGTACCAGATACTGGGGATACAAAGAAAGGCAAAAAGTCAGTCCTTGCTCCAAAGGAACTTGCAGTCCAATGATGGAGACAACCTGCAAACAGCTGCCCACGTGTAAGGCATATACAGGATAATCAGTCGAGGAGCTCACAGTCTCATTAGACTAAACCAACCAAGGAGGAAGGCTGAGGGAGGTTAATTGATTTCTCCAGAGTCACACATCTCATATGTGTCTGAGGAAGGGTCACAGTATCAGATCTTAAAGTCAGCACTCCATCCACTGTTCCTTCTAGGTGCCTCAAGTTAAGAACTGCATGAGGACAGAGGGATTTGAGTGACTTTCTTTGTTTTCTTTGGTTTGGGTTTTGACATTAATGCATGACATGGACACAAATCAGAATGATGAGTGGAAATAAAGTGTAGACCACTCTTTGGGAGGTTATGTTTTAGGAAAAATGGGAAATTAGACACAAGATCAATGTTCTGTCTTTTGTCTGTCCCAGGGAGCATCCCAGAGCCTTAAGAGAGCCTTTGGAAATGTTTCCGCATTGCAGAATTGGAAGGAATGTGGCCATTCACTTAATAAGTTCCCTAGAAGTCTAACCTGTTTTCTCTTACAGACTTCTATGAAAATCACCACCACTCAGCACATTTTCAGCCAAAAGCACGTCTAAGCCGGATGGGTCTGGGATATCTGTTAGTTGATTGATTGAATCATCCTTAAAAGAGAGATAACAATAGCATCTATTTCCAGAGTCGCTGTGAGGATCAAATGAGATAAATATTTGTAAAGCATTTTGTGAACCTTAGCATTCCATATTCATTAAAATCTGCTCAAGGAATTGGTTAGATGTCAAGATTCAGGAGATTTAAGATGAGAATCCCCAAGTACCTACCCTGGTAGAGGAACCTTCTTTTGTAGTCTAGTCAAATTGTCCGTTGTTCTGGTCACCTTCTGTGTTTTGATGTCCTAAGGATGTTCCTGGTGAGTAATACAGAGACTAATAGGAATTACCCACTTGAGAAGTAGCATTTTTTATAGTCTCTTCCTGGATTGCTTCTGGGGACCGGAAACCAATTTGATGGAAAATAATGTCACTTCTGGATTCTTTTTCAAACAAAGGAATGATAGTGGCAGTTGGCTAAAGTTGGCACTGATCCTTACTTGTCAATTCCTTCCTGAAGAAGATCTTGACTCAATGAGGCAGAATCTCAAAGTGTGTGTTCCCTCAGAATGTGCTTAGGTAGGTATATTAACTCTTTTGACTTCCTCAGTTACTTATCATTAAAAGAACCTTATTTTTTGAGTACACCAAGTTCTTGTTGCTAAATTTCTCCAAGATGTGATTTACATGAAAAGAATCTAGCTCAATATGTATTATTTCTTTTAGAAATTTGAAAATATATATTCATATATATTTATATATTGTGAGAATCAGATGAAGTAGCACATGTGTGTATGTATGGATATATGCATTACATACACATGCAACTGACCTCATTCCTTTGTCTGATTCCTGCTCTAATAGTAAATCACCTTGAGGGCTCATTGTGATGCTTTTTCTGCGTTGCTTCTTCTTTCAGCACCAGCTCAAGTATTTTCCCTTCGGAATTATTAACTATGTATTTAGGACCATAGGAGTGGAAGGGGCCTCAGAAGTCATCCACTCTTTCATTGTACAGATGAGTATACTAAGACCCACTCCCCCTTCTCCCTCCCCAAAATCCAAAATATAACCCAGCACTCCTAGGCAGCATTCAATTTTATTCTAAATGAGGTGTTCTTAATCTTATTTGTGTTATGGATCTTTCTTGACAATCTGCTGAAGCCTAAGGCTCCATCCTTTTCAGGATGATGGTTTTTAAATAACTGAAGAAACGTTCATTTTCAGGTAGAGAGGTTAGTGGAAAAGATGTCATTTTTTTTCTCATCCATATTCATGGACCCACTGACCTGAACTCTGACCCTTGCTATAAGGAATGAGAAACATAGGAAATACTTGAAATCATATTCAATTATATTTGTTAGGAGCTGTCACATAGGACTAAAAACACCCACTGGGCTGGGGGACCTTGGACCTCTGATCCTCACTGACACCTTTTCAATTTGTCTTTGTCTAATCATCCTTCCAGAATGACCTCACGTCCTACCTGCCCCTTGAGTCTAGAACCCAGAATGACCTTGTCCTATCTGCGCCATGAGTCTGGAACCCAGAATAGCCTCAAGTCCTACATGTCCATGAGTCTAGAGCCCAGAATGACCTCAAGTCCTACCGGCCCCATGAGTCTGGAACTCACCCTAGTTTTTAGGGATGTGATTTCTTCTTAGGGGTATGGTTTGTAGCTCTTTTATGTATGTAAGATTTTAAGATCTTTGAAGATTGGGACACCATCCTGTATTCCTCAGATGTGGAAGATCTGTGGGATCTTTTCATGAGATCTGTTTTATTCTCCCACTAATTTGCTATGTGACCTCATGGAGCTTTGAAATAGCATCCATAAGAGTGAAAGTATTTGCTCTCTACAGTTCAATCTATGCCAATATATTTGCCAACATCAGCAAATCATTACATTTGGCTTACTTCAAGTGCTTTACACACAGCGAGTGCTTGAGAAATTCTTTGTTAAGCGATTTATTCATTCAAGTCTATGAATGTTCCTTACGATACTTTCTCATTCTTTACGATTAGGGATGACTCTCTGGAAAGGGAGGGGGAAAGAACATAGGGAAGAATCTAGTCTATGTAAAAGCAATAAAAAATCAATAGGAAGCAATCTTGAAGAAGACTATCTTTGTCTCAACTTTCTTATTTTTAAATTGAGGATGTTATCTGATGTACCTCTTGTATACAGTGTTAGTTGACAGTACATAGGAGTGAGAGTTGAGGCATGAATTTTAGTACTAATTCCTCCTCTTCATCTTTCTATGCTTTTAGTTTTCTTATTTATAAAATGTGTGAGTTGGATTAGATGATCGTTAAGGAGTGTCAGATTCAATGTTCTATGATCCTAGCACTTTCCTGATCTCAAGGGATTTGGGGGTTGCTCACCAGTGGGGGTTTTTTAAGATCAGCTTTCCTACTCATCACTCATTTTTGACCTATTCAGATACTTTCCTGTTTCATTCATGGAAGCTCTCTGTTGACTGAATTAGCTTCTTTCTATTAAGATATTAAAATGCTAAAAAACAATCTTCAAGCCTCTGTTACTTTTAAACAAAAATTAATCATGAGTTTTGCTTTTGTAATGTAGTCCTTTTCAAATACATTATTCACCAAGTGTAACTGCTTTTATGATTGAGGAAAATGGTTATGCATGGCTAAACAAAAAAGAACAGATATACACCATTCCATATCCATAGTCCCCCACTTCTTCAAGGACTGCGAGGTGAATTTCCTCCACTCTTCTGAAGGACCAGGATTGATCCTTAGAATAATCCAGCTTTTCGCTTTATTTTAGTATTCTTTTTGCTTATATTACTTACTGTTTTCCTAGGCCTGTTCATTTCATTCTGTGTCAGCTCAGGTAAACGAGGCTAAGGGGTGCTATGGATAGAGCACGGTACTTAAAACCAGGAGCAGATGAGGCCAAATCCTGCCTCAGACATGTAGTAGCTGCGTGACTCTGGGCAAGTCATCTAGCATCAGTCTGCCTCAGTTTCCTCCACTGTAAGATGGGATGAAAAACAGCACTTAGCTCCCAGGGCTGCTGTGAGGAGACAATTTGCAAACACCTCTTGCAAATCTTAGTGTCATATAAATACTAACCATTATTAGTTCATCTAAGTCTGCCCATGATGTAGTTTTCTGAATCCCTCATGTGTGTTTCTCATTCACGTGCCACAGTTTCACAGAATCACAGAACTTAATGTTGAAATGGACTCCAGTGACCACACAGTCCGGTCCATACTTGAAAAGAAATGTCCGTTATGACTTGCCCAATAAGGGGTCATCCTGCCTCAGCTCGAAGGCCCCCAGTGAGGGGGAAGCCTTCCTCTCTGAGGAAGCCCCGTCCACATGTGGCACCCAAGTCCTTAGGACATCTTTACTAACAAGCCCAAATGTGTCCCTTTTTCTCTTCCACTCACTACTTTTGGATCCAAACAGAACAAGCCTAATCACTCTTCTGCAGGATGGCCCTGCACAGTCTAGAATTCACTTATTATGCCTAGCTCCCGAGTCTTCTCTAGGCTAACTAGCGCATTTTTTCGAAATGTCCTCACACAGGCAGCTGGGTGACAGTGGCTAGAACATTGGATGTGGAGTGAGGAAGACCTGACTTCCAATGTGGCCTCAGACACTTCCTAGCTGTGTGATCCAATCCTCAGTTTCTACATGTGTAAAATGGATATTGTAATAACAGCACCTACCTCCCAGAGTTGCTGTGAGGATCAGATGAGATATTTGTAGAGTACTTTGCAGGCCTTAAAGTGCAATATAGATTTTATTCACCTGTTTCAGTCATGTGCCATTCTTCGTGACCCCAATCTGGGCTTTTCTTGGCAAAGACATTGGAGCAGTTTGATACTGGAATGGTTTGCCATTTGCTTCTCCAGCTCATTTTCCAGATGAGGAAACTAAGGCAAACTGGAGTAAGTGGTTGCCCAGGGTCTCACAGCTGGTAAGTATCTGAGGCCAGATGTGAACTCTGATCTTCCTGACTCCAGGCCTGGCACTTTATCCACTATGCCATGTGTTATATGATATAGATTCGAAGTCTTTCATCATCCTGGTCTCCCTCCTCTGGCTATTATCCAACTTATCAACATCCTTTCTAAAACTGTGGTGCCTGGAATTGAATATTGTACTCCAGATGTAGTCTGACCAAGGGACTGTATAGTGAAACCATCATCTCTTTATTCCTTTCTTAATGCAACTCAAGACTGTATCCATATTTTTGGCTACCACATCATACTCATATTAAGTTTTTAGTCCACCAAAATCCAAGATTCTTTTTTCAAACAAATTATTAACTGTACCTCTCCCAACTTCAACTTGTGAAGTTGATGTTTTCAACCCAAGTATGAGATTTTATATTTTTCCCAATTGAATTTGGTTTTATTAGATTCAGATGAATGGCTTGGCCATTCAAGGTCTTTTTGGATCCTGACTCGGCCATCTCTTATGTACATGAGCCTTTGTTCCAGGCAAAGTTGTCATTATTATATGTCATCTGTGTCTTTATCAAATTATTGACCAAAAAACTAAATAACACAAGGCCCGGCTCTGGCTACTGGGACACTTCATTGGAGACATTCCCCAATCACTGGGCACTCACTTACTTCAGGATTCTGGTACCATAAAAAGTACTTCCATGAATATTTTGTCATATATTTCCTATTGTCTTTGACTTACTCAGGTTCTATGACCAGTGTAGGTTTTCTGTGTCAAAGAGGGATGAATAATTTAGCTTAGTGATGCTTCTTACATAGGTCCACACATACAACACACATATACACAGTCCACATGGCTGTACATATTCTGTATATACATATATTTTATATATGCACACATATGTGGGTTCTTTGTGTATATTTATGAGGGAGACAGAGAGAGACAGAAAGAGAAAGAGAGACAGAGACAGAGAGGGGGCAGAGGGAGAGGGAGAGAGAGAAACAGAGAGAACTATGTGACAGAGATAGAGACACAGAGGGACAGAGACAGGGAGGAAGGGAGGGAAAGAAAGAGGAAGGGAAGGAGGGGAGAGAGAGAGAAAACCAGAGAGAGAGAGAGAGAGAGAGAGAGAGAGAGAGAGAGAGAGAAACAGAGAGAGAGACAGACACACACACACACACATACAGAGAGAGAGAGAGAGAGAGAGAGAGAGAGAGAATCTATATGTCTATATATCAGATATTATAGAAATAGAGATTAAGCCTATGGTTCTATTGATATAGGGAATTCCTGGATGAAGAAACTCCTTCTAGCCTAGTATGTCAGCTTGAAATTTATAGTTATAGAAAATTGGAAGCCACAAAGGTGGATGTACTTCCTGTGTGGAATCTAGTCATTTTGTGTTGTGACATTGCGCACTCTAGTCCATGGGATCATGGAGAGTTGGACATGACTCAACAACTGAACAACAACCACAAAAGCCCATTTGTCAGCACGTGTGTAATTGGCCGAATTCCATACACGTGTAATTGTTATATAACAATATGATATATTCTTAACCAGCAGCTAGATATGATTCAAATGAAGCAATTAGAAGTAAGAGGGATGTGGGAGCAAAACGAGACACGTTGAGCCAATGTCATTTTAGAGCGCTCAACATTCCAGAACTTTAGAACTGTCTGGGGACTGAGAGGTCATGGGATCATAGATTCAGAGTTAAGAGACACTAAAGAAGCCATTGGGTTCAAGCTCCTCATTTTACAGATGAGGAAATTGAGGCACAGAAAGCTTAAGTGAATTGGGCAAGGACATGCAGCTAGGAAGTGTCTACTCCTTTTTGTTTTTCTTATATTCCAACTTTTTTTTTAATAGATGAAGACACTGGGGACTAAATTGGGTGAAGTAAATTGGTCACATTACTCTGTAAGTTTGGCACAGGTTTAACTCAGCCTCCAGACCCCAAGGACAGCTGCCAACCCTCCTCTTAGTGCCTCTTTGTTAAGAGCTGTGTGAGGGGATTAATATAATACAGTGTTAACATTGCAACCATCTCACTATCTGTCACCCTATGTATCATGGGCAAGGTTAGGTAAACAGTTTAGAACTTGAAGGACATGGCTCATTTGGGGTTTTCAGTCTGTCTCACTAAATCTTGCCTTGCCATTGGTTTAAACAGAAATGCTCTTATAAAGAGCTGTAACTTCAGTTTTCCAAGGTTAAAATTGGAAAGAGGTTATTTGGGTTGGGGAAGTCTGAGTTACTTTGAGCCTTTGTATGTATCTATAAAATAGTTTTAGGCTTTGGAATTAGAATTTTCTCATTACCTTTATTATTAATTTCTTATTCTGGTACAGCAAAACCTTGGTCTACTGATTTTCAATATTAAAAACACAGCACATTATTTTTATTTTTTATTTTTATTTGCTTTTTGGAGAGGGGAGGGCAGGGCAACTGGGGTTAAGTGACTTGCCCAAGGTCACATGGCTAGTAAGTACTAAGTGTCTGAGGCTGGATTTGAACCCAGGTCCTCCTGACTCCAGGGCCGGTGCTGTATTCACTGCGCCACCTAGCTGCCCCAGTACATTATTTTTATGTGTTTTTCCTTCCCTTAACCTGGACTTTTTGGGTCAAAGTCATTGTTAGAGAAATCTATGCCTAACATGGCTCATCGTAGCTTTCCTTCTGGGGCTCCCCCATTTGCCAGAGTTTCCAGGAGCAGAGAGAAATCCTCAAAGGGTCACTTGGTTTCCTCAGGGGTGAAGAGAGGGTCAATAATGGTGACAAGAGGGATGAATTGGTGCTTTGGCCACTGTGCTTTCCTTGGGTTGAAGGTCTTGGGGCCAAATAAGGCCATTTTCCTCCCCTGTGATCAGTCTCATCTGTCTGTTACCAATACCCTCCAGTATCTCAGTGCAAGTTTTGGATGGTGTTGCTGCTGAATGACTTTTTTTTCTCTCTTTTTAAATTCCTTTTCTCTATTGTGGTGACCCAGCAATTTTGATTTGTTTCTGTTCTCTCTTTCTCCCAAATCTCCTTGTGACCAATAGCACATTTATGTGAGATGGATGTTTCAAGCTAGAGGAGTCCTCTGAGGTCCATCTGAAGGTGCTCCCTAAGCCTTGTAAACAGGGCTCAGTCATTCTAGAACCAAAGGTCATAGAGAGTATTGCCCAGAGCTAACCCAAAGAGGGTTATGGTAAATAGGGGCAGCTAGGCAATGGGTAGAGTGCTTGGCCTGATATCAGGAAGACTCATCTTTTTTAGTTCAAATCTGGCCTCAGCCACTTCATAGCTATGTGACCCTGGGCTAGTTACTTAACTCTGTTTGACTCAGTTTCCTCCTCTACAAAATGAACTGAAGAAGGCAATGATAAACCACTCCAGTATCCCTGCCAAGAAAACCACAAATGGGGTTACAAAGAGTTGGTCAGGGCTGAAATGACTGAACAACAACATAGGCTGTCAGCAACCATGCTGACAACCATCCCGGTGTTGGGAAGCCAGGGTGCTTAAAGTTGTCCTGCATCTGGAGGCATTTGTTAGGGGCCTTTTAGGTTGCTAGTTCTGTTTCAGGGGCTGAGGGGGGTGGGGCTTGTAAAGTGCTTGTATTCACAGGGACAGATGCTGCTAGCTCAGGTTGCTATAGAGCCATAGCTTCCTAGGGGAACATAAATGGAGTCTACGTGGGAGTGGTGGAGATATGATGCCTAACTTTAAAATCACATTACAATTTGATCCCAAACCCTCTTTTGCACCTCCTCACCACTGACTTCGCTGAGTCTTCTGGTTCCTGACCTAGATCCCCCAGTGAAGGAACACTGACGTATGCCAGTCATTAGGCAGTATCTGAGGCTCAGACAAGGTACCATTTCCTTAGGGGAGAGAAAGTAATAGATGTGAGATTGGCTATGGAGGTAGGTGGTTGCATATGGGGGTTAGGGAAAAGTCGAAGATGACTCTATGGCTACAAAAACACAGAAATAGAGAAGTTAGGAAGAATGGTGGGAACAGGAAGAGGGAAAGAATGACTTCTTATTTGTATGTGTTGAGTTTGAAACACCTATGAGAAATCTAGCTGGAGATGTCCAACTAGACCAGATGAAGTTAAGATGAGGGTTCAAGAAGTAGGCTTATGATTGTCAAAGACAATGAAATGTGTTGTCAAATCAGATGAATTAAGATATGTGGAACCTGAAATGAAAAAATCTCCAAATCATTATTGATTAGAGAAATGCAAATTAAAACAACTTTGAGGTACCACCCCACACTTATCAGATTGATTAATATGGCAAAAAAGGAAAATGACAAATGGTACAGGGGATATGGAAAAATTGAGACATTAATGTATTGTTGGTGGAGTTGTGAATTGATTCAACCATTCTGGAAAGCAATTTGAAACTGTGCCCAAAGGGCTATAGAACTGTGTGTACATTTTACCCCAGCAATACCACTACCAACTCTGCATTCCAAAATGAGAAAAAACAAAAGGGAAAAGGACCTTTTTGTACAAAGATATTTGTAGCAGCTCTTTTTAGAGAGCTCTTTGTAGCAAAGAACTGGAAATTGAAGGGATACCCATCAATTGGGAGAATGGATGAATAAATTTTGGTATATTATTGTAATGGAATATTGCAAGATGCTCTCAGAAAAGCCTGGAAAGACTTACAAGAACTGATGGAAAGTGAAGTGAGCAAAACCAGGAGAACAGCGTACACAGTAAGAGCAATATTGTTCAATAGTGATTAGAGCATTTTTTCATTTGACTATAGAGAGCTTTGATTTCTTAATCTGAAAACTGGCTGTTTATATACTTTGACCATTTATCAATTGGGGAATGAATTGTAACTTTATAAATTTGACTCATTTCTCTATATATCTGAGAAATGAAACCTTTATCAGAGATACTTGTTGCAAAAATTTCTCCTTGCTTTCTGCTTTTCTTATAATTTGTTTCTATAATTTCTTATATAATTTCTTATAATTTTTGATTGCATTGGTTTTGTTTGTGCAAAAACTTTTAAATTTTACGTGCTCAAAATTATCTGTTTTGTATTTTGTAAAGTTCTCTATGTCCTCTTTGGTCTTAAATTCTTCCCTTATCCATAAATCTGACAGATAAATTATTCCATGGTTTCTTAATTTGCTAATGATATTGTTCTTTATGGGTAAATCATATACCCGTTTTGACCTTATCTTGGTATATGGCATGAGATGTTTCTGCCACGCTGTTTTCTAATTTTCCTAGAAGTTTTTGTCAAATATTGACTTTTTGTTCCAAAAGCTTGGATCTTTGGGTTTATCATACTAGATTACTGTGGTCATTTACTATAATGTAATTTGTACCTAATGTATCTTACTGATCCATCACTCTATTTCTTAGCCAGTACCAGATTGCTTTGCTAATTACCACTTTATAATACAGTCTGAGATCTGGTATGCATAGACTGCCTTCTTTCATATTTTTTCGTTGATTTCCTTGATATCCTTGAAGATTTGGCATTTGTAATAAGACTCTAAATTCAACATCATTAAGATAAGTGGCAAGGTCAAGTCTAATCGAAGCAACAAGCATTTATTAAGTACCTACAAACAGAAAGCTAGTCCCTGCCCTCAAGGAGCTTACATTCTAATGGGGAAGACAACATATAACAGGATACCAAAATGGGGAAGGGCACACGGTAGAAAAAATTTGTGGAATCAGGAATGGAGTCCAGAGAGGAATGAAGACATGACTGTTCTTGGAAGTTTCCTTCATACATAGGTTTAGAGACAATCCTGAGGAAAGGGCCCCATGGGCAGAGTGAATTTCCAGGGTGAGAATGCTTTGGGGGCATGGGAAACAAAGTCCAGAGTCAGGACTGGAGCCTGGAAAGGAATGAAGGTGATATGAGGTAGTTATTTATCTTTAGATTCACATTTCACAGCTAGAAAACAGATAGTTCATCATACCAATTGTTCACAAGGCAAAGAGAGTTACCAAAAAGAGACAAAGGTTCATTCATGGATCTTATTTTGAGCAAACATAACAATTAGAACCACTTCTGGGACTCGAAGACTGGGACACTATGCCTTTTCTCTCTTTATAAGGCAACTCATTTGCTCTTAGCTCACACACATGATGCAGACTGGGTTCAGTATTTGGGGAGCCTGACCCCTACTGAGAGTTTGGGTTCCTTTTCTCACGCTCTTCAGCTCATGATGCCTCCACTCTGGTATCTCTGGGGGACATCACTTATAGCCAAGGTCTGACTCATTTTCAGGGTCTCCCCAAAGTGAGGTGTACAAAAATCCTAAAAGTGCAATATAAATTGGGTATGGGATGGCTATATGTTTCCTAAACACTGTATATAAAAGGTTTTCACTAGTTCACATTGATAAAAAAAATCCAAAATAGGATTCAGCAACATGTAATTACTATTATATTCAGGATGAGTGGACTAAAACTTAAACAAGACAAACAATGACAGTGGTAACTTCTCTTTATACTCTGTCCAGAGGCTGAGACTTAAACATTAGAAGAGCTTTGAGGACTGCCTAATAGGTATTTACTCCATTTAACTGTCCAAGTAACTCCAGGTCATGGTTTCTCCAAGCCAAGTCAGGGCATAGATTCAATCCCATGTCATTGGTTATTTTGTCTGATGAAGAAACTCCCCTTGATATCTGACAGCTCCAATCAATGGACCAAGCATTTATAAACTCTAGAATTCATGAGGTTGTCATCAAGACTGGACATGCCCATCTTGTGACTGATGCTCAGTCACTCAGGGTCAGCTGAAGAAATAGACCGAGAGAGAACGCTGAAGATCTTGACTTGACTCTCCTAACTCAGCACCCTGCTTGTGCTTCCGTGTGAGAGGAGGAGGCAGGCTGCCGTACTTCACTGTTCTTACCCCCATGGCAAGTTCCAGAATTACATGATGTCTTGGGAAGGGTTGAAGGAAGAAAAAGGCAGGGATAGAATCACTCCCTTTATGTAAGTCTGTTGAGTGACTCTTCCTGCTCAGTGGTCAACAGGGGATTACTTCATCACCCCAAAGTATTTGAGTTGTTGTGATTGAATTGATTGAGTTCTGTCTGACTCTCTATGACCCATTTGTGTTCTTCTTGGCAAATGGAAGTGGAATGGTTGGTGATTTCCTTCTTCAGCTCATTTTACAATGGAGAACTGAGGCAAACAGAGTTAAGTGATTTGCCCAGAGGCATACAGAGAGTAAGTATCTGAAGCCAGATTTGAACTTAGGTTCCTCTGGCTCCAGAGTCAGCACTCTATCCACTGTGCCATCTAGCTGCCCTAAGGATTCAAATACTGAGTCATCTATGGCTGACTAGAACCAGCCAGGGGCTGTGACATCTTCAAAGTGTACAAGCTTTGAGCTAAGAGTATATGGTCAACTGAAAAGAGTCAGGAAAAATGTTACATGTTCTCTATATTTGTGCTTATAATATTATACAAAATATTATATCTATTGTATATGACATATAATGTGATAATGTAATAGATTTTATTTATTATACAGCTTTCACCAACTCACATTGGCCACACACACACACACACACACACACACATTATATATTGTTTTCTGTTTACACAAGTGTGAATAATCATGTGTATTGTGTGGTCTACTGCAGAGGGTGCACTATGTTTGTATTTTTGGCACTTATTACCTAAGTGACCTTGGGGAAGTCACTTCCCTTCCTGATCCTCAGTCTCCTTAGACCTGGTCAAGTGATGATAAGTGAATATAACGGGATTATTGCACAGTAAGATTTAAAGTGCACGAGGAATTCAGAGTGACATGGGAATACTCATCTGAATTGGTACAAAAGCAAGAACCAGGAGAACAATATACACATTGGCTACATTATCGTAAGGAGAAATAAAACTAAGCCTCAGATGAAGCACAAGGGTCACTATTTGTTCCAAAAGACAGATGATGAACCTCACTTCCATTCTCTTGCTGGACCTGAGGGTTCTGTGGATGTCTAAAGTTGCAAATCTTGGCAGAAGTCATCATCAGTTTGCTTAACTGTCTTTCTTTGTTCCAAGGGTTCTATAGATGTGTGTGTGTGTGTGTGTGTGTGTGTGTGTGTGAGAGAGAGAGAGAGAGAGAGAGAGAGAGAGAGAGAGAGAGAGAGAGTGTGTGTGTGTGTGTGTGTAGGTTCGAAGGGATGTCTGTCAGAAAGTGTCTTTGAGATTAAAAATAAATTTGAAAAGAAAAAAAATCATGGCAAAATAGGTACATTACGACCAGAAAAGGGAGAATATTCCAATTTTTAAAATCTCTAGGAGGAATTGGGTCAAAGGGAAAGGGAATCTCTCAAAAAGAAATTCAGAAGTCACCAACAAGTTGTTCCAGTGAAGCAGGAGAAAGGGAGCTATCTAAAGATGCTTAGGTGGCTACATGGGGAACCAATAGACCAACTCAGACTTTTAAAAGATGGAATATGGAGACAAGAGCTGGCAACTCAGAATAAATGAACACCCGAGTGAATCAACCGTTATTTGACTTCTCTTTCACGAGCAAAAAATTGAGGATGAATGAAGAGTAGGCAGAATGAATTGACTATCATTTTACTTTCATTTTCTAAGGAGAATAATTTTTGGACTAAGAAAAGTAAAGAAAAACTGTCTAATAGGGAGGAGAGACCAAAGATAAATGGTCAGAACACCAGTAATAAGATAGCCCAATGAAAGAGCATACAAGGTTACTGAGCCACTACTGATGATGCTTGACATATGGCAAGCATGACCACGATCCAAGACTAGGTAAGGGTTCTGGTTTGTACTTGCATCCCAATACCTAGAATAGTGCCATGTACGACAATAGGCACTTAATAAATAACTGTTGATTGATTTTTTAAAAGGGAAGAAGTTGAGGGACTTCCTCAGGCTGTCTTTTTGATGATAAGCTTGGCTGCTAGACTTCCATGTTTGATTATCCTTAAGCACTTAGAATTTGTGTGACCTGCCTCATTGTTTCAGTTTCTTCATCTCTAAAATGGGGGTGATAATCACACCCATAAGACAGGGTTGTTGTGAGGATCAAATGAGATTATACAGTGTATGTGTGTATGTGTGTATATATATACATATATATATATATATACATATATATATATATATATAGTTTTGCAAACAAACCTTAAAGTGTTGTATGTGTTATTATTGTGCTTATTACTTTTATTATTAATATTATTCATACTATCCTTTGCAGTATTCATTTGTAGTTGCTCTGTTAAAATTATGATTCTTCTAAGTCTAAAAAATCCACAATTACCCTTAGTGAGATTCTGGATCAGAACAATTCAGTGGAATGATTTTGGCTATCCATTATTCAGACATCTCATTTATCTTTCATAGGTGTGGTTTTAATCTGAGGTTCTTTCTTCTCTGTTCTATTCCTCTGATCCTCCTACTCAATGCAGTTACTAAATTTCCTTATAAAAAGTAACTATCTGTCCATAATATTCATATTTATGTAAGCTGTGTATTTTAGTTATTAGTTTGATTTTAAAGATATATCACAAAGAAATGTAGCCAGCATTTGCTCAAGACTCATGGTCAGTCCTTCATAGGCAAAATGGCTTCCATGGCTGCTGTCACTGCTGCCACCATAGCTGATGGCTCACTTTTGGTATTCCAATTGTGAAAAGATTCCAACTTGTGAAAAGATCATGAATTCGAGGGTCATTCATGAGGCCTTTTAAATTACTTTTCCCATCTATAGGGCAATTCATCCAAACCCACCCAAATATCCAGTTAGAGAAATACACAAATATCTCCTTCCTCCTAAAACCCATCACCACTGAAATGTCAAATGAAAGTAAGAAGATGCTTTAAACATTTATAAGGCAGGAAAAATCAAAACAGCATTGACCACAATTATTAGATGTATTGACAGAAAGGAAAAATGACTCCAAGTCCCTTGATTCAATATTATGCTTACATCAAAAGTAGATTGAGCTCATCATGCAATGCAAAATCAAGGGTCACTTTACAATTTATCACAGTAAATTTTCAATAGGTCATTCTTCATTGCCTGGTGGTATACTGTGATGTAAGATGTTTTGGGACACAGAATGCAGCCGTGCATATATTCCTTCAAGGACCTAATTTCTCAGTCCTACACGAACACTTGCAACACTCCTCTGAAAGGTAGTTTCTGCAAGTTTAGGAATAAATGCAACTTTGAAGCAGCATCAACATGAGTACCATTACTGATGTCTGATATAATCACATATCTCTTCCTCCTGAGCGGACATTTGTAGAGCTCTTCGTTCTTTTGATCATATTTGACTTCAATGAACCAAAAGCTCTCATTTCTCCTCTCTAGATTATCTAGAATAACTTTCAGTTCTAAAACATGAGATCGTGTTGAGGGTTCATTAGTGATAAGGTTAAGAAGCAGATCTGTGATTTCACTGATTATGTGATTTCATTCCTTCTGTCAAGGAGAGGGGAATTGGGCAATGCTGATGAATGTACATTTAGATTACAGAGTAGTTCTATTTTTGCCATCACTAGGAATTATGTTTGGAGAAACGATGGTTATATTGTAATTGGCCTTTGCAGATAATTTCTCTTAAGACATAAGACACTTGTGCATTTTATTGCCTCATCTTAATCCAAAAAAGGCAAGTAACCTACGCCAGAATTTGGCAAAACTGTTAATATTAGTGGAAGTTGTTGTAGTTTGGCCAAGAGTTATAGTTTCATTTTGGCTTGTTGTTTGATTGTTAATAGAGGAAGTAGTTGGTGGGGGATTGGGAGTGGTGGGTGGTACAGGAGAGGTAGTATTAACAACAGGATTAGGAAGAGGAGGGAAGGGAAATGGCCCTGGTCTTCGAGGGTAAGGACCTGGAAAAGGTCGATTAAAAGGAGGTGGTGGTGGTGGTGCTGGTGGAAATGGTCCCCGAGGCCCATGGTGGTGGTACCGACCATCATGTCTTCTGTGACATTCACTGGACTGTTAAAAGAAAAAGAAAATCATTCACCAAGGATAAAATAATTATTTTGAGTTATATGGTAGAAAGTTCTTACATTTCAATGACCTTTTCCATAGTCATACAGTCTTGTATGTCTTTGAAAAACAGATCAGAGAAAAGGGAATTTGAGCATCTTCCTTTATTTGGAAGCATGGCTCCTTTGCCTGTGGCTTTGTTACTTTCCCATGGATATCAGCTGGAAGAATAAAGCCAGTTTCATGCTATTCATGAGAGAAACATGGACCTGGACCCCACATATGCTGATCACAGACTGAAATGCCTCTATTAATGCCTGTTGACCTAATTCTGTTGTTTGTTAAGAATGAGAGCAGAGCTTGGAGAGATATATCTCATGTCAACCATTGGCTTTTCAGGTATTTGCCCAATTCCTCTATCTGCTTTATCAGAATGAATTGTGGCCAGAAGTCGATACCCCTCCCTGTAGCTGACACCCCTCCTCAGTAGTGGAACTCAACAACAGCCTTTGTGCAGCCTGAGAAAGAGAAGATTACCGGTAGGACATTTCCACAGTGGCCTGTATTGGTGTGAAAGTCTAGATGAATATTGTCTCATTCCCTCATAGAAAGAATTTGATCTTATTTGGGGCGTTAAATGCATTCCTTCATTCATTTACTCATTCACTAAATAAGTATTTACAGAATGCTTACGACATGTAAATCACTTTGCTGTTTACCATGGGTTATACAAAGACACAAAAATGAAGTCTCTGGCCTACAGAGGAGATAAACATATATAAAAATAATTTCAATACAAGGCTGAGTTAAATAGGTGCCATAGTAGGGCTACACAATAGCTGTAAGGAGTTTATTCTGCTTCCAGTTTCCATGGGAGAAGGATGTGGGAGGGGGGAGAAGTAGATGAAAAAAAGAGCTGAGCCCCATAAGAAAGAGAAAGAAGCTCGGCAGATGATTTGGAAGAGTTTGGACTAGTGAAGAAGACCAGTCTCAAATTAGGAGGAGGATTTAAGGAGAATTTTAGATTGGGGTCTCCCTATCTTGCTCAGGCTGAAAGTGCAGGGGACCTTCATAGGATGTGATCCTTTTGCTGATTGACACAGGAGTTTTGACTTGCAACCTGGACCAGTTTCACCCCTCCTTAGAAAGCCTGGTGACCCTCTTTTTGCCCCCATCTTATTGTGGTGCTGAACTTAGTGCAGACTGCCTAGTGGCTTAGCCCACTGTAGCTCAGAACCCCCAAACTCAAGTGGTCCACCAGCCTGGACCTCTCCTATAAGAGATACTACAGGCATATCCAACCATGTCCAGCTGATTTGTAAGGAAATTGAAGAAAATTTGAAAGAGAACAATCTTTAGGTCTGGATACTGGTCCATATTCTACTTTCAGGTACTGGAAAAACAAGCAGAAGACTGGTGAAAGGTTCTTAGGGTAACCAGGTAAATGTTAGCAATTTTTTAAAAGGCTGAAATTCTTAACCAGTATGAAGAGCAGGGGGAAATATGCTGGAAACAATGGAGGAAAAAGACTAGAAACTTCAAAACAGAGGGGAAATGAAACTTGTGAGGAGCTTGGAGCAAGGGTATTACATGGAGGAGAAAGGAAAGGATGGGGACATCTGTGCTCTTAGAGTTGTCCTAAAGCTCTAGGAAGAGGAAGTAGCTGTGGCTCAAGTATAAGGGATTACACAGTCCTGGTCCTCCAGGAGTCGAAATCTAATGAGGGTATGTGTGTGTGACTACATGCAAACAACTTTATACAAACAAGGCAAATATAAGAAAATACAAGAAAATAACCAGCAGAGGGAATAAATAACCAGCAGAGGGAAGTAGGAGCATTAAGTGGGATTGGGGAAGATATCTTGCAAAAGATGGGATTTTATCTGGGACTTGGAGTGAATAGTAGTGGTGATATATAATTGCCTTTTCAGAGACAATGCTGTTTTCCAAACTAATAAAAATAGTAGAGCAGTCTGTTGTCTTTCCAGGACATGTATTCAGAGCATGACTGAGAATCTCCTAGGACTCAGCAATTCAGATCCCAGTTACCCACTTCCAGAAATAGGGGTCCAGGGTGTATTTTTCTCACTCTTACTCATTTAAGTGAAGCAGATCAGAGAAAAGTTGAATGGGCAGAAGGGCTATGTCAGTCACAGATAGGAGGTAGACAAGGCAGTGCTCAGATAGAAGGTTGATGCTGATTCAGTGGCCAGGCTTCGCCTGCAGTGGCTAGGCTTGGGAGTAGGGAGCAGGGAACCATGGCCAGAGCAGGTATAATAGGACTATGGAAGTACATGCTGTGGGGGTGGGCCACATCTGCAGTGCAAACATCCTAGGATTCCAAGACTAACTTTTGAGAGTTCTACTGACTTGTGAGATGAGATAGAGGGAGAGAAAGTTTCCTTCCACAATGCTTTTTTGCATAGCCTCTGACTGTAAGCATTTGAAAGATTGTAAGCTAGCAAAGGAGCAGCTGGGGAGTGCAGTGGATAGAGCATAGGGCCTGGAGTCAGGAAGACTCATCTTTGAGTTCAAATCCAGCCTCAGACATTGACTGGCTGTGTGACCCTGGGCGAGTAATTTAACTCTATTTGCCTCAGTCTCCTCATCTGTAAAATGAGCTGGAGAAGGAAATGGCCAACCTCACTTGTATCTTTGCCAAGAAAACCCCCAAATGGGCTCATGAAGAGTCAGATAGAACTGAAATGACTGCACAACAACAAAAAAGGTGGCAGAGTGTGGTACTTTGTGTTGCTTGGTCCCAGAGAACAGAGATCAGAGCAAGGGAGTCACACTTGCAGAGGTGGATTTTTGACTCAATGTGAGGACAAAGAAAACCAAGCTTTCCTAATGAGATCCATCCCAAGCAGAATGAGCTGCCTTGGAGAATGATGAGCTTTCCACCTCTGGAGGTCTCCAAGGAAAGGGCACATGTCTCTTTGCTGGAATGTCATAGATGGAGGGGATTTCAGGGCAGGTATTGGCTAGACAAGAGGACTTTTCAGATCTCCTCCAATTCTGAGATTTGCATTTGACGAAAACTCATTTAAATTAACATTTGAACCTGATGGAATTGAAGAAAGTTTAATTCACTTGAGATCCTGTAAGTCAGAATTACAGTGTGCTAAATATAGTATTGAAAATAATCTGTTGAGTTTAGTTGAATCACATTTTAAGCTGAGGGATTTAAGAGAAGCTTGAAGGGATTCCTAGTTTGTTTGATTTGGGGGAGGGGGGAGGATAATAATGATAATCCTCCAAAAGCCCTGGAAATATCTCATTTTATCCTCACAACAACCCTAGGAGATAGGTGCTGTTATTATCTCCATTTTCATATGGGGAAACTGAGGCAGGTGCCCAAGGTCACAGTCTAGGAAGTATTCAAGGCCAGATTTGAACTCAGCTCCTTCTGGGTCCAGGTCTAGCACTCTATCCATCGGACTACCTTGCTGCCTCATTCTTAGTGGGTCAGAATAAATCTGGTCTAAGGTCTCTACTTTTGACATTCTATAATTCTATAATTTAAGACTCTAAACCCTCATCCAACTGAGGAATAAAACAGAACCAACACAGAGATTAGGGGACTTGTTCAGAGTTTCTCAAGCAAGTGGCATTAATTCTGCTTTTTCATCAATAACCTCCTTGCCTACTTGAATGATTGTCAACTTTGACTCAGAAGCAGAGAACTCAGGAGTCAGGAAGACCTGGGTTTAAGTCTTTTTTGCAGATATTTTGTGAACTGTATGGCTCTTGGCCAGTCAGTGGTCTTCTCTGACCCTCAGTTTCCTCACCTATAAAACTAAATTGACTATAGAATCCAGTCTCACAAGATTATTGTCAGGATCGGTGGAGATAATGTAGGTAAATCATTTTGAAAACTTTAACGTGCTGAAGAGATGTCAATTGCTATGAGATCTTTGAGAAGGAACTTTTTGATCATTGAGATTTCCTTTTTTTACCCTGAAGATAATCTCTGAAACAGAAGGGTGCATATGAAACATGGAGATCCAAATCTAGGGATTATTTTCTAAAGTAAATAAACCCCATCTGTACATATAATGATTTTTAATGCAGCCAAATACATGGGCCTTGAAAGCATTATTTTTTTTTTGCTAGTGGCAGAAAAAGCTGTCGAGCAAAACATTCTCTCCTGTATTTTTCTCAGTTTTCTGATTCACAAAGCCCTGTAGCACTAAGAGAGGCTTGATGTTAGAGAGCTGGGGCTGGAGTCAGGAAGACCTGAGTTCCAATCAAATTTCAGATACTGATTATGTGACCCTGGACAAGTCACTTAACCTCTATCTCCCTTCATTTTCTCAATGGTAAAATAAGGAAAATAATAGCATTTATCTCACAGGGTTGTTGTGAGGATAAAGTGAGATAACGCTTGGAAAGCAGTTTGCAATGTTGAAGTGCTGTGTGAATGCTAGCAATGGTTATTACTGTTAGAAAATGGTGTTTCAAATGCAAAACATAGTGGCTTGATTACTTTAGTTAAATGAGGAAGGGTATTGGATTTTTTAAAATGAAGATAAAGTATTACATATTAATTAATTTACTGCATAAACATTTAATTTCAGTGTAAAAATGAAACTAGATATATAGTGACTTATTAACTGTTTTTATATAAAGGATCATATCACACATATTAAAATTATCCAAAATCACAGTCAATGAGAATAAGAAAAAAATGGTTAGGATGGATAGCACTTACCGAGAAGCAAGCAGCAAGAGTCACAGTGAGGACAATCAGTGATGATGCTGTCTTCATTTTGGTTGCTCCCTGAAAGTTGATGGTTAGAGATAGTTATGGAAACTTTTAACAGGTAATATTCCCCTTAATTAATTTAGAAGTGGTCCAAAACTTCTTATATAAGATGGTGACAGCAAATTGTGATGCTATTATCACTAAGAAAAGTAGAGAGGCAGTGTGGTGTAATTTTGGGTGATTGACCTTGGAAAGATTTGGGTTCAAATTTCACCTCTGTCACATGTGACCATGAGCAAGCCATGCAACCCCTCATTTTCCCAAGTAATTTCCTAAGACTCTAAGGTATAGACAAGCTGATTTTCATTGGTAAGAGAGTTTCCACATGGAAAAATTCCTTACACTGATAAAATAACAATCTGGATACCCCGTTTAAAATTTTTATTAGTTACTAGTAATGTCTTAGTATTATAGAGTTCCTAATTATTTACAATGTACTAAGTGTACTCATGTCCTTTTTTCCCTTCACCTCTTGGGGCTAGGTCATCCCAGTATGATGCAAATGGCCAGGAGATACTGGGTGGTTGGGGGCAGTGCCTATTCCCTTACTTCTTGCCAGTGACCAATTTGAACTATCTCAAAACTCACCCAAGGTGCCTGGGCAGCAGGAATACTTCCACTGGGGTCTTCCTACGTGCCTGGAATCCTTGACTGCTCATAGGGTGAATGAAATGGAAGGCAACAGCTCCATTCCTCCCAATGAAATGAAAAACTTCTCTACAATGTACAATGGTCATCCTTCTAGATGAGGAGGTGGGAACTCCTCCTAAATGTGTCTTGTGGGGTCAGAGCCACATAAAGTTGGCCCTTCCTTCACCAGAACCCTACTAAAGTGCCCCATCTGGGAACCTTTCTAAGATTCCAAGTTTAGACTTCCCCTTTCTGACATGACTATCTGCCCCAGACCAAAGACAGCCAGCTAAGCCAAGAGGGATGTTATTGTCATGGAGTCACTTTAGTTGTGTCTTATTCTTTGTGACCCCATTTGCAGTTTTCTTGGCAAAGATACTGGAGTGGTTCACCAGTTTCTTCTCTAGCTCATTTTACAGATAAAGAAACTGAGGCAAACAGGCTTAAGTGATTTTCTCAGGGTCACACAGCTAATAAGTGTGTGATACTGGATTTAAACTCCTGACTCCAGGGCTGGTACTCTATCCACTGAACCACTGAGAGAGAATAAACAGACTTTTTCTTTTCCTTGATTGTACTGTGGCTTAAAACAGTATATGGAGTAAGAAAATGGTCATACTAGTTGACTGATTCATCGATTCATCCTTAAAAAGAGGATAACAATTGCAGCCACCTCCCAGGGTTGTTGTGAGAACAAAGTGAGATATTTATAAAGCGTTTTGCAAACCTTAAAATGTTCCCTACCATCTTCATCCTCACCCTCATTTTATAGCTAAAGAAAGCAAGCCTCTAATAGGTTGATCTTTTCTGGGCCAAAGGTAGTGTCAGAGATGGATTTGAACCCAAGTTTGATTTCTGGCTTAGTACTCAATTGACTAAGCTGCGTTGCCTCCAGCATTGTGCCTGGCATAGAGGTGCCTAATAAATGCTAGTTGGCTGAATGACTGACTCCTGAAAGGATTTGGGATTAGCATCTATCGTAGTCTGTTTTCAGCTGAGCATTTCAGAATGTGAGCAGTCTAAGGAGCCTGTAGATAATATAATGCAATATTAACAGTTATTTAGCAAACAGTGCCTCAAAACCCCATCATCAATACTTTTCTTCATTCTACAGTCTTACAGATAACTTGAAGATAAAAAGCAAAAACAATTAGATCATGCTCCAAATTTCGTATTAAGACACATGGCAACAACACTGGGAGGCAAGCATCACAAGTGCCTTTTCCCATTTTGCAGATGAAAAAACTGACATTCAGAGAGTTTAAGGGAATTGCCCAATGTAGTAAAGGGCAAAACCAGTACGTGAACTCAGGTCTACCAATTCCAAACCTAGAATTCTTAAATTCAATGCTTTTCTCGTTATGAGGAATCCTTTTATTCAAGTTCTACTAAATATTTTGCTGTCCAAGTTAAAGAGCACACCCATTAAGTCGATTAACAGTTGATAAGCCATTTGGAAGTCAGTGTTCTTTGTAAAGAGGGCAGTGTTTGGGAGTTACTTTTTAAAAGAGTGTTCCTTATGAAAAAACTGAAATGTGACAGTAAATGCAAAATCCCACAGTTAAGAGTCTGAGCAAAGTCTCAAGAGCCCAAAGCTGAAAATTGCCAAGTGCTTACCTGTAGGGAAGGCTTCTTCTCAAGACTTAATACTCTCCAGCTAAGTTGTTATCAGCTACTGCTTTGAGGAGCCACGGGATAGGGAACACACAGGGGAGGCAGCCTGTTTTTTTTATAGCCCTTCTGTCTGACTTTTATGGTTGAAAGAAACAAGGTTTGATGGGAGGCAAGAACACTTCTGGGTTGACTTCCTTTACTCAAAGAAGAGATATTTATAATCTGCCAAGTTTGGCAGTTGCTTTCCTTTATGAGAAATGGGACTGGCTATGTTCCTTAAAAAATCAGCAGTTACTTAGAAAAAGTGTGTGGAATAACTACACATTTATGTGCATTTTATCTATCCATCTATCTGTATCTAGCTACCTATCTACCTATCTCTATCTGCCTATAACATCTATATATGTATGTTTCCATCTACCTACCATGCCCATCATCTGTCTCTGTCTCTGTCTCTGTTTCTCTCTCTCTCTCTCTCTCTCTCTCTCTCTCTCTCTCTCTCTCTTTCTGCCTCCTATCTATCATATGTCTGTCTGTATGTATGTTTCCATTACCTACCACATCTATTTATCTATCTACTATCTATCTATCATTTTCTGGTATTATTTAATTTGTCCTTTTTCTATATGAAAAGGATCACCAGTGCTCTGTGCTATATTCTTATAAATTGGAAACCATCAGAGTTATCTATTTTTTGGGGGGGGGAAATCTTTAAGAGACTCCCAGTACTTCTTCATATTTTGTCTTCATATTGACTCACTTATCTGGTAATTAAAAAATTATCTCCTTCATGATAAGTTCAATATCTGGGAGCAATTTATAAGAACCTTTTAGAAATGATCAACATATCAGATTAAAAAAATCACCAGCGTTAAATACCCCATGCACATGATACCATGTTTGGTGCCATAATAATTAAAAATAGTTAATACATTGATGAAGTTTTAAAGTACTTTACAGGCAGCAAGGTAGTGCAGTGGCTAGAGCACTGGATCTAAAATCAGGAAAATCTGTGTTCCAATAGTGCCTCAGACACTTCATACCTCTGTGACTCTGGCAGAGCTCTGACTGAATGTCCTCATCTGTAAAATGGAGGGAATTATAGCACTTGCCTCCAAGGACTGTTGTAAGGATAAAATGAGATAATAGAAATATTTTGTAAGGTTTACCTTGTAAACCTTAAACTACTATGTAAATGCTAGTTATCACCATCATCATTATCTCACTTGTTCCTCACAATAACCAGGAGAGAGAGAGAGACGGAGAGAGGGAGGAAGGGAGAGAGAGACAGAGAGAGAGAGAGACAGAGAGACAGAGGGACAGAGATGTTAAGGGACTTGCTCAGGGCTACGCACTTAGACACAGTAAGAGGAAGCTTGGCTCCCAGTCCAGTACTCCAGCCCTTATGTCACATTGCCTCCATATGGAACTACATGTCGTCAGGATCCCCATGCCAAGACCATCCTCTCTTTTTACTATTAGGAGACAGCCTGTTTCCCAGAGCTAATGCCCAGCAGGCAGGCTGTGCCCAGAGCTTGGCATAATAACACTCCTTTGTGCTCACCCTCTGGATGAGATCAGCTGCAGCAAGATCCCAGAACTGCTTCACAGCAGCCGTAGGTAGCCCCTGTGCTCAGACAAGCACCTGCAGGACCCATGTTCTGATCATGTAGCCCTGCCACGAATCAAACTTGTCTCATTGTTATTGTTACTCCTCATTGTCGGCATCACTGCTCGTGTAGCCATTGGTACGAGTACTGAGATTTGGCCACACTGACACGGGTCCCTTATGAGAGGAGGCCCTGGCACATGTGTCTAGTTTCTTCCCTTTTGTTTTATTTTATTTCCTAGAGTTAACTGTGTTTGTAATAACTTGTATGAGCTCTCTGGTATTTTTAGAGTTAATGGTGATTGCAAAAACTCTGTGACTTTTTGGTTGCTTGTTTTCAGACTTGACAATGTACTGAGGAGGCCATCTTGCTACCTCCAGACTTGCTGATTTTTTAAAAATAAATTAAGATTATTTGCAAATTCTGTTTTGTAATTCAGGCTCTGAAGGGATGGATGAGTGAGTTTTATTTATGGACAGATGACTTAACTGAATAAATGGATTTTCAAAAGGCTATGACAGAAGGAAGGGAGAATTCTTAGAGTCAGGGGTTCTTCTATATTTAGGAAATAACAGAAGAGATTAAGTAGAGAAAGAGGAAAACTGGGCAATGGAGGGCCGTAGACTCACACTTGAGCCCATGTTATTAAAAACAAGATAAGTTTTCTCGTGTGTCCAATTGCTGTTGCTTGTTTATTTTAAAGGAGCTTATCAATTTAGTAACACTAGTGCGTTGAAAATAAAATATTGAGAGAATTCAAATATGTTTTTGCCTAAGTTCAGACATATTTGTTTATCATGCTAGGAACCGAGATACAGAGTGAGACAACTTGAAGACTTTTATGAGTTTGACAATTGCCATGTGCCTCTCTTCACCAAAATGCTTCTAGGGAAATTTGTGGGGCAAATAATAGATATAGTCGAGTTTTATCATCCACTCAAACTTGTCTGTGCTGCCCATGTCCCAGTTGATCCTGTGTCTGGGCATCCTGTGTCTTTATCTAACAATAACAGGCGCTCTGTAGGATTCAACAAGCAGAGACTTGATATGCCTTAATGAAGATATAAACCATCCATTAACTAAAGATATTATCCAGGTGGGAGCACAGTGGTGAGCATAGATACGGTCTCCTCATTGTTGATCGTTGGCCAAATTTTAGACGATTGTTGGAGAACTGCATGTACCATCAGGTGGTGGAGGTGGAGTTTCCCCAGCTAGTGTAGTCCCTGTGTCAAAAACATCCTCTGAGACAAGGGCTCCAGATACACTTTGGGGAACTTCTTTCTCTGGCTCATTTGCTCCCACACAACTAGTCTAAGATCTCCACCAACCTCCTGTTTAAGCATTCAGATTCACAAGGCTTAAGAAATGGATAACATTAAGGGATACAGCTAGGAGGCTCCATGGATAGAGTGTTGTAATTGAGTCAAGATAGACCTGAGTTCAAATGTGACCTGAGAGACTTCCTAGCTATGTGACTCTGGGCAAGTCACTTCACCCCTTCATGCCTCAGTTTCCTCAGTTGTAAAATGGGACTCATACTAGCACCTACCTCTCGAGGTGAGAATGCAATGAGATCATATTCACAAGATGTTTTACAAACATTAAAATGATATATAAGTGGAAGTGATGATGATGGTGATGATGATAATGGAAAGCAAATAAAGTCTTAGACTCCCTAAAAACAAGCACAATAGTAAAGGAACAACCCTCCTTCAGCATCCAGTAGAGTCTCCTCTCTAGGTATCATGGCCTGTTTTCCAGTTGTGACATGTCCATCTGGTCCCTCAGCTTGATGTTTTCCCCAGCTCTCATCCAAAGACATGAACGCTGAAGGCTCACATCAGCTTCTCAACATTAGATCAATTGAAGGAACTGGGAGCTCTTAGCCTCAAGAGAAGACTCAAGGGGCCATGAAATCGAGTGTTTGAAAGACTGTCCTGTGGAGTAGTATCAGACGTGTTCTGTTAAGCCCTTGGAGGACGAGCCAGGTGCAACAGGTTTTTAATGTGTATTAAATTTAATACATTAGTAACAAAACTGCCCTGCTTGCCCACGTCCCCTTTTGAACTAACTTTCTTCTGTTCTTTCATGTGTATTTTTAACCTGTTTCATTGAGGCTTTTTTATTTATTTGCTTCTTTTTATCTTCCCAATTTCTCTGTCCCAAGCCCATAACTCTACTTCTGAAACAGAAGTGCTACCCTTATAACAAGTAAGTAAAGTCAAGTAAAATGCATCCAGATATTGGTTGTATTGAGAAATAGACGCCTCATTCTGTACCCTTAATCTATTACCCATCTAGGAAGAGGTGAAAAGTATGCTTCTCTTCAGCTTATGACTGGCCATTGCACTGATCAGAATTCTGAAGTGTGACACACAAACATACGGACAACACAAACACACACACACACGCATTAAAATGCATGTGTGTGTAGTTTGCCTAGTACTGCTCCCTTCACTCTGCATAGTCTTAGAAGCTTTCCTCAAGTTTTCCTTCTTTTTTCTTTTTAAAAAAGATTTATTGATGCACTTTGTTTTCACATTAGTCATTTCTCTTTTAAAAAAAATTCTAATCCTAAAAGAGTCTTTTCTTCTAACAAAGAAAAACATTGGAAGAAAATCATAGACATAGTGATGGAAAGCATGCACTGCTCTCCAAATCCCTTGTTCCGAGTGTATAGACCCCTAGGAGGGAATGCTTCCTCATCTACAGACTTTACATGACAGATCGTTGCACTCATTTAAGTGGGATCTACTTTAAATATTGTTTATATTTACGTGAATGTAATAACTGAATAGAGCACAAAGAGGCAGCTGGATGGTTCAGTGGATAGAGCGACCCTGGGCAAGGCACTTAACTTCTGTTTGTCTTAATCCACTGGAGAAGGAAATGGCAAACCACTCTGGTATCTTTGCCAAGAAAATCCCATGGACAGCATTGGCGTGCCGTGGTCCGTGGAAAGGCAGTGGCGGAGTGGCGGGGCTGGGGGGAGACACGAAGAATTGGAGACGACTGAACAAATAAACAATCATTGGACATTATTCTGGGTTTTGCTTGCCTTGCTCTGTAACAATTTGTACAAGCATTACCATGTTTCTTTGAATATCTTATATTCCTCATTTTTTTTTAAATACTGTGATACTATTCCATTACATTTATGTGGCCAAATTTTTTGAGCTGTTTGACTCTTTTATGTTTTTTTCCCTACTGTAAAGATTGCTACTCTGAATTATTTGGTATCTATGGGATTTTTCTTATAGAATCTTTTTGCTTGTGATCTTCGTTAATTGTAGACCAGATTAGGGTTAGGGTTAGGGTCAAAGGATAAGAAAATTTTAGTGAATTTTCTTGCATAATTCTAAACTGTTTTCCAGAATGGATTGACCAGTTCCTAGCTGCACTAACTGTTTGTTAGTGCAGTTTTCATCTCACAACTCTTCCAGCACTGACAACTTCCATCTTTTATAATGAACAGTTTAGATGAGGTGATGCATCAGAGTTGTTTTAAACAACAACTTTCTTGTTATTTGTGATCTGGAGCTCTCCCTCCCACCCCAAATGATTATGTAACTGGAAACTGGGCAGTAGGGACCCAGTCTTACAAATATGTTTAGTGGGCTCTTCCTGCTGCCCACCTACGTGTGGGTCTCAGTGAGGCTGCTTCTGTGCATGTACAATGGATGACCCGGGCTTCTTCCTCAGAGCGTGCATAGATATTTTGTGATTGTTTCCTGTGTACTTGTTGCATGGTTAAGACAAGTATTTTAATGGGCAGGTGAGACAGAATTAAATGTGCATACGCAAAGGCATAAAATAAAAATCTTTTCTGTAAGCCTCTCACGAGGAGAGAAGTAGGGCTACCCTCACAGGCTTGGGTCCCTGTTGGCCAGTCCCTTGTTACAGTTATTTTTAGCTTGCTTGTCTTTGGAAATATTTCACGTCTTTTGGTGATATATTGTGTTAGGGGAGCAAGGATAGTGCTTTGTATTTTAAATTGTTAATTGTTTATATATCGTAACTATCTGACTTTTATCAGAAAGATTTGATGCGAACATTTTTCTCCACTTTAAAGCTGCTCTTCTTGGTCATGTGCATTGATTTTGTTTGTGCTGCAGCTTTTTAACTTTATATACTAAAATATGCTATATGTTTACATGCTGAAATAATATACTGTATACTGAAAATTTGTCTTTTTTGAACTGTTCTGTCCCTTGTTTTGTTTTGAATTATTTTTCCAATGACAGTTAAGAAGGATTTCTTTTGCAATCATTCCTGATGTTTTTTATTCTTCTGGAACTTATTTGGAATGAGTTGCAAGAGCGTGGCCTAAATCTATTTTCTTCCAAACTTTTTTCAGAGTTCCCAGAACTACTTCCCTCAGCGGTTTGTATTTTTGGATTTACTAGGCATCGGGCTACCCTGTTGATTTTCTTTTGGGTTTTGGTTACCTACTCTGGTCTATTGATTAACTTTTCCATTTTGTTAAACCACTGTCAAATGGTTTTAAGTTATCATTGCTC
>CM053583.1:194865292-194914821 GCA_028627135.1 Pseudochirops cupreus
CTTCCTTCTGCTGATAAAGCTGTGAAAGTCATATAACTATGCTAACTAGGCATAGTATAAATTCCTATTGCCCAGCTTTAATTAGGTCCTCACTGAAGCAGGGCAATCCTTCAGTTCTTCCTAAGCTTTTTCCAAATGCCCTTTTCTCTCTTCAAACTTCTCACACTACCCTTTCCTTCCTCCTTCTCAGCAGAGGTTCTGGCCTCTTTATGGAGAAACCTGAGGCCAAACTAAGAGCTTCTTCATCACAAAATCTCAGCTTTATCCCACATTCCCTCATTCTTTCCCTGAGTCACTGAAGTGGTTATTCTCTTTGCCAAGGCCAGCCCCCTACATGTGTCTTTGATTCCTGAGTGTCTGCCCTGTCTTCTCTTGCAGTTTGCAAACTCAATCATCCAATCTCCCAAATATATTCAACCTTTTCCTATTTACCAGTTCCTTCACTGTTGCCATTAAACACACCAAAGTCTACCTCATTCTTTGGAAGCCTTCTATAGATCCTGCATATAATTCATTAGACTCTCAAGTTATTATTCTATATCTTTCTTCTGTTTCTCAAACTTCTAGACTAAGCAGTCTATCCTAACTGCATCCACTATCTTACCTTTCCCTTCTCAACCCTTTGCAATCTGGCCCTGGACCTCATGACTCAACTAAAAGTTTTTTCTCCAAGTTATTAGTGATTTATTTTTTTTCTCTTAAAATATTTTTAATTTTTATTTTCAGTTTCAAATTCTTTTCCTTCATCCACCTCTTCTGCCACCTACCTGGCCATAGTGTATGATCTTTGTGACATATTGCTATAATCTCCTTGCTAGCATTTTATTAAACATTTTTGTATAAGTATTGATTATGGAAATTGGCCTATCCTTTCTATTTTTCCTCTTCCTGGTTGAGGTATCAGCACCATATCTAGGTCATATTTTTTTTTTTTGTAGAACTCCTTTACCTATTTTTTCAAATAGTTTATATAGCATCAGAATTAATTGTTCTTTAAATGTTTGGCAAAATTCACTTGTTAATTCACCTGGTCCTGAGTAATTTTTTTTGGAGAGTTCCTTCATGGCTTGCTTAGTTTCTTTTTTTTCTGTGATAGGGTTATTTAAGCATTCTGTTTCCTCTTCTATGAATCTGGAGAGTTTGTTTTTGTGAAATTCCATCCATTTCATTTAGATTGTAAATTTTATTGACATAAAGTTGGACAAAATAGTTCCTAATAATTACTTAATTTCATTTTCATTGGTGGTACATTCACCCTTTTCATATTTGATACAGGCAATCTGGTTTCCTTCCTTTTTTAAAGTCAAATTAACCAATGGTTTATCAATTTTGTTGTTTTTGCAAAACCAGCTCCTAGCTTTATTTTTTAGCTCAATTTAATGAGTATTTACTGAATAAGCAAATTTATGTATTGGTTCTTAGTACTGTAATGATTGGGAGGAAAGATAGAGACTAATAATGCATATAATTGAATAATGAATCAAATGGTTGAAAAAAGCTTTATTGCAGAAAAGTTATGCATTTAATCCTAGGTGATTAAAGAAGAACCCATGTTCCTAAAATTGCTTATTTCCAGTTGAATAAGATGGTGTTGATTTATTTTTAATAGTAAGCTGATATGGCATACAGTATTCGGAATTAGCATGATCTGAAATAAAACACAAGAATTCATTAAACATTTATACTTTATACTTCATTAGTTTCAAGATAACTGCTGTTAAAATAATTTAATAAAATTATTAATAAATAATTTCTAATAATTATTTAATAATTAAATAAATAGTATAGTTAATAAAATAAATAATTAAAACAAAAAGATAATAATTGTCAGAAAAATGTTTCCCATAAAGATCATGTTTGAGCTGAAACCCACAGTAGAAAAGAATAATAAGGAAATCTGTGAGCCATCATTCTGTTTACATTTTTGTTATTGTTCAGTAGGGTTCTACTCTTTATGACCCCATTTGGGGTTTTTTTGGCAGAGAAACTGGTACATTTCCTCCTCCAGCTCATTTTACAGATGAAGAAACTGAGGCAAACATTGTCAAGTGACTTGCTCAGGGTCACACAGCTAGTCAGTGCGATGCTGGATTTGAACTTCCAAAGATGAGTCTTCCTGATTCTAGGCTGGACACTCTATCCACTATACCACCCAGCTGCCCTTCTGTTTACATTACTCTTCAGCTACTAATTCCTAAAATTATAAGGGAAATCTACTCTATCCCTTAAGAAATTAATGATAATAATAAATAGCGTTTAAGGTGTGCACATATTATCTCATTTTGTCCTCAAACACCAGGCCTAGAGTCAAGAAGACTCATCTTCCCAAGTTCAAATCCAGCCTCAGACACTTTCTAGCTGTGTGACTCTGGGCAAGTCACTGAACCTGTTTGCCTCGGTTTCCTCATCTATAAAAATGAACTGGAGAAAGAAATACCAAACCACTCCAGTCACTTTGCCAAGAAAACCCCAAATAGGATCATGGAGAGTAAGACACAGACTGAAAAACAACCGAAAGCCATCGTCACAACAACCCTGAGAGTTAGGTGCTGTTACTACCTCAATTTATGGATGAGGAAACGTCAGAGTTAAAGTGACTTGCCTTGGGTCACAGAACTAGGATTTGAACTCAGATCTTCCTGACTCCAGGTCCAATGGTCTATCTGGTTGCCTCTAATTCAAATTCAACTCAAGCTTTACGGAATTTGAGTTTTATGGTAGCCCTGCAAATTTAATTTCACTAACTAAGGGCTGCAGTCAAGGCTGAGTGCTTGCACAGATGATTCATTAGTTGTGGAAATAAAGTGTTTTTGGAAGCACTCTCAAGGGATGGATCGATCGCCCTTTATTTTGTGGGTAAATCTTCAGAAATGATTCAGACGCTCAGTAATGCGTCATCCTGATTCTCGCAACAGAAGCCAAAGGTGGATGAGCTCTATGTAATGAAGTCTAGAGATGTTTTAAAAATTGGGTTTACTTGTTTCTTTCCCATTTGAATGAAACCATGGGAACATTCACAGACAAGTCAATGCTGTTTGCTAATTTGAAAACATTTCTCTAAGGAATCTCACCATGTCCTGCCTTGACTTTTTCCTTCTGTGAATTCACAACTAAACAATCGTGTATGCTACAGTTGCCGCGGCATCTGCGCTTTCTGAACCGGCAGCCGAACTGGTTTCAACCACATTGCTGGTTATGGCATCAGGCGGGGGACTTGGGGCAGCTTGGGTGGTGGAGATGGGAGCGGGAGGAGGAGGAGCCACCCAGGCTCCAGGACGGTTCCCATCAGCTCCATTCGCAGGGCCGTTATGACAAATCGTTACACAGTTCTTGGGTAGGAAGAAAGCTCGTTCACCATCCCTTTCATGTGAATCAGGTGGACCTGGTGGCCCCAAAAAGCCACTTGGACGAGGTGGGCCATCAGGTCCTCTGGGACCGTGTGATCCTCTTGGCCTTCTGAAACGATTGCCGCATTCTGCATCACCTACGTCATCGTGTTGCTTCGTAGAGAGAGAATACAGTGAAGATTTGTAGATCGGGATTTAATGAAATAGTATCTATTGAATGCCGGAGAGAGAGACAGAGAGATACAGAGAGACAGGGAGGGAGGAACGAAGGGAGGGGGGAAGAGATAAAAAAAGAGGAGAGAGAGAGAGAGAGAGAGAGAGAGAGAGAGAGAGAGAGAGAGAGAGAGAGAGAGGAAGACAGAGGGAGAGGGAGAGAGAGAGAGGGAGAGAAGGAGGGAGGAAGGAAGGGAAGGAGGAGGAGAAAAAAGGAGGAGGAGAGATAGAGAGAGAGAGAGACAGAGAGAGAGAGAGACAGAGAGAGAGAGAGAGAGGAGAGAGAGAGATAAAGATAAAGATAGAAATGCAGAGAGAAACAGAGACAGACAGAGTTGGAGGACAGAGTGGCAAGTGGACAGTCTTCGAGTCACCTAAAGACCTTTCTTGGTTCAAGCTCTGTCTCTAACAACTACAGGATTAAAACCTTGAGTAAATTGCTCCTCCTCTCACCTCCCAGACCACTCTCTAAAGCTAAATGGCATGGAAGGTGTTTGTCTCTCTCTAATGGCAGAGGAAGTTATTCAGCTCATCTAGAGCTCCCAATACTGGTGAAATCACAGGTCTGGTGCAAAAACAAACAAAACCGAAGCACAAAACCAGATGGCTCCCTTGTCAAAGCCCTGACCTCTGCCTGGTGGGGAGACATCTAGGAAGTGGAGGATATGGTTCTTGGCCTCAAAGAGCTGATAGTCTAATTACTATCTTGTGAAATCACATGTGGCACATTAAGACCACACAGAGAGAAAGCAAAGTATAACAAAAGGAGGCGACAGGAAGAGTTCATACTATGTTCATCTGTAAAAATTCCTCCCAGCGGCCACTAGGTTGCACTATAGTGCACAGAGCATTGGGCCTGGAGTCAGGGAGACCAGAGTTCAAATTCAACTTCAGACACTTAGTAGCGGTGTGACTCTAGGCAAGTCACTTAACCTTTGCCTCAGTTTCCTCATCTGTAAAGCAGGGATAGTAATAGAACCTTCCTCCAGGGATTGTGAGGATCAGAAGAGAAAATATTTCTAAAGCTCTTTGTGAACCTTAAAGCACCCTATTGTTATTATCTAAGCACACTGATGAAGCTGAGATAGAGTTAATGAAGCCACATATAACTATCCAAACAGACATAGGATCACATGTATATTTGAGTGGAGTCGATGGGTCTTTTTGTCCAACTCTGTTCTTCTTTGGGCAAAACCGAACCACAGCAGCTTGGTGCCTCTGGTTACTTAGAGCAGGCAGACAGAGATTAGGGACGTAAACACTTGTAGTGTCCAGTGAAGTGGTTATGCCTTAAACCAATTTTTGCTTGTGTCATATGTGACAGAGAAACAATGAGCCCACATATATACACACATGCTCACACATACATATATACACATATAAAACATACGTAATCTATCTTTCTATCTATCTCTATCTCTATCATCTATCTATCAATCAATCTATCATCTATCTATCTATCTGTCTATCTGTCTATCTATCTGCCATCTATCTATCTATCTATCTATCTTCTATCTATCATCTATCTGTATCTATCTATCTGTCATCTATCTATCTCTATCTATCTATCTGTCATCTATCTGTCATCTATCTATCTATCTATCTATCTCTTATCTATCCATCTATATATCATATCTCTCTCTCTCTCTCTCTCTCTCTCTCTCTCTCTCTCTCTCTCTCTCTCTCTCCCTCTCTCCTGCACTGGTGCCATGAATTGCAGGGGTAAGGCTCATCTCCCTCTCCTGAGCCCTACTTCCTCAGCCCTAACTTTAGGGACAGGGTAGAGCAGAGATTCTCCAACTTTTGAGTCTCAGGATCCATCTCTTTGCACTTTTAAAATTATTGAGGACCTCCACTCAAGAGTTTTTATCATATATACATATATATATATATGTATATGTATTGTTGACCAAATTAAAAATGAAAGCGTTTCAGTGTTAATAGTTTAGACCTGAAAGGGTAGAAGGGACCCTAGACCGCACTTTGAGAACAATTGGGTTCACATGGGATGGAGAGCTAGAGACAGCAAGGGCTCCATCTCTGTCTGACTCATCTGCACTGGTTGGTACAGGAAACAGGCAGGATTATTTTTCCTCTCTTCTGATGGAGGACACCACATACCATTACACAACCCATTTATTTCAAGGCAGTTAAGTCACTCCTTTATTTTGTTCCCTTTAGGCCAAATCCTCCCATTATGATTACTTTTCCTTCATAGGGGCTTCCTATTTAGTAACCAGCCATCTTTACTTCTCTTTTCTGGACCCTCTCCAAGAGCTGGCACAAGGGGAGAGGGTTTGGAAAATAAGCATGATGTAGAGTAGCACCTATGCTGTGTAGGCAGGCACTGTGATGAGAATTTTTATAAATATTATCTCATCTGATTCTCACAACCCTGCGAGGTAGGTGCTATTATTATCTCCATTTTTATAGATGAGGAAACTGAGGCAGACAGAGTCACACAGAGAGGAAGTGTTTGTGGTATAATTGGAACTCGGGTCTTCTGGATTCCAGGCTCAGGGCTCTATCCACCTACTACTAGCTTCCTCTAAGGCAGTGGTTCTTGACCTTCCTAATGCCGTGACCCTTTAATACAGTTCTTCATGTTGTGGTAACCTCCAACAATAAAATTATTTTTGTTGCTACTTCATAACTGTAATTTTGTTTTCTGATGACCTTAGGCAACCCCTGTGAAAGGGTCATTCGACCCCCAAAGGGGTTGCGACCCATAGGTTGAGAACTGCTGCTCTAAGGGATCCCTCCCTGTCTCTATGTTCCCATCCCAAAAGATAGCTCTAACCCATCAGTTCTCAAAATTTGGTCCAGGGTCTCTGACACCTTTTAAGGGGGCCTTTGCACAGGAGGAGTTCCACATCACTCATAAATCTGTGAAAGTTCAAGCTGCCTTGTTAGGAAAGAGTACAGACAATTCCCTATTACTCACGCAAATGAAGGAGAGGAACAGTAGTTTGATTACATAATAAACGAATAATTTCTCAAAAACACAGAAAGGCAGTGGGACATAGAAGACAGAGAGCAGGTCTGGGAGTCAGAATCTGGATTCAGATCCTGCCTCTGACACAAGCAGACTGTGTGACAGGGGCCAGGGCCCTGACCCACTGTGCTTGAGGCAATGGTCTAGATGACAAGGTACAAAGAAGGTGCCAACTGGCCTCAGAGATGGCATTTTCTCATGTGGAGGTTTCTATACTCATGCTATCATAGGCCCAGACCTATCCCTAATTATAAAAGCATACTTTGTCCTCTGCTCGCAGTGTAGGTGGGGGTAAGGAAGCTGCTTCAGGAATGCTGAGGGCAGGGTAAGGGGCCTAGGGCCAGCTAGGATCAATGAAGACAGGCTGGGGAATATACTAGGTGGGCTTAGTGCAGTAGTTGGAGAGCTCTCCCTCTGAGCAAATAAGATGTCTGTTCACTATTCCCCACTGCTTAGAATGTAGTCACCTAATTCATAAAGGGAAGAAAAATAGCCATAGATTTCAAGAGGAGTCTTTAACAATTCTTTTTTCTACCATAAGAATGGAAAACACTCAGACCCTTAAATATGAGTGATCTCTGTTCTGGAATGATTGCCTTATAGCCAGCAAGAGCGATACTGCTTTTAGCTTGCTTGGACACTAATCTTAGGGAGAGCGAAAAGAGAGATCACCTTTAGGTTATGAAATATGACAGGGACTATTTCCTAGAGTCCATGAGGAATCCTCAAATGATCAGTCAAGATTCTGAATGGGACGGCAGAACCAGAGCATCCAGATACGGGTCACCATATTTGTCTCTTTGGTCCCTCATGGGCTTGCTTCTGTTGCTGGTGCTGAAGGCCCTTCCCACCTTCTAGGGGTATTCGGGAACAGAATTCATTACTCTTTCTATAAGGGGTCACTAGGTCTCTTGATTCATTTTGCTTCTTATAAAAGAAGGTTACTGTGTTATCTATGTGGGATAAGCTGTACATGGACGTGGCCTTGACATAAAAACAAAGGGGCCCAAAATTGTTTTTACAAAACTCTTTTGTGGATGTGGGAGCTGTGTGCATGTGTAGGCCATGCACCAATATAGGAAGGATTTGGCTAAGTTGTTCTCATCTGGCTTCTATTTCTCCCGTTACTATTAGAAATTCACTAGGTTGCTTTCTATCTCAACACATTTTCTGTTAGTTAGAGCATAGAAGAAAACTTGTACTTCTTGTACTTCTCAGTTAGAGCCTATCTGAGAAAGGAGGGAAGGAAAGGGAAGGAAGGAAGGAAGGAATGAAGGATGGAAAAAGAAATGAAGGAAGGAAGGAAAATAAGAAGGAAAGAAGGAAGGAGGGAAGAAAGAAAGGGAAGAGGGAAGGAAGGTAAAGATAAAAACAAAACTTACTTTTCTGTGGTGTCTCTTCTTATGTCCTTCAACTGACTTTAAATGTTGCCCATATGGAGCCGTATAGTAAAAAACAAAACGAAACAAGTTAGACTCGGTGCAGCATGGCTTAGTGGATAGACAGCTGTACTGGAAGGCTAGAATTAACCAATCAATCAACACTGATTAAGCCCCTGCTGTGTACCAGGCAGAGTGATAGGTGCTGGGAATATAAAAAGGGGCAAAAGATAGTCCTTTCCCTCAAGGAGCTTACAATCTAATGGAAGACAACATGCAAACACACACACACACACACACGCTAAGCAAAGCATATACAATATTAAAAGGAAATATTTAGCAGAGAGAAAGAACTAGAATTAAGAGGGTTTGGGAAAGGCTCCTTGTAGAAGATAGGATTTGACTTGGGACTTAAAGGAAACCAGGGAGGTCCGTGGTTGCAGTGGAGGATGGAGAGCATTCCAGACACAGGAGAAAGCCACAAAGAATGCCTGAAGCTGAGAGATGGAGTGCTTTGCCTGTGGAATAGCCTGGAGGCCAATGTCACTGGATCAAAAAGGGCATGCTGAGGAGTTAGGTTTAAGAAGCCTGGAAAGGTAGGAAGGGGCTAGGTTATGAAGGGCTTTGAATGCCAAATGGAGCATTTTCTCTTTGCTTCTGGAGGCATAGGACTGAGTGGCAGGAGGTGGGCATGGCATGTGTGGATGATGTGGTTGAACCTGGATTCAAGTTTTGCTTCTTGTACAGACTGGCTGTGTAACTCAGGTTAAGTCATTCCTTGATAGTATTATGGGTACTTCTCTAATGATGGTGATGATGATGAAGAAGAAGATGTACATGGTGCTCTATATTATAGAATATTATATATATATATGTTATAGCATTATATATTCATCATTTTATATCTAGAATTGGTGTCAACCTGTATGGGGATGGAGGGGTTGTCCTCACTTGGGAGTTCCCTCTGCCAATGCAATCACATCTCTCTCCCTATACAGAACTCAGAGCATGGTGTCTTCCAATAGGAATACATATATACACATATTTATTATCTTTAGTGATGAAATAGGGAGAGGCAGAATGGTTAGAAAACACATTTAAAGAAATTTCGAGCCTCTCAATGTCACCATCTTAGAGATGAGTTAACATTGTCATACAACCAGTTCATTGGTGCCAGGGGCAGAGTTCTCAAAATAACTCATTTGCATCATTGGTTGGGCTATGGGTAATAATCACATCAGGGAATTTTTTGAAGAAAAGATGAGAACAGCACTTTCTACTGAACTCTCTCATGAGCTAGGCTGCTTTAAGAAAAGCAGAAATGGTATACTTGAAAAGAAGATAACTTTATGATACTGGGTACTTACAGAGAAGCAAGTAGTTATGGTCCAGACAACTGCAATCAGGATTAGGGCCTTCATCTTTTCGTATTCTAGAAATGAAGCGAGAGAATTTTCTGTGGGAATTGGGAGAACTAAATGAGACAGCAAATTTATTTTTTAATTAAATTTCAGTTGAGGAATTTGCATGAAAAGATAATCACTAACTATGATATTGATCTATATTATTTAAAATACTTCCTAGGGATTGAGGGTGGGATGGAGCAGCGAACAAAGGCAATAATTTTGAATTTAAATGAAGGTTTGTTTAAAAAATCAAGAGTATACATGATATATTTTCATTACTGCTATTTTGTTTGTTTATATGGAATTGTTCGTTAAATTTGGCATGGAAGATCTTTCCCATTTATATGTATATTCATATATAAAAATCAGTTTCCATAGCACATATAAACATAGGCAAATTTTGGTTAGATTCTGTTAACTAGACTAGAAAGAAGAACAAGATGTCCATTTGTCATCACTAAATTGTGATTTCATCAGAGTGTGAAGGAGGTAATAATGTGGTCTAATATCAGCTGTCATTTATAAGTCTTAGGGAGCAGTCTGAAGCACAGAGAAGTTACTTGCCCAGAGTTACACAGATAATAAAAGGGAGTTGGAATTTGTATCTAGATCTTCTTGACTCAAGGTCTAGAACTCTATCCAGCGTACCAGCTTGTCTCATAGGTATGAGTGAATAATGGTTCATTTTTATGCTCATGTGCTGAAGGGTCTTCATAGTGTGGGAACCCTGTCTACCAATGCAGATTCCAATTCATCTAGGAGAGAAAAGTTCTAAGGAGCTGCCGAAATCACATGGACTAATTAGATGACTTGCCTAGAGTTGCATAACTATTACGTTTTGGAGGCAAGGTTCCCTGGTCTTCCTGACTCCAGATCCAGCAATCTATCCATCACCTCTTACTTCAATTACATTCCTGTTAGAAACCTGAAGAAATTCTGTCTTCTTGGATATAGTAGGTACCATACCAATGGATGCTGTCTTCCTTCTGTCCTGGTCTTGCTGCCTTCAGCTCCTCCTTCAGCTCCTTGGAGATTTCCAGAAAGATTAGTGGGATTCTGGCCTTATAAATGGTTCATGTTCTCATTTTCCTCTCTAGCTCCTCCCTCCTCCTGTGTTGGGGAGGAAAAAAAAAGTTTGTGATATTGGGGGTGTTGTTTCCAGGTTAATCCTGGCTATTTCCTGAAACTAACAAGGGAGTGGTCTGTCAGAAAAACTTGTAATAATAGGTTGCTCTAATATTATTACAGAAATGTCATATACAATTATCTGTGCATCAGAATGCGTGAAGGTTTATTCATTATGGTATCTTTCAACCACTTAACTCCATACCTTCCAGATCCAAGCCTGTTCCTCTAAATGATATTGTCCACTTATATCCGACTCTTCATGACCCCATTTAGTTTTGGTTTTTGTTTTTGGCAGAGATACTGGAGTGGTTTGCCATTTCCTTCTCTAGTTCTTTTATAGATGAGGAAACTGAGGTAAACAAGATCAAGTGACTTGCCCAGGGTCACACCACTAGTAAGTGTATGGGGATGGATTTGAACTTCTGACAATAAGTCTTCCTGATTCCAGGCCCAGTACTCTATCCATTGTGCCACCTAGCTGACTATGTGAAAGAGTAACTGGCTAAGTGCTGGGAATGTATAGACAAAATGAAACAGGAATTTACATTCTACTGGGAGGATGCCCCAACTGCTGAGTATGCAGGGTGGTATATGAAGCCTGGAATGGTAGGAGGTGCCAGGTTGGGAAGGGCTCTAAACAGAGGATTTTATATTTGATCCTGGAAGTGAAAGGGAACCACTAGAGTTTGCTGAAGAAGAAGGGTGGCAAATCAGCTCTGTGATCTAGGAAGATTAATTTGACAGCTGAGTGGAGAATGGATTGGAATGGGGAGACACTTGAGGCAGGGGGACCCAGCATCAGGAGGGTGCAGTTGTCGAGGCATGAAGTGCCTAAGGTGGCAGCAGTGTCACACGAGAGAAGGTATTATGAAGGTAGAATAGACAAGACTTGATGATAGATTGTATGGAAGTGGGCAAGAGAGAGTGAGGAGCTGAGGATGACACCTAGGTTTTAAGCCTGGATGACTGGAAGGGTGTGGTGCCCTTGACCACCTTGACCACAGGGAAGTTCAGAAGGGGGGGAGGTTTGAGGGAAAGATAATGGTTTCACTTTTAGATGTTGAGTTTCAGAACATCCAACGTGAAATGTCAACTAGACAGTTGGATATGAGACTGGAGGTCAGCAGAGAAGTTAGAACTGAGAGTCCTTAGCACAGATATGATCATTGAAACCATGGGAGTTGATGAGGTCACTAAGTGAAATAATATGAGGGAGAAGAGAAGTATGCTTAGAACAAGCCTTATGGGACACCCATCATTAGCAGGTATGACCTGGTTAAAGATGTAGTAAGAGATATTGAGAAATATCTGTCAGAAGGATTGGAGAAGAACCAAGACAGAGTAATGAATGTCATGGAAACCTGGAGAGAAGAATGTATCAGATGATCTATAGGATCAAAGGCCACAGAGAGGTCAAGAAGGAGGAGGACTAAAAAAGGGTTCTTAGACTTGGCAATTAAGAGATCCTTGGTAACTTTGGAGGAAGTAGTTTCGGTGGCATGATGAGGTTAGAGGCCTGACAATGAAGAATGAGAAGAAAGGAGGTGGCTCCATCAGTTATAGGATGGTCTTCTTAAAGAGTTTAGCCACAAAAGGGAAGAGAGAAATGGCATGATAGGTAAGAGAAATGAGTAGGTCAAGTGAGGGATTGAGAATTGGAGAGACATGAGCATCTTTGTAGGCAGTAGGAAGCAGCCAGTAGCCAAGAAGAGATTGAGGATGAGTGAAAACATGGGAGGGAAGGGATGATCTGCTGGAGAAGATAGAGTGAAACAGGGTCATTTGTTTGCCTTGGTAAGGAGAAGGCCAATCTCTTTATGTGAGACAAGTGAAGGAGAAGATAATTGGAGAAGTTATCCAAACGATGAGAGATGAGAAAAGGAGAAAGGGAGCAAATAGCCTCAATTTTTAGTAAGATATGGGGAAGAGTTCTTAATAGATGCTTTAAAAAGGTCTTTATTTTTTTTAATTGATTTGTTTATTTACTTTTAGTTTACAAGATTCAGTTCCACAATCCCTTGAGTTTCAAGTTCTCTCCCCTCCCTTCCCCCACCCCTATGGCAGCATGCAATCAAGTACAGGATCTGCAAATACTTTTGCATTGTACAAGAGTCTGGTTGTATGGAAGGGTTGTTACCAATGGTGTGAACAATGGGAAAAAAGGTCTTTAAAAAGGTCTTTAATAAATCCTTATTGATTGTTGGGCAGCTACTATGGAAGGATATACAAAAATAAACAAAATCCCCCTAATTGATTGTTTGCAATATTCTTTAATTTGCTTTTCCCACAAAATTCAGAGATTAGATTTAAATTTGGAGATGGAGGGGGCCATGGGATTCATCCAATCTAACTCCCCCATTTTACAAATGTGAACCTTGAAAGCTGGAGAATTCCCTTGATCAAGGTCACAATGTAATAAGAATAACACGGCTGGAATTGGAACTTAGGTCTTTTGATTCCAAATGTCTTTCCATCAGACCGTACTGCTTTCTTCCTCTTTAGTTACAAATATTTCCTCCAAAAACAGGGGACATTTTGTGTACCTTAGTCACAAAAGGCAAAGCAGTTAGTTAACAATAGATAATGTCCACATTGTAGTAATTTGGATGCTATTTCCAGGACATGAACTATAGCTATTCATGATCATTGAATTAATGACCAGAAAGGTGAAAAAACAACATGTAATTAGACAGATTTGAATCTGATTGGTTGTAGTATTTTCAATGTCTTCCTTTAGAAGAAATTGCTCTCCATAGTATATACACTTGACATCAGCTCAAAGCAAAATAAATTCGCTATAAATGATAACATTCCACATTATTTTTACCCTTTGCAGTTGGTTGTGGGGACCCTAGATACATTTTCTTATTTCTTACTTTTAGTTCATAAGATTCAGTTCCACAATTCTTAAAGAATTCCTTTATTCTCTTCAACCCAACATAAATCTGACTCTTTTCAGTAGAAAGAAATTGAGTTTTCATGGTGTAAAAATGCTGTACATTAGCATGGACAGCAGTTCTAGTCTCTTTTATAGCCTTGTTTAAAACTCTTTGGAGATAGAGAATTCCGGACACTCCTCCACACCTCACAAGGGTTGGAGAAGAGGCCATGTAAATGTTCAACTCCACTTGCTAGACTAGAGAGATGGTGACTTGAGTCAAGAACAAGAACCTACCATGAAGAACTGAGGTCATTTGACCATCAAGGTGGTAGAAAAAAAAATCTCAAAAAAGGGAGTGATAGTAGAATTATGTGCCAGATGTAGACTAATGAAAATTGATTCATAAAATAAGAAGAGGGAAATGTGGCAGGTAAAAGTCTTATGAAATAATGGCAGAAAACTTAAATACTTAGAGCTCTCACACAGTGTCTGCATTCCAACATCCTTCAGCATTATCAGGCACTGTCACTGCAAGTGATCTCACAGGCATGTTCTTCAGGCTTCAGTCAGGCAACCAATAGGCTAGTCAACTAACAAGCATTTATTAAGTCCTGTTATATGCCGGGCATTGGGACAAGATACAAAGAAAAGGAAAACAACAAGAAAAAAAACTCAATAATGTCCGCTGATGGGGGGCTTTGGTTTATCGGGGGGGGGGACAACATCCCCCCAAAAACCATGTTCCAGCAAGTTATAAACAGGACACGTTAGAGATAGCCTCAGTGGGAAGGCAATAACATGAAGGAGAATCAGACAAGGCCTTTTGAGGGTAAGAGGTTTTGGTTGGGACTTCAAGGAATCTAGGAAAAGCAGGGAGATGAAGGTGACCCTGGTGGTGGCTTGGGTTGAATCTCACAGCCCAGCCCCACAGGGGGAAACAGACAGGTAACTAGAAGCAGGAAACGTTTGAGAAAAGCATTGCGGAACACAGGGCAGAATAGGATGGGGGTGGGTAGGTATCCCTACCTGAGAGAAGAGGGCTGCACACAGCTATGGCTAGTGGCCTCCCAGTAGAGCTTACTCTGGGCAGGGAACCAGGTCCCCATGCATCCTAACAGAAGGAGGCTAAGGATTCACAGCTTTGTATATGGTTGTATCATAGGGGAAGTGAGAAGAGTAAAAAATGTGGAGGAAAACCAGCAAGTGCCTGGGAATGCAAGAGAACCCTGAAAGACCAAAGGTCAACAGTGAAGCCTGAATAAAACCTTAGGCAGTGGTTCTCAACCTTCCTAACGCTGAGACCCTCTAATATAGTTCCTCATGTTGTGGTGACCCCCAACCATAAAATATTCATTGCGAAAGTAATTTTATGGTTGGGTGTCACTACAACATGAGGAACTGTATTAAAGGGTCGCAGCATTAGGAAGGTTGAGAACCACTGCCTTAGGGGATAATGAATGAATGAATGGATATAAACTTACTTTTTACATGCCTGCTCTGTGCCAAGCACTGTGCCAAGCAGCTAGGGATACATTCACAGGAGTAAAGACAGTCCTTTCCCTCGAGGGGAATGAGGAGAGAGCAACACACAGTGCAGAAGTGTGTGGGGAGGAGCGATTGGTCCTAAAAGCCTCTGGGATGGTGAGTGAGGGCATAGGGGAACAGATTGATGCTTCCCTTAAAGAAGCAATGGCTAGCTCGATTTGGTTATCTAACCAAAACTAGAGGTACATTGTGGCAACAAGGTTGCCTAGAGTAGAGTGGTTAGGAAGTGGGGAGTGAAGGGAAGCATGAAGAGAGCCAGCCTGACCTGCAGGATACCACAGCCAAAGCTTCAAAAATTAAGGGCGATGACAGTATCAGAGGAGAGAAAGGGGGCATATGTGATAGATGGTGTGAAGGTGATATCAACAGGATGGGCAAGAGATTGGATGTGGGGGATTGTAAGAGAGAGTGAGGAGTCAACGATGTAAACTAATATTTGAGCCTGGGTAACTTGGCAAGGAGAAGCCCATCTTTTCTTGTGAGACAGGGGTGAAGGAGGAGATGTGCCAAGTATGGTGCTAAATGCTGGGAATACAGGCTGGCTAAGTGGTGCAGTGAATGGAGAATACTGACCCTGGAGTCAGGAGGACCTGAGTTCAAATGCGGTCTCAGGCACTTAACACTTACTAGATGTGTGAGCTTGGGCAAGTCACGTAACCCCTAATTGCCCTGCCTTCCCCCTCCAAAAAGCAAAAAAAAAAAAAATGCTTGGAATACAAAGAAAAGCAAAAACAATTTTTACCCTTAGGGAGTTTACAGCCTCATGGAGGAGACAACATGGCACTCCACAGGTATGGGAAAATTAGGAAGATGGGTGGGTTTGGGGAAAAATAAAGAGTTCAGCTTTGTCATGCCCAGTTTAAGATGTCTAAGGGACATCCGGTTTAAGATGTCCAATGGGCAGTTGGAGAAGGAAAGTGGACCAGGTCAGCAGAGAGGTCAGAGTGGAGTAGGGAGAATTCAGAAGTATCCCAATAGGGATGAAATTCAGACCATTGCAGCTGATGAGATCACCAAATGAGATAGTACAGAAGAAAAAGAGAAGAGAGCCCTTTAGTATATCCATGGTTAGTGGATGAAGAAGAATGATGAGGTTGGAAGCCAGATTGTAGAGAGCTGGAAAGAAAGTGAGAGGAAAGGAAGTAGGGGCATCTATTGTAGATGACCTTCTCAAGGGGTTTCACTGCAAAAGAGAGAAGGGATGCAGAATGATAGCTAGTAGGTTGGGTGGATCAAGTGAGGGTTGTTTGTTGTTTTTGAGGATGGGGGAGACATGCTTTTGTTTTTACCTAGTAAGGAAACAGCAACTACACAGGGAGAGACCAAAGATTAATAAGAGAGTGAGGATGATGCTGGAGAAGATGGGATGGAATGAGATCACTTGTGATTGTAGAGGGGTTTCTTTGGCAAAGAAAAAGACCACGTTTTCTTGTGAGATGGGGTAAGGCAGATGTGCCGGGCGCTGTGCTAAATGGTGGGTGTAGAAAGAAAGGCCAAAACAATCCTTACCCCCAAGGAGTTCACAGTTTAATGGAGGCGATCTCATGCAAACAACTCTGCATAAATGGTGTGTGTGTGTGTGTTATATGTGCGTACATGAATGTAAACACCCATCTGTTTGTTGTTCAGTCTTTTCAGTTGCGTCCAAGTCTTTGGGACCCCATTTAAGGTTTTCTTGGCAAAGATATTGGAGTGGTTTTCCATTTCCTTCTCCATTTAATTTTTCAGATGAGGAAACTGAGGCAACCAGGGTTAAGTAACTTGCCCAGGGTCACACAACTAGTAAGTGTCTGAGGCCAGATTTGGCAGGTCTTCCTGACTCCAGACCCAACACTCTATTCATATGCCACTTGGCTGTATGAATGCATATACATATGTACATACATGCATGCATACATACATCTGTATATTATAGATGTGTGTGTGTGTGTGTGTGTGTGTGTGTGTGTGTGTGTGTTCTGAATTGGAGATGATCTTGAAGGGAAGACATTAGCATCAGGGAGGACTGGAACAAAAATCTTGAAGATAGCAGAACTTTTATTGAGACTTAAAGGAAGTCAGGATTTAAAAATACAAATAGCAGGGTAGAAGATCATATAAAACACAACTGAGAATCTTTCCGAAGAGAGAGAGACTCTGAAGGAAATGATGGATTTAGAACACAAAAATACAGAAGTGGATGAAATTTTTTTTCAGGAGAGAAACAAAAGGAAATTGCTTTGAAAGAACCCGTGAATTCTAAGTGACTAAGCTCAAAGAGACAATGTTAGAGATAAATTAAGTATCATAGTTTTCCCACATAAAAGCATGAATATAAAAAAATGAATATCATCACCAGAGGAAAAACTCACATTCAAATCCATATTAGTCTTTCAGGATTTCTTTTATATTCCTAGGCACCTTTCTCTCAGGTTTTCCTCCACATTTAAAACTCAAAGACACGTGGTAGTTCAATTTCAATAGCCAACAACAACTTTTTCAAAGAACTAGTAAAAAAAATCTTCAATTCTGAAGGAGTTCCAATTTGATTAATACAGGATTACTCTGTAGTCATGAGAAATTGAAAGTTCTACACATGTGCTATTGAATCTAGGTGGAAAAAAAATCAACCAACTGTTCTGACTGGGTGCATTACAGATTTATGTTACATGACCTCAACAGGGCCCTCACCGTTGCTAGGCAATCCTACTATCCCTTTCTTATCAACTCACTATCTCTCCACAGAGGCTTTTCCAAACCTTTTCATCCCGCCTCATACCTCCCTTGGCTCTCCCTTTCCTCACTCTCAGCTGAGAACTTTGCCTCATAGTTTACAGAGAAGAACCAAGACCATTTTCCATGAACTACTCTTCTCCCTCTTCCTAATCTCCTATCACTCAGATACCTTCTGCTACTATCTCTTCCTTTTCCCGTGTTTAATAAGAAGAGGGGACCTTACTCCTTACCAAGGCCCACACTTCTACCTGCACAAGCCATCCCATTTCATCCCATTTCCTCCAATAGATCACCCCCTCTGTTACTCCCACTCTATCACTTATCTTTAAGATGTATGGGGTGTGCAGGGAGGATGAATACTTTTGGTGTGAGGGCTGCTCATCCACCTTTGGTGTCCACCTGGGCCCCAGTTCTCACCTGTGGCTCCAAGAAGCTGTAGCATGAGCAGTTGCCACAACCTAATAAATTGTCTCCACAAATGGGAAAAACCAGGTTGAAAGCAACTGACAGCCTCAACCCTGTAGGTGAGGTAGAGGGATGTCTACCTAAGCATGTGAAGAGTTGCCCTGGTAGAATGGGCAGATGAGAATAATGGCCAAGAAGGTGGCTGAAGTAGGCGCTATGGAGCACTTAGAGCTTGGTCAGGCATCAAAGATGCCAAGATCATCCACTGTGTCCAGGGCCATCTCCAGTCATCTTGACTTTTGTCTTGCCACTGGACTTTGATGACTCTGGAGGAGAAAGTAAGGCTGACAACTTTGTGCAGCTCTGCCTCAGTTAAATCCAATTCATGAATGAGTCAAGACATGAGGTTACTGGTCCTCTTAAAAAATGAAGAACAAACAATAATCACTTATTTTTAGTTTCTCTCTGTCTACTGGTTCCTTTGCTGCTGCCTATAAACATGCCTATGTCTCTCCCGTCCTAAAAACAAACAAACAAACCCCCCTCACTTTACTCTTTCATCTTTGCTAAACAGCACCCTATATCTCTTCTGCCTTTTGTAGCTACACTCAAAAAGGTTGTATACATTAGGTGCCTCTATATTCTCTCCTCTCACTCCTTAACCTTTTATAATCTGGCTTCCAAACCTATCATTCCAAAGTCACCTATGAACTCTTAGGTGCCAAATCCAATGCCCTCTTCTCAGTCTTCATTCTCTCTGATATTCTGTACAGCCTTTGACACTATTGACCATCTTCTCCTTCTTAATCCTCTCTTCTCTCCACTGTTCTCTCTTGGTTCCCTTCCTAACTATCAGACTACTGCTTCTCAGTCTCCCTTACTGGATTTTCATCCAGCTCCTGCTCTGTCCTGGGCCCTTTTCTGTGCTCCATACATGCTACTTCACTTGGTGTCTCATCAGCCCCAATGGATTCAGTTACTATCCCTATGTTTATGATTCTCATGTCTACCTGTCCTGCCCCAAGTTCTCTGCTGATCACTAAAATATCCCATCTCCAACTGCCTTTCAGATACCTCAGACTGGATGTCCAGTAGACATCTTAAACTCAACATGTCCAAAATGAACTCATTATCTTTCTCCCTAAACCTTCTCCCCTCCTAACTTCTCTATTCCTGTGGAGGGCAACAGCATCCTCTCTGTCCTGCAGGCTTTCACCCTTCTGTCATCCTTGACTCTTCACCATCTCTCACCCCCATACCTAATTTGTGCCAAGGCCTGTCAATTTTACCCTTCCAACATCTCTCCTCTGACACTGTCCCCTCTAGCAAGGCCCTCATCACCTCATGCCTTGATTACTGCAGTAGCTGCTGGGGGTCCACCTGCCTCACATCTCTGCTCACTCCAGTCTATCTTCCTTTCAGCCACCAATGTGACCTTCCTAAAATATAGGTCTGATCATGTCACTTTCTACTCAATAAACTCCAGTGACTCCCTAGTGCCTCTAGGATCTAATGCCTGTGTTTGGTGTTCAGGCCCTTCATAACTTACTTCCCACCCTGACCCCCTTCCGGTCTTCTCCCTGACTCTCTGCCATGTGCTCTTTGATCCAGTGACACTGGCCCCCTGACTGTTCCTCAAACAAGACGCTTCATCTCTTGGTTTAAGGCATTTTCTCTGGCTTTCTCCTGTGCTCAGAATATTCTCTATCCTCAATTCTACTTACTTGGCTTTCCTGGGTTGCTTTAACTAAAACCCCACTTTTGCACCCCAACCTCTTGTTTCTAGTGTCTTTCTCCTTTTATATCCTTATTTTTCCTCTATTTAGCTTGTTTGTGTGTAGTTTTTTTTCTTGTTGTTTCTCCCATTAGATTGTAAGCTCTTTGAGGGCAGGAACTGTCTTTTACCTCTTTTTGTATCCCTAGAGTGAAGTGCCTGGTATAGCAGGTACTTAATAAGTGTTTATTAACTAACTGACTGGTATATTCCAAAAATCAGAGGTGCTCAGGCTACAACCCAAACGAAATATATACTGAAAGGCTGGATCTAATGATTAATAAAAAAGCTGGTATTTTTAACAAAAAAGGGCATTTTATGCATTTCTGAACAATAGCAACAGAAAACAAACCCTCCAAACAAGAAAAATACAGGAGAGATAAATATAATTAATTTTTAAAACTTAAAAAAAAACTAAGTAAAGAAGAAATGTCTCACATGTTTATTGTGTGTTCTTTAAAGAAAACAGAAAATTTAATTGGGGGTATGAGAAAATACAAAGAAGGACACATAGAGCAAAAATGATTTAAGCACTCTGGAAGAGAGACTTAAGAAATGAGAATTCCAAGAGGAAGTGCTCAGTCAAAGTGCTTCGACTACATCTCATGAGCCCCTCTAAGTATGAAAACGATGATGATGATGATCAGATAGTGCTTTAAGAGTTGCAAAGCATTTCACATTTGTTATCTCTTTTGAACCTCATGGCATCTTGTGAGGTAGATGCTAGTATTGCCTACATTTTATGAATTAGTTGAGACTGAGACTAAATGATTTGCCGAGGGTCACAGTTTACAAAGTGTCTGAGGTAGGATTCTCTCTCATGTCTTCCTTATTCCAAATCCACCAGTCTATCCATCTAAGCTAAGTAGCTTTTAATTCATGTCTTTTGTGAGAGGGAGAATATAGTGGGAAGTTATGTTATAGGAAGAGGGGAGATAAAAGACAGACGGTCATTGATGATGCATCCTGGAGTAGGAGTAATGTCGTAGTATCTCCTTCTATGGAAGTTAGGTTTATTTTTCCTTAAAAGGTGTTGAAACCTTCCACAAGTCTTGGTTGGTTCAGGGGACTAACGGTTCAGATTATTAACATCCCCTCCTTGTCATCAGAGTATAAAGAGCAGCTTCCATGAGCCCTAGAAGCCCTCTCTGACTCTTGGCTGGCAGACCATGATGGGCATTTCAGGCAGGGAAGCTTCATTCAGCCGCATCATCTCAACACCTCAACCTGTGTTCTTGCCAATGGTCTTTCTCTCTCTATTGCTAAGTAAATCTCCTTTTGTTAACTGTCGAATGACCTAGCAATGTCTCATGTTGTTCCAATATTGAACCTAGACTGGTCCGAGTCAAGCCAGCCCAGAAGACATCGCCACTCCATTCACATATGAGCAGAACTCTAATTCTCTAGGAGAGGTTTCGTTTGGTGCTGGGCAGGCAGGGGTTGGGAGGCTCAGATTCCGTAAGGGAGCTAAAGCACTTTCCAAACCATTATACACATGCTGGTCATCTTCCTCGTCCTCGTCATTGCCATTGTTATCCTACGGTCACTAGGCCTACAGCCTGGCGATGACTTCTTGCCCTGAACTTTCTATGGTACTACTGCTGAGCTCACACAGCTTTGTGGAAAAACACACAGGGATGTTGGGAAATATTTAAGAACTGTGCTCATGGGGGGAGGGGGGAAATGTGAGCACATACACTTTTAAGTTTAATCTGCATTATTATAGAAGTTTAGATGAAAAACAAAATAATCAAGCAAGCCCTAAATCATTGTCATTGCTGACTTCTAAGGTATAAACATCACATTGAAAGTGTTAGGCTCCAACACAGCCCTGGTGACGGCAGGCTTAAAGTCAATGGATAGGAGGGGTGGGGGAGATCAGAAGGAACTCACACTGCCCTGAAGGGGAGAGGCGGCATTAAAGAACATTCTCAGGGTGAGGATTGGTATATGCCGGTGACAAGGGACAGGGTTTTTTTAACGGTTTTGACTAGGAGTTGTGGGTGGAATTTACACATTAGGAGACTCCTCCCTTTTCTGATAAAGGGTAGCAAAAGGCTGAAAACAAGTCAGTTCTCATCAGTTGAGGAAAGGCCAAACATTGTCTCACACAATGTGTAAAGCAGCAGGTCACAAGCAAGGCAGGCTTGGGTTATGAACAATCAGAGTCAATTGTCTTCTAATGGGAGCTGTTTGGGTCTTGTCTTCTCGAGAAGCGTCCTCCCTTTCCAGAAGGGCCTCCCCTCTCCAGACAGTATTTAACTATGTTGTATTTCTTTATATTTCTTCTGTACACATTTTCATGTACGTCCTGGTCGGGGCTCAGCCTTTCTTTCCAATATAACTTACTTTCCCTTGCATGGGATGCAGCTTTCTTTTCACACTCCCCTTTCCCCTACTCCCTCTCACAAAATGGTGACCACCAGGGAAAAGAGAAAATTAAAATGTCTGCACTTGCTCTCTTCTGGTCCCTCATGATTAGTGGCGTGTGGATTCTGGGTTCCTTGGTAGGCTTGCAACAGTCCAGTACTTCATCTCCCTCTGGAATCAAACATGAACTCACCTGTTTAGCTTCTGAAACCCTTCATAACCTGGTCAGCCCACATTCTATTTCCAGCCTCACTGATCTTGCACTGTTCTGTTCAGCCAAACTGGAACTTTCTGTTACACAGGACACTCAATCTCTGATCTCCGTGCTTTTGCCTCTTAGAATGCTTCTCATGCGTCCGGGCTCATTTCTAGCACTGCTTTCTATCCTGATTACTTGATCTCTTCAACTGCCACCATCTCAAAACCATATTTAGCTACGCTGTGTTTCTCCTCTTTGTTTCTTCTGAATGTATTTCCATCTACATCCTGTTGTCTTCATTAGAATGTGAATATTGTTTCACTTATTGTATTTCTATCTCCAGACATCTAGCACAGTGTCTGGTACATACGGCTGTTTGATTTTTGTATTGCACACCTATGCCCTCCCCTCCAAATTGTACCACTTTGTTGTTTTTTTGCTTTGTTGTTTTCCTCCAAATTTCCACCGTTTCCTCTTTATTTCAGATTTGTCCTTCAGACATGTTTTTTTTTAAAGAAAAAGCTCCAGAGTATCTGAGAAGTCATGAGCTCCTCCCATGTAACTGAAGCCCTTCTCACAGACCACCCTCTCCCATACCCTGTACACCACATCATTTCAGCTGCACCTCACCTGAAGCTTCCCCTGTAATATTCCCTTATATTCAAAGAGAACAAGTTGTGTTCAAAAATATTTATTGAAGACAAGCAATCAAAGTGAAGATTGACCCACTTTAAATCATGTGGACAGAAAAGAAAAAGAATCCACATTCTTGTGATGACATCATCTTTCAATTGCCAATGAAGAAGAGAGAATCTTCAGGGAAGAAGCTAATAGAGGGAGAATGGGCAGGAATGCAGTAGTTAAGACCTTAGCGGGGGAAAAAAAAGATAAACTTAGAATTTGTTTTCTTAACAATAAAAAAGATAAACAATTTTTTTAAAACCTCCAGAAATTAAAAAGATCCATCTGAATATGTCTGTGCAAGGTGTCTTGACAAGTTTATCTCTGAAATAAGTAGCATTTGTGTAGCATTTTAAAGCTGACTGTCTTCAAAACCCTTTATCAAGATTATATCTCATTTAAACCTCCTAACAACCCAGGGAGGTTAAATGCTACTATTGACATCTTACAGATGAGGAAACTGAGGCAGGCAGAGGTTGAGTGACATGCCCAGGCTCACACAGCTGGGAATTGGTTTCCTCTGTAAAAATGAGAGGTTTGGCTGGAAGGGCCCTTCCCTGGATCCATCATGGCCCTCCGAGTGGTCAGTTGGCCTTGGGATAGGGGCGTGGACATATTGTGACTCCCAAGGCAGCCTGTTCCACTTAGGGATTGCTCTAATATTGGGGAAATTTTGATATTTCATAATTATTATATATTTATTATAATTATTAAATTATTATATTAATAACTATCACATAATCAATTAACAATACATCGATATAATTGATATTATTATAATATATTATAATTGATAAAAATTTATAATTTGTAATAACTTATAAAATTTTATAATATTGCGGAAATCTACAAAAGTGACCCTTGCAACGGCCCCCTCCCATCTATGGCTACTTCTCCTGCTCCGGGGAGGGCCAAGCTGGGGAGGCTCCTCCCTCCCCCACATGCGCAGAAGCGGGACAAGCGAGACTTGGAGGAATGAGGAGACTAGAGGGGCACCTCGCGCTCTTCCGCTCCTCAGGGGCTGGCTAAGGTGTGACGACACTTCCGGAGGAAGCGCCCAGGGAAATGGTTAATACGAGGCGACCGGTACCACCGGTGACCTCTCCTCCCGCGCTGCCGTCAGTGAGAGGGCGCGGACGGTTGCAGGGCACTGGCCAAAGGGGCCACCTCCAGCTGCCAGCTGGCCGACCTGAACGGGGCCCGGCTCACCCTCCCCTCCATCTTTTTTTCGGCCGTGCCGTCTCCCACGAGCGCCGGAAGCGGCTGCGCCTCCTAGACTCGCTGATTTGAATGGGCCGGAGCCCGGTGTCCTGGAGGACTGGCGCCCACGTGACCTCCCTCCTCTGAGCCCTTAAGGTTATAAAGCAGGTGTGTGGCCCAGGTGGCCCCTGGACTGAGGCTTTTCTGGCCGGAGGCCAGCGCTCTTTCCTCTGGGTGCTGGACTGTACTCCCGGCGCTCTAAGATTTGCTAACACGTCACCTAGTCCGATTCATCTGATTCTCCGGGCACTGTTTATTTACCTCCGTCTTATATTGACGAGCACCCTGAGCTATTAAGTGACTGCCCGTGGTCGCACCCCCTGGTCTCTCCTGGCTCTAGCTCCAGCTCTCTTTCCCTTCTTAGCACGCGCTGCCCCTTTGTCATGCCTGACACTTTTCATTTTCGTGTTTTGTTTGGGTTTTTTTTTCTTTTTGCCCAGCAAACTTAAGGCGCACACTAGCTCACTGTGTTCTTACCTCATTTCTCGGGTGGCAGATGTTATTCCATGATGCATTCAGGGGGTGTCCTTAAAGCCTTCTTCCTTTAGGTTGCTGATAACGGTGTCCTTGGTGGACTCTCCTCTAGGCTCTGTGGCGTGTCTGGCAGTGGAACCCCCAGGGTAGGCAGGTGTGGCAGTAGTCACAGATTCGGTTGGCCCACCTACTAGTTTTGTGAGGAAGGTTTTCATAGTGTTCTTATCTTCACCAATATCCTTGGCTCCTGATGCAAAAAAAGCCAAGTGATCTTTGGTTTTAGAGGCGTCAAGAACAAAGGCTGTTGCATTCAGCTCATCAGAATTTCCTTCCATCCAAAGCCGGTCATCGTCAACAAGATCTACTTCTATGGAGTTAGAAGTTTCAGACGTGGCGGTGTCTTCCTCCTCAAAATTAGTCAGATGAGTTACACTGAGCATGTCTTTTTCTTCAATGATATCACCTTTTTGTATAAAGCCATTTACTGTAGCCATGGCATTGGGGTCATCTTCCTCTGAAGGGAATGCTCTGTCAAACTCACCTATTTTCCCTTCTTCAAGATCTTGCATTATAAAATCAGAGACTTCATTTGCTGGATCTGTGGCCTCATCGTCATCATCCACTAGAAAAGCATCATTGGATATGGGGCTGATGCTCCCAGTTTCGTAGGAGATCGCTTCCTCTTGAGTGAGAGGCGTGGCATCAGCAGAGAGCATGGCGGTGTTACTTACAGCAGAGACACCTTCTGCTACGTCAGCAGTTGGTGTTTCAGTATGATGGAACTTATTGTTAAATTTGGATGTTGGTATTTGCTCTGGAAGACTAAGTTTGTCTATCACAAAGCTGACTAAGTCACTGAAAGACATCATGTAGTTGACAGCAGTGGCCATAACATCACTTTGCTTTGGTGTAGAGTCATCCAGTGATGTAAGATAGCCTTCTTCTGAAGTGATAGCTGTTTGTACTTTAGGGGTGGTGTCATCACCTGTGGAGAAAATGGTTTCTTCTGTTGTGTTTCCAGCGATGTCTGTTGTAGGAGTTGGGGAATAGATTTTAGGGGGTGGATCTTCAGCCACTGGTTCAGCAGCACTAGTCACAGGGAGCATTTCTTCAAGGGAAGAGCTTCCAGGTGAAGTTCTAATGGCATCAAATGACATCTCAGAGGTGGTGTCCTCCCTAGTGGTTGATGGAGCATATTCAGTATATGTGGAGTCAACACTGGAGACAGGGTTCTCTCTGGCAGCATCCAATGGGAAAGCATGAAGGTGAGTAGGAGTTTTGGTAATTGACTCTTCCAGGATACCAGGATTGTTCATGGGAGCAGAATGATCAGTCACTAGATTTAAAAGATGGGATTTTGTCATTTTCAGATCAGCCAAAGAGCCATCTTTTGCCAGGAGGGTATCTTGAACTTTTTTGCTAGTGAATTCACCTTCAAGAATACTCCATTTAGCAGTCCCACTTTTAGAGACGAGAAAGTCATTGCCATCACCAGATCTGCTGGGTAAAGAAGTAGGAATTGGCACTTCGGTCATTGTTGGGTTGGCCTGTGCTGTGAAAGACATGTCACCTGTTAAATCTGAGTAAGACAGAGTTTCAGAGTCTTTATTTCCAAAGGAATTTCTCTCTGCTCCAGGAATAGGAAAGGAAGTCATAATGGGTATACTATTCTGTGGACTGGCTGGCTGAGCAACAGATTTGGAAAGGTCAGCTGTGATTTTATTCACTTCAGAGATAGAATCAACATCTCTCTTGGGAAAAATAGAATAATCCTTAGGGTCTATTTCGTTACCTTTCAGAATATTGCTACTTGATATATAGCTTGGAAAGTCAATGGTGTATAGAGTATTTTCTTCTTGTATAACACCATCTTCTGCTATAGCATTCTCTTTCTCCCTGTGAAATGCTGCTTCATGCTCATCAGATGTAATCTCTAAAGAAATATCAGCCTCATATCTAGTGGTTTTACTCGTAAAGTCAGTATCTTCCCTCAAATTAATGGTAGCAGCTGCAGAGATAGCTCTCTTATGAGATGGGTACTTTTCACCAGAGGTGGTTGTCTCTGTGGCTGGGTCTCCTTTTACTGTGCCAACTATGTCAGCATCAGTATAGGCAGGGGTCCTTGGCAATGGAGTAGAATCAGCTGGAGGAAGTATAGATTCCAGCTGGAGGGCCTGAGGGTTACTTTGAGCATTGATGACATTCCATTCTGGAGTAGGAGCCCCATTAATAGGTAAAGGCTTTTTAGAAACAGACCTTGTTACCTCTGACACAGTCATATCAGCATCATCCAAGGACATTTCCTTTGAAAGAAGAGTTTCTTGGTTATTATCCACAGTGGCGTCTTTTAGTAAAGTGGTGTCATCCATGGATACAGGAGCAGAATTTGCCCTCGAAGCAATGGGGTCATCTTCAGGTTTATTGTATCCAGTGTAAAGGGTAGAGGCTGAAAACATGGGTGCGGGGGTTCCTTCTTCAGCTGTGATAGCATCTGCTTTACCTGAATTAGTCACTGGTTCAATGTCCTCAGTCTTATGAGAAATGAAGGAGGACATGGGAGTAACATCATTCTCCAAACTGGTTATTTCTGCCTTCTCAGTTTCTTCCTTTTCTTCTGATGTGGCATCAATTGTAGTGGCCATAGGCTGCTCTGCTCTGGGGTCAATTGTATTATAAGTAGAGAATCTCGTATCTTTGGGGATGGAGGTTTCCTGGTTTTTCAGAGAGGTGACATCTTCAACAAGACCAGTGCTCCCAGTCTTGAGGGTGCTTGCATCTGTTGCGGTGAGGATGGGATCCCAGTCAGAAGCAATGTAACTACCCTTGTGGTTGTTGACTATTGTCTCTGAGTGAGGCATGTCAGGCTCAAAGGAAGTCACCTTAACAGCAGCCATGTTAGGCTCTTCAACAGCTGTGATTTCTTGAGGAGTTGTTTTAATTCTACCAGTGATGACATCAGTCATGGGTATGGTCTCCATAGGAACTTTGGCTTTGTCAACTGGAAGATTCTTAGCATAAAATTCATCCTCACCATTTTTCTCCATGATGGTAATGGAATCCGTGCAGGCTATGGTTTCAAGTCCATTTGTGTTGGTCAGGCATGAATTCATGACTATATTCAGGTCAGATACATTTGGTTCAAGTATAATATAATTATCTTCAGAATTAGAGTTATCCCCTCCAATTAAATCAGTATCATAGGAAAGGCTTTCTACTACCTGAATTACGTTGTCTTCTGATACTAGAGGTTTGGCATCCTGACTAAGGAGAGTTATTTCAGGTACACTGGTGTTATCTTCTATAGAAGTTTCCATTTGTTCAACCACTATCTCTCTTCCCTCTGACACTAGGAAGAAATCATCCAGCAAAGCCTCATTTTTCCCCTGTAAAGAAGCTGCAGCACTGTCAGTCTTGGCATCAGGAGTAAGGCTGGGATTTTCATGGGTTGGTAGAGGGTTGTTGTCTAGGAACATGGTGACATCTGCTTTAGGAACAGGAGAATTACTGTCTTGAACAGGAAGGACACCAACAGAAGCAACTTTCCCTGCAGCAGGCATGTTTGCTGTGGTGACCATGTCAGTTACCATTTCCAGGTTTTCATCCACATGAGAAATTCTGTTGGTTTCAGGGGACGGGAGCAGCTCTGAATGACTAGTGCTGTCCTGTGAAGTGGGTATTTCACTCCCAACAGTTTTGAAGTTATCTTTTGAGTATTGTTCTTTAACTGCTGTGACACTTGGGTTTCTTCCTGAAGTAAAAGCATCAGCTGCGATATTCTTTGTGTCAAAAACTTCTTTATTTTTGATGGGGGCAGGTTTCCCAGCAGAGCCAAAATTGTCCGTTGTAAAAGTCTTGCTCTCTTCTATAGGGAACCCAGTGTCTGGGTCTAGAGCAATTGAAGAATCGGGTCTTTTGTTTTTTGGGTTAGATGTCGCTGGCAGAAAGGTGGTGGTATCATCTACAACTTTATTAATTTGCTCCTTAGTATTCATTGTTAGAAATCTTGAAGACATTTTCTTACTTCCATCAGAGCTGGCATAAGCTATTGTCCGAGGAGCCACGGATTTCAACATGGTGGCATAAATGTCAGAATCAGGTGGTTCATACTCAGGGATAACGGTATGGCTGGTTTCTGTAGAGTTTGTCTGCGTAGGATTGGCAGTAGCTATTTCAGATGAAGAGTACGAACTATCAGCCTTGTTGTAAGATGCATAAGTCCCCAGTTCAGATGGCTCATATGTGAGGGTAGGTGTGTTTATAATGGGGCTTGGAGGGGCAATGGTGTAATCCTCAGTGACATAGGCAGAGACATTGTTGTCAAGGACAAGGGTCATCAAATCATCATTTGAGGTGTTTTCTTCTTCCAGATGGATAGCATCTTCCTCTCCTGAAGTATCTTTCTCTACAAAGGGAATTTCATCATATTCCATGGAGGCAGGTTCTTCTATGATAATATCAGGCTGGTAACTAGAGGTATTAATTCTATCTTTAATATCAGCTCTAGGAACATTGGTTGAAGTGATTAAAATGTCAGTCACCATGGCTGTTCTGGTGTCTTCTCTTCTAGCAGTAGTTGCAGCATGTCTTGTGTAGATGGCCTTGTTGATGGACATACTGGAATCATCTGGAAGAAGGATTGGTACCAATGGGAGGGAGGGAGGATCTTTTTTCATTTTTGTGAGGGGCTGGCCCATAGTGGCAGCATCATTAGGAAGAGAGTTTTCAGCTCCAGGTTCTAGGGTCTTGAATGTGATTGGTGTCCTTTCTCTTCCATGGTGATTTATTTGGAATTTATCAGAAGGAGCAAGGTGCTCATGGATAGGCTTGGTGAGAGCTGTTAATCGGCCACCTCCTGTGGACACGGTAGTTCCAACTTCAGAAGCAGTGGATTCATTGTTAGGTTGGATGTATTCAGAGGGTAGCATTGCATCCTTCTCCACCATGGCAGGTGCCTTCCATGTAAGTGGAGTTGTGGCATTCACAGCCAAGTCTTTTCTATATTTGTTCCCTATATTTGCATAGGGCATCTTGACATCTGCAGGAGCTGTGAAGGATGTCACTGGAGATATGTCATTCTGGGAATCAACCATTTCCATTGTAGCAGTTTTGGTCTCTTGTTCAGGGGATTTGGCATCAGCCACATTCTTTGTAGCATGGTCTGCAAGGACAAGCGTGGAGCTATCTTTACCTTCGAGGAGGATAGCAAAGGGAACTGGACCAGTGCTGTCTGCCACGGGGAACCTTGTATCTTCTGAGGCTAAAAGCGAGTCTGCATCAGGACCAACTTCACCATCTTTTGGGGCCTTTCTTTTTATTGGAAGGTAAGTGACACCAGGCAGAAAAATACTGTTGTTTTCAGCTTCCGAGTAATTTTGTTCTGTGTTGGTAATTCCTTTAAATTGAGTGGTTGTTTTGATCATTCTATCTGGGGTGCCATCAGCTGTGATAGTCTTCATGTTGTCATCAGCTGTCTGAGCAGCCGAGTCACCTACAGTGGAAGGTTTTTCATCTCTGGGACTAACAGAATCACTAGCTTTAGTTTCTTCATTAATAATTATTTGAGGTGGAGAATTGACACCTTCAATGATGACATGGTTGCTGTTTGCTTCATGTAAAATAGAGCCATCCTCGGGGTCTAAATTTTTGCCTTCAAGGATATTGTTACCTGACATAAAAGGAGAAGAGTAAGTGGAATATGGAGTATTTTCTCCTTCCTGAGCAATGTCATATCCTTCTGCTCTAGCATCCTCTTCCTCTCTGTGAAATGCTTTTTCATACTCATCAGATGCCATCTCCTCTACAGAAACATCAGCCTTATATGGAATAGCTCTAATCCTAAAGTCAGTATCTTCCCTCCCGTTAAAGGGAGCAGCTGCAGAGTTAGCTCTCTTAGGAGATGGGTCCTTTTCACCAGAGGTGGCTGTCTCTGTGACTGGGTCTTCTTTTACTGTGACAGCTGTATCAGTGTCAGTATAGGCATGGGTCCTTGGCAATGGAGGAAGTGTAGATTCCAGCTGGAGGGCTTGAGGGTCATTTTGAGCATTGATGACATTCCACTCTGGGGTGGGAGCCCCATTAACAGGTAAAGGCTTTTCAGAAATAGGCCCTGATGCTTCTGACACAGTCGCATCATCCAATGAACTTTCCTTCAAGTGGAAAGTTTCTGGGGAAATTCCAGTGGCTTCTGGGTCAAAGTTTAAAGGATCATCTGTTAGTAAAGTGGTGTTACCTGTGGACACAAGAGTGGGATCTGCCTCAGAAATAGTGGTAGTGGAGTCGTTTTGAGGTTTCAAGTATCTACTGTGAAGAGTCGTGGCCTTGGAAAGTGCTGGGACACCCCTCTTTGTAGGCACAAAGCCAGGTGTACTTGTCACATCTATCAAGGGTTCAGTGTTTGCATGGGAGCTGTCCACTTCAGGAGTGCTGAAGAAAGTCACAGGAGCAGCAACTGCCTCTTGCATCTTTTCCATCTCATTGGGATCCTTTCCATGGGCAATTTTATTATCAAGAGAATCTCTGTACTTTGAGGGAAGAGAGTCTGTTTTGGTGGAAGCCAGGAGGAGGTCCCTGCTGCTTGCTGCGTGGGGCCTGACTCTCCCTTGAATGATGGGATCATCCCCTAGGGCATTTCTTTTCCTCTGTGGAATGTCAGGAAGAAGGAAGGCAATGTCTGTGTCAGCCAGACCATCCTTTTCTAAAATAACAATTTCTTCAAACTCAGAAGCAACTGTTTCAGGTGCTGAGTTTGTGGCCTTAGCCACGGAATATCCCATGTGAGTCAGAAATCCATTTGGGTTGAGTGTGATGACTGTGTCTTCAGAATTAATCAAATAACCTTCGGGAGCAAGATTGTCTCTTTGGAGGATGCTATCGTGTGAGAGAAAGGGGGTAATATTGGTTACCTCTAGGATGTCATTATCACCTTCCTCTTCCTCTCCTCCTTTGGGTTCATGGTTTGAGTCTTCCTCTGTAAGCATGTCATACTCTGGTCCAGAGACATGGACTGTAGTGTCAGTGTTTTGAAAGGTTGTGGTCACGGCTACAATGGGGGTGTCTGGGCTATTGGAGTTGTTGGTAGTGGATGGATTTTCAACTTCTATCTTTCTTCTTTCTGTGGGTATTCTAATGACATTGCTGACTGAAGCCTCTTTTGCAGGGTGAACTGTGTGAAGTTGATCAGATGGAAGGGTGAGATGTCTTGCTGATAACTGATGACCATATCCTGTGGACAAAGAAGGGTTCCCTTCAGAAATGGCCTGGTTGTTTACAGCTTCAGTGTATTCAGAGTATGCAGTGGGCACAGGGGCCACTGTCTCCCAGTCTGTGACAATTTCTGTACCATCATCCACGTGGGAAATGCCCTCAGCTGATGGGATGCTGGTGGAAGTTACTGGGAGGATGTCATTCTGGGAGTTGCTTATTTCTGCCACTGCTATTCCACCTTCCTTTGCATGGGCTTTGATACCAGCAGCAGTGACTGTGGCAGGGGCTCCTGATATGTGATCCATGGGTCCTGTGGCATTCTCAGAGGAGGCAAGGGTTTTATGGCTGGGCATGGGGCTGCTGGCAGTACTATCAGTGGCAAAAGGGTTTGTGTCTCCCACAGAGAGGGCATCATAACTCCTTATGTTTCCCAGGCCTCTTGTGTCAGGTAGGAAGGATGCAGCAACCGTGTCAACTTCTGTACTCTTTTCTTCCACAAAAGCAATTTCTTGAACATCAGGGATTGCCTTTACCAGGTTTCCAGTTGCCACTGTTTTAGAATTTGTCTTGTCAGTTGGGCTCTTAGTACCATTAGGTTCAATGCCAGCCCTTTCCTTCCTGAGGGCAGCAGCACTCACTCTGTCCACTGCCATTTTTATATCAGTGGGAATAAGAACAGAGTTAGTGGCACTCACACCAGTTCTGTTGACAGCATTGCCCAACACAAAATCATTATAAGCCATGCCATATGGAGGGTTTCTTTCAGCTTGGGTTGTGATCTCCTCCTTTGCTATTGTTTCTACACCTGTGTAAGAAGACTCTTCTGAAGGCACTGTTTTGAGGACGAATTTTCTGTTGTCTATTGGATGATCAGTGCTAGATGGAATGTCTTTCAAAGGCATAGAGATAGCAGCTGCCATAGTAGGTGAAGAATGTTCAAAACTGGTGGGAGAAAACCTAGAAGTTGGTGAGTCAGCTGCAAGAACTGTAGACTCTTGGGGGAGAACCCAGGGATCCCTCTGAGATCCAAAGATTTGCCCTTCAGCAGCTTCATTTATGGTCTCAATGTTTTCTACCATGGGTTCTGATACCTTTGATGCTACTATTATTGAAACATCAGCCAGGAGATCTTCATCTGTAAAGACAGATAGTTGGGCCTCATCAGCTGTGATGTCTGGCAGCAGGGAGAGAGTTTCAGGTGTCACTAGTGGGGCATCAGGACTATCCATTTCATTTATGGTGACTCTGTTCCCCGTGGTAGATGCAGAATCTTCAAAATTGCTAGATAAAATCCCAGAGGAGGTGAGGTCAGCTATGAGAAGTCTCTTCTTCTGGGGATCCCTCTGAGATTCAAAGATTGGTCCTTCTGGGTCGGCAGCTTCATTTATGGTCTCAATGTTTTCCACCACAGGTTCTGAAACTTTTGATGCTACTATTATTGAAGCATCTGTCAGGGGGTCTTCTTCTGTAAAGACAGATAGTTGGGCCTCATCAGCTGTGACATCTGGCAGCAGGGAGAGAGTTTCAGGTGTCACTAGTGGGGCACCAGAACTATCCATTTCAATTATGGCGACTCTGTTCCCAGAATTGCTAGAATCTTCAAAATTGCTAGAGAAAAGCCCAGAGGAGGTGGGGTCAGCTATGAGAAGTCTTTTCTGGAGGAGAGCCCAGGGATTGCTCTGATAGCCAAAGATTTGCCCTCCTGGGTCGGTAGCTTCATTTATGGTTTCGATGTTTTTCACCATGGGTTCTGATACCTTTGATGCTACTATTATTGAAGCATCAGTCAGGAGGTCTTCATCTGTAAAGACAGATAGTTGGACCTCATCAGCTGTGATGTCTGACAACAGGGAGAGAGTTTCAGGTGTCACTAGTGGAGCATCAGGACTATCCATTTCAGTTATGGTGACTCTGTTCCCCGTGGTAGATGCAGAATCTTCAAAATTGCTAGATAAAAGCCCAGAGGAGGTGAGGTCAGCTATGAGAAGTCTCTTCTCCCGGGGATCCCCCTGAGATTCAAAGATTTGCCCTCCTGGGTCAGCAGCTTCATTTATGGTCTCAATGTTTTTCACCTTGGGTTCTGATACCTTTGATGCTACTATTATTGAAGAACCAGCCAGAGGATCTTCATCTGTAAAGACAGATAGTTGGGCCTCATCAGCTGTGACATCTGGCAGCGGGGAGAGAGTTTCAGGTGTCACTAGTGGGGCATCAGGACTATCCATTTCAGTTATGGTGACTCTGTTCCCAGTGGTAGATGCAGAATCTTCAAAATTGCTAGATAAAAGCCCAGAGGAGGTGAGGTCAGCTATGAGAAGTCTCTTCTTCTGGGGGAGAGCCCAGGGATCCCTCTTATATCCAAAGATTTGCCCTCCTGGGTTGGCAGCTTCATTTATGGTTTCAGTGTTTTTCACCATGGGTTCTGATACCTTTGATGCTACTATTATTGAAGCATCAGTCAGGGGGTCTTCATCTGTAAAGACAGATGATTGGGCCTCATCAGCTGTGATGTCTGATAACAGGGAGAGAGTTTCAGATATCACTAGGGGAGCATCTCCTGTGGACAGAGTAGTGTCTACTCCAGGAATGATAAACCCTTCAGCATTATTGTCTTTTCCAGGCAGGGCAGTGCCATTAGCCACACCTGATGTGACTCTGTCTGCTTGTGTGATGCCACCTGTTGTCATGGGGTCAGTTAGCGGGGCTTCTCTCTCATAGGGAAGCTCCTCAATAACAGAATCAGTGAAGGAGGTCGCAGGATCCATCTTAAGTGGAAGGTTTATCAGTTTGGGCCCAGCTGTGTTGGTTTCATCCTTTTGAGTCCTGAGGTCAGCTGCTGTGGTTGTAGTGATTGCTTGCAGTCCACCAGCATCATAAGTAGCAGATCTATAATCATTCTTAATCAAAGGTAACTTGTCTTTCCTATTGGAATCAGTACTATCAATAATGTATGGGTTTGTGTTGGTCCTATCAAGGATAGCATCTGGAGCAGAAGAGTGAAAGGTTTTTTTCACTCGCAGATTAGACTTGTCTGGAAGGAAGTCCATATCATTGGCAGCCATAGCTACCATGTCTAGAGATGCCAGGGTAGAACTTTTAGTCTCACTAACGTTGGAATCATCTGTGGTTCTAGTATTCACAGCCTTCAGGTTGGTAGGATCTCCCATGAGATTACTTTTTTTAGCTTCCGTGTCAGAATTATCCTTTCCAGTAAAAATGGTGTTTTCAGTAACTCTTACATCACTTGGAAGAATAATAATCCTAGAGAGATAATTAGGAGCAGGAGCCTCAAACCCATCTGGACCAAATGTGAGTGGAGTGCTGTCGATGACAGGCTTGGTGTCAGCTGTTTTAAGGGCTGTCCTGGCATCTTCAGAAATGGAGCCATAGTCCTTAGGGATATTGTCATGAAGTGGAGAAATCATCTGGTCTGCATTCTCTCTCATACTTTTTGTTGGCAGAATGGCATCATTTGCCTCTACTGTTGTGGACCCTTCTGTCAAAGGAAGTATTTCTGGTTTGATAACCTTGTCTTTCTCTACATAAGGCTGTAATTCATATTTATTGACATTACCCATGTTTCTGCTATCTCCTTTAGAGGAGGTGGTAGTAGCTGTAGGGAGAACTCGGCCAGATGGTGTGGTTATGTTGTCAGATAACAGACTAGAGGTCTTATTCCCCTCTACCCTATTCCCTGACACCACGATGGTAGCTGGAAGAGGGGTATGGTAACTGGTACGAAACCTACCCAGAGAAGCATTGGCTGGGACAAGAGTTTCTGCTTCAATGTTGAGCCATTCTGGGGTTCCAACAGGACTTTGAACAGATATAGATTTGTTCTGGATTGTCTCTGTCTGTGCTGGTTTTATAAGAAAAGGGCCTTGAGCTTTGTCAGGCACAGAATCATACTTAACAATCTGTGGATCATCAGCAGTGGCTAGTACATCCTTGTCTCCCATGGAAGGAGAAGTGTTGACACTCAAGCTGACCAGGCCATCTTTGGGCTCAGTGCTCTCAGTGGAGACAGCAGGAGCCTCGACCTTGACAAGAATGGCTTTTTTAGTAAGTGAGGTGGCAGGGAGTGTACTAGGGCTTCTTACAAATTCAGTTGCATCATCAGTGTGACTGATAGGGCCTGGGTCAGTGGCAGAAGTCGTGGTGTGGGTGCCCTTCTGTGACTCAGTTATTTCAGCCACAATACTACTGTCGTCATCATTTTGGGGTTTTAAATGAGCTGGTTGTGTTGTAGTCCTTACCCTAAGGGAAAGTTTATTATTAGAGGAGGTTGGGGTTCTTTTTGTAACAGAGATTCCGTCATCTTCAAGGGTGATGAGATTCATAGCAGGGTCAACACTGTTGGGTATTAAAGGCATTTCATATGCTGGGGTGAAGGGAGAGACTACATTAGCGGCAATATTCTTGTGGATGCTTCTTTTTTCCCCCAGATGAGACATTTTAGGTAGAAAGGAAGTAGTATCAGGAACAGCCATACTGTGTTGTCCATGAATAACAGTTTCTTTTAAACCGGGAGCAGTTGTTTTAGGTAAAGGCTTTGTGGCATCACTAACAAAATTACCTGCAGGAGCCTCAAATGCATTTAGGTTAGGTGGGTTTGCAAAGCTGTCTGTCATGGGGCTGATGCCATCTGTTTCAGAAAAAATGGAGTCATCCTCAGTAACCAACGCATCAAAGAAATCATCACTGGGGGGTGAAAAGTCTATAAACGGGTCGTCATTGGAGATAGATTCTTCTCCTTCTGTCGTAGTGGTTCTCTCTACATAAGGTATGGCTTCATAGTCAAAGGTTTCCCCATTTTCAGATTCATCTCTGGTGGTATCTATAAGAGTGACGATGTTTTCCCTAAAAGCAGGAAGGGCAGTTATTCTACTGGTTCCCTCAAGAATAGTGCTTTTTCCATCTCTCTGAACTTCAGATGCACCACCATTCTGAGTAGCGTGGTTTCCATTCACAATGGAAGTTGTCTCATGTTCACCACTGATGGGCTCCATCATTGGCATGGTGAAAGCAGCTAGAAAAAAAGCAGTTTCTGATGGAAGCACATTGTGATAACTTTCAGTGATTTGCCATTCTGGGAGAGCAGCATTTTTGATCTTTGCCGAATTCGTAGCTGACAGCTCTGATGGTTGCCTAGTGGCACGAAGGAATGAGTCTTCTTTTTCATGGAAAGTTTCTTGCAATTTAGCAGAAGAAACATCAGGCTTAAAAGTGTTAGCTGTTAGTAGGATGGGCTTAGCAGGGTCTGCCTCCTCCATGGTAGTAGAATCATGTTTAGCATTGATATAGTTCATTGTAAGAGTGGAGTCCTCAGCCTCTTTGGGAGGGGCTTTCTCTGCAGGTTTTATACTTGAGTCCACTGCAACTTCCATGATTGTGGAAACAGGTGTTTTGGACCAGAGGGGAGTGCTAATGACAGCAGGCTTAATACTGTCATCAAGAAGGATGGCTGTCTGCCTCACAGCTGGACCATAATCTGTGTCTGAGAGAGCAATGTAATCCTTTCTTCTAATTCCTGGGATGGAATTGTCAGGTAGAAAGAACATGACATCCTCTGCCACCTCATCATTCTGTTTTACGGTTGCAGTTTCTTTGTCCTTGAGGATAATTTCCTCAATTCCATCAGTGGTGACATCTGCCATGTTTCTGGTAGCCGTCGGCTTCAAGTTCTCCATGCTGTCTATAAGAAGTGCATTGGGATTGCTGTCTGTCATCTCGTACAGCAAAGGTGTGGGATCCACCCTGGAGTCTAAAACCTGAGTTAAAGATGAATGAGAGCCCTTGGGGATTGTTGCTCTGTCTCCTAAAGGGAAAATGATTGTGTCATACCCTTTTTGGAAACTGTAAAAGCCCTTGGTGTCAGAATCTTCAACATCAAAAGCATCATTATCAGATTCAAAAGCAAAACTGGTTGGAAGGCCTTTTGATACAATGCCCTTTTCAGATCCACTGTAGTACTCTTCATTGGGTTTCAGTTTGTTCTCAGTAGCAGAATCTTCTTCTGTTGAGGTTTTAGCCCGATTGCTGTTTCTGCCACCATCCATGTCTCTGGAGTTGGGGGTGTCTCTCAACATTTGGGGTACAGGAGCCTTAATTTCAGATTCAGGGCTTTCTTCCATGAAGTGGATGACATCATCACTGCCTGTAGAATATACTTTTCTTAAAGTTGTAACAGTTCTGTCAGACATTGAAGGTGAAATATGAGCTGTGGAAATGGCCACTCTGAGGTCAGATTGAGTTGGGTTAGTTGCATATTTTGTTCTGTCTACTAAGTGTTTAGCAGTGTTGACTTGAGGCAAAAAAGAGTCATCTTTTGCAGACTTAGGGTCATTGTCATCCAAAATATAAGTTGTTAAGGTGTCATCATTTGGTGTGTTTTCTTCTGCCAGAATCACTTTCTCAGCCTCCACTGCAGTGCCTGCTTTGGGAGACAGACTTATGTCACCCTCAGAGGCTGTGGCTCCATCTGCAAAAGTTTCATCTGTCCTCGGAAGACCATAAAGTGTGACTTTAATGTCTTTTCTGGGGGTAACGGTAGAACTTCTGGGAATAACTCTCCCAGATAAAATCCATTGTCCTTTGCCCATTGTAGGGTCATCTTCCATGGTGGTGATGGTATAATATGCTTTAATTATAGCTTCTTTTGTTGGAGCAGCATTGGGATTGTTTAATAGAGGGTTTGTAGTGCTCAGCATGGAGATAGCCATGTCAGGTATGGGTCTAGTTGGCACATTTGACAGGCTTGGCATTCTCCCTTTAGGAGAGGTGGTATTTGTCTCAGGAAGAGAAGTATAGTTTTCAATAAGTGAATTGTCACCCCAAAGTTGGGTCATATAAACTGTGACATTTTTATCAGAAGCAGTGGTATTTTCCAGAAGAGCAATATGGGAATTTCCTGTTGCATTATGTTCATTTTCAGGCAAAATTATTTGAGGTTTAAATTGAGTGAGAATAATTTGCTGTATAGGGATCTCAGAATCCCTTATAGATAGAATATCATTTACTTCTGAAGTAACTGGATGTCCAGTAGGCATGCCCCTTTCAGCTACTATGGGAAAATCTAAGTGCTTGTTAGCTACGGGGGTACTGGATTTCCTCACAAACATTTTAGGAAAAAATTTTGTGGCATCATCTGTTGGATTAGTGGCAACATCTTTACCAACAGCATTGCTTGTTGGAATAGCAACATCTTCCAGGATTTTCCTTGGTGTTGTAAAAGGAATGGCATTTTTCATAGGCATAGCAGCATCATTACTGTCAACTGGGAGTTTAATCCTGGATATCATTCCTTTAGTAAAGCTCCCAGTGTTCACCTCCTCTATGCCATCTTCCTTTAGGACAATAAGGTCATCATCATCTGTTAGATAGCCTTCCTCCCAGTCAGGAACATAAATCGCAATAAAACCATCTTCCCCCAGAAATTCTAGGGTATTCATTAAAACTCTGAAATCTTCCTCCAGGAGATCTGTGTTGTCCATTAAAAGTGTATTATCTTCTACCACACTGGGAGCAGCATTATCTAAATCCATGCCATCTCCCTCTCTTTCTTCCTTATATGCGCTATCATCTAAGAAGTTATGGACACCTTTTAAAGGATTGGTAGAATCTTTCAAGAAGTCATTAGCCAAATTCTCAGGGTTTAGGAAGTAACCAGTAGCATGATATGCAGTGGTATTGGCTTTTTTATCCCATGGGGTGGCATCAGCTAATGCTGTAATCTCTTTATCTCTTCCAATTGTAGTAAAATCATCTACATTGGTTGTAGCTTTCTCTTCATGACTTTTCATTCTAGGAGTGTCCTTATTACTACTATTCACTGAAGAGATGGGAGTGTTAGAACCGAGAATCCTGATGATGGTATCTGTAGTGGTTCTGACAGGGGCTTCTGGGATAGAGGGAAAATGACTTAGTGGAGGCTCACCAAGCATAGATGAGCTTGGCTTAGCTTGTGGGTATAAAGGAGCAGTTGGTGTGTTCCAGGGACTCTGGGAAGCATCTGTTCTACCATTGGCTGGTAGATATTGATCTTTTCCCAAAGAATTATATGGAAGAAGTGGATAAGGCTTTAATTCACGGCTTTTATTCCAAACAACTTTGGTGTGGGGCAAGTTACCAGATCCAGAGGAAAGAGGTAATGACTGTCTTGTAGCTTTGACAGGTAAAAGGCCACTGGTTGGGTCAGTGGATGAGTGACTTGATTTATCCTGGTCCACATTAAAAGAGTTTCTTTCAACTAAAGTGGACCTTGGATGACCTGAGAGAATACTGAAGGATGAAGAATAGTCTTCAGAATCTGGGACAGATGAAGGTTGGCTGGATCCCTTCAATGTGGGCGGAGAATGTCTAATTATGGGTTTGAGAGATGACTCAGGGTTTGCTGTAGATTGTTTTGTTGTTCCTGGCATCATAGGCACTTTAGATAAAGATTGGCTTGGTACAGACCAGCGTGATAGAGGAAGACTTGTCATTTCTTTGAAACCAGTCTGGGATAATGAAGGCGAAGACTCTTTTTGCACATGCTTGGCAGGGAAAGAGTGGCTGTCATGAGAAGCATTATGAGTTGCAGGAGAATCAGGAGCAGAGTGATACCTTGCAGTGAAGGCAGGTGTAAAGCGGTATCCTGTCCTAAAGGTTGGCATGGAGAGGTGACTTGTGCTGGAGGTTGGAACAGAGTAATTCATTACCCCAGAGTCTGGTGGAGAGCTAAATGTTTCCCTGGAACCTGACCCAGAGTCACGAGTTGCACTGGGGACTGGTGAAAAGAGATCAGTTGCTCCAGAGTCTCTTGGAGAACTACTCTTTGTATAGGAGTGTAGGGCAGAGGGCTTTGTTATGCTGGAGACCGGTAAGGAGAGGTGAGTTGTCTTAGGTAATGGTAAAAAAATGGAGGCTGCCCTGGAGATTGGCGGAGAGCTTTGAGGTACAGTGGAGATGGGCCTGAAAGGGTGAGTCTCAACACTACCATCATAGTAGTGTAGTGTCATCTTTGAGATAGGTGATGAAGGGTTCTGTGGAGTCTCAGTACTTGTGGAGTTGTTTGATCTTCCCTCCATAGGGGCAGACAGCCCAGGTGAATAGCTCCTAAACACAGCCCCGACAGGGAAGGTGTGGTTTGTATCAGCATAGAGAGGCCTACGTCTCCTTAGCACCTTGAATGGTGACAAGTAGCGCACTGCCTCCTCGGGGGCTGAAGAGTTCCCGTTGGTGGCCTGGCTGAGTGAAGTCTGACTGGCTACAGCTTTGACTGGTGAGGAACTCAGAAGTGCATTAGGTGACAGATATTGGCTTGGCCCATGTTCTGTTTCCTGGGTTTCACTGCACTGCAGAGAAAGAAGCACAGTATTTTCACAGTAGCCTCCCTTGAAGACTTTCCCCTAACAACCTGACAGAAGCAGTCATCTTGAGTGACATAAAGTAAAGAAGAGGGTTGAAAGACACCCTTCTCCTGGCCTTCTAGCACAGTGAAATATGCCACAAAATTATCCTTACAGAATGTCAGCAAGAAAAGAGAGAGGAAAAAATATGACATGTTAAGGTTAAGTACCAAAGGTGTAAATTTAAATTCTGAATCTGGACATGTGTACTCATACACATGCACATGTGCACATATGTGCACATACATGTGTAAACATGCATGTACACATGTTTACAAAGCAGCTTTTTTGTAAATTGCATAATTCTTTTTTACTAATTGCAAAATAAACAATAAAGCTTCTCCCTTGTGCTCTTTTGCCATAAAGCTTTGCAATATTTACTTCTCTCTTAGATATATATTTAACAGAAGTTAAAGTCAGAGGATCCAGCAGTTCAGCCTAGAAATGATGTCTTAATTATAATTATGCAAATAAAATGACTAAAAATGGCCTTATACTTTGACCTAGAGATTCCACTACAAGCTATGTGCCCTAGGGAGGTCATTGTTAGGCACCCATACACACCAAAATATTTATAGCAAATTTTTTTCTGTGGTATCAAAGAGTTGGGAATGAAGCAGAAGCCCATCCATTGGGGAATGGCTATGCAAATTGTGGTACATGAATGTAACAGAATACTATTGCGCTGATGGAGAAATATAGAGATGTGGAAATACTTAAGTATTTATCACAGCCAAATTTCATATAAACAAAAAAATAAATAAATGACCAGTGTACAATGACTATAGTGATATAAATGGGAAGAACCACCACAAAACAATCAATGGTGAATGCTGCATGATTCCAGGTGTGAGCATGGCCCCAGGGAAGACGTATGGGAAGATATTTTCCCACTCCACTCTTCGGCAGTTGAGGGGAGGTCCACTGAAATGGAACAGTGCGTGTATTTTCAGACTTTTTTGATGTATTGGTCAAATTGAAATCTCCCCCTTTTCCTGTTTTTCTTTCTATTATTTCTTCTATCTCACATATTTTTTCTTTATAAAAATATTTTCCTTATGACTCCCTTGAAAGGAGTAGGAGAAGAGATACTGGGAGAAATGTTGGTCATATAAAAACAAAAGGTCAGTTTATAACAGAAATGATTATTTTGTTTAGCAAAATTTGCCCTTTTTTGAGATACGTCTGAGCTGGTAATCTTGTCTTTTTTGTTATTTTTTACCTGAATTCTAACAGTATAAGTTGAGAGCCATCCTCACCTCTTCACTCACCTCTTTGTTAACAATTAAAAAAAACTAATTTAATTTAAAAAATAATTTAAAAGCTGATTATTTAATGAAATCTATTTGAAAATTCTGAAACTTACCAAAAGACAGTCAGCAAAGGCTAAAATAACTGTGGTCAGGACGTGCACCCTCATCTTGTCTCTGCCGCTAAAGATTTAAGAAAGCCTTGTTGTTATGAAATGAAAATAAACCAATCACCTTTATCTCGTTCCTTTTTGTTACAGTCTGAAAAATTACACAAAGAATGGTCTGAATATGCAATTAACACAAATGAAACCAATGAAAATGCGGAGTTAAAAATAAGATCTGAGTGCTTTCTGCCCTTCCACCAAGCCGGAACGTCAGGGGTATTAGCAAGTGGGCTGGTGCTGTATTTACTGAAGCCAGTGCAGTTTAATGATTGATACCAAACTGGCCCTAGATTTGTCATAAGATCATAGATTTAAAACTAAAAGGACCTAGGAGTCTATTATCAGCCCAATGCATTCATTTTGTAGATGGGGAACGCGGGCCAAGTAAAGTCAAGTAACCTCAAACTATGCATTATAAAGGATTAAATTGTATAGTTACTGAATGGTGATGGGAAGAAACTTTTCCATGACGGGTAAAATCTCCCTTTGCTCTCCCCATCTCAGTAATAATTCAGATCTGTGACAAACTCTTTTTCAAGTCACCCGCATAGACAAAGACCAAGTAATCTTAGCTGTCTTCATTTGGAATTATAAGCATAGCAAAGTTTTTATAGCTTAACGCTTCATGGAAAGAGTGACCAAAAGCATGTGGGATAAACTGTATCTGTACCAGACAGCCGGGTGCTTGCTTTCCGGGTCTGGGCCTGCTGATATGCGTCTCCTCTGATTCAGTCTCTCTCTGCTGTTTGATGCGCCAAGGTGAAAAATCAGGGACTGAGCAAACCCAAATTTAATAAAGAAACTCGACTCCCCATTTTCCCTCCTCCTTTTTTCCTGTTGGGGAGAGATAGACAAACTTTGCACGTGGATGGGTCTACTTGGAGTTAATCCTGAGACAAAGGATGGAGAACTGTAGGCTGGGCTGTGCTAATTCTCCAAGGAGCATAGTGACCTGTTATCTTATCTTGGTGTTGGAAGGGGATAGGAATCCTGTTTAAAGCTTATGACACCTTCCAAAATATTAACTCTCAAGCTTCTGAAGCCACTTCTTCAGGATTTCAACTAAAAAAAAGCCTCTCAGCTTCACAACTACCCATTCTCCATCTCTACATAAGTTAGTTAATCAGTACCAATGCCTGGAGTAGCCATATGCTTCATTTAAACAGTTAAGCTCCAGTTTTCAATAACGATTGAGAGTTTGGGGCTTCTCTACAGCCAGATGTCAGTTGTTTGTCATTCGGGACATGGAATCAGCCTAAGCATCTTCCTCTAAAGAATTTTTTTTTCATGTCCCGACTCAACAGTGGCACATAATTTGGAAAATATTCTCCCCCCACCCTAACAACAACCCCCCCCCAAATATAAATGGTTACTGTCTTGTAACTCATGGTTTTATTAAGTTTTTCTGCAAAAATACTTTTAAATCACATAGACACAGGCATATAACGCCATGCACATGGATCCGTATATAGAGGTAGCCTGGTGTGGTGGATAGGAGGGCCAGTGGTGAATGAGAGAGACTTGGGTTCGTGTTTTGTGTTTGACAGAAGTGGCAGTGTGGCCCTGGCTGAGGCCGCTAAGTGAGTCCTCACTGCCCTTGACAGCTTTCTAAGATTTCAAGCCACAGATAGTTGAGGATTTCCTAAAAATCAGATTTTTTTTTAAAAAAAGGATATTCATATAAAAACATGAATATTATACAAATATACATAAAAGTATAGATTACATATATGCAAGCATATATAGAATATATAGTTTCTCATTTTTTATCGATTTTAAGGTATCATAAAAAGTCTAGGTTATGAACAGGATCAGTTTATACTCAGCTCAGTATGATATGCTATATCATTCATATCTATAGGTCTATATTGCATTGTGCTAACTATATATGTTATATATTGTATATAATATGCGGACCTTGCTCTAGCCTTTCTCTGATATCTAACAAAATCTGCAAAATACAGAGGAAAATGTACAGTTTTTGAATATTTCCTCCACAGAATTTGAATTTAATCTGGAATTTCAGTGATGACTTTATAACTTTAGAGATCTGTCCAAATATGCGTACTGACTGGAGGATTTCTTGGGGATTTTTTTCAGGTTCCTTCAGTTCTGCACCACCTCAAAATGGCACAAGGTCTTCTCTGTGAAGGTTGCTCTTTCAAATGAAAGAGGACATTGGAACAGATGCCAAATTCCCAAACCAAGACTGACTGAAGGCCTTGGCTGGATTACTTAGTCTAGTCAGGCAGAATTTTGATGTTAAAAGCATGTACTTGTGTGATAATTGCCTTCATCAAAAGAGATGTGCCAGTTCTTGAGCAATTATCATGTCATTGTAGTAGTCTGAATACCATTTCCATGACATTAAATATTACTCTTCAACATAATTGAGGTAATTGTTGGAAAATAATATATACCTAAGCACTAGTCCACTCATTCGATAAGTGGTGAGCTTTTTGTTTCAAGTAAGCCGCCCTTTTCAGACTCAGAATCCCTGGTTGGCACTAATTCGTTTTTATGAGATTAAAGAAAGCCAGGAGTTTTCCTCAAGTGATTTCCAAAGGTGACCTAAAATCAGAGCTTTACTTTGTGACTTGGTGACATTCATCTTTGCGGGATGGGTAGGAATGGTAGTATAGTAAAATCCTAATTCATTGCCCATTTAAGGAGAATACCTAGTCCAATTATTTTCAGGGAATTCCCCCCTACCCCCCTTAGTATTAACCATACAGGTTGATAGCTATTACTGGAACCTGCCATATGGTATATAAAGGCAAGCTTATGGGATGTGTGATTAATGCATTTTCATATAGCAAAATATTAAATACATTGCTGAAGTATTGATTGGCTTTAGATTTTTATTTATGTCTTCATCTACAAGTGATTCTTGTGAAATAAAATAATGGTACATTCCCTTAAAATGCTTACATTTTAGTAATGGGGGAGGATAAGGCATATTATACAAGTAAATGCGATACAGAACAATGCTAAACAGAATGAGTGAAGGCTAGGGAGAAAAGCCGAGGACTAGAATGAGATGAAGTTTCTGTTTTTGCTATATGGGATGGGAGAGAGGAAGATAAAAGAAGACATAGGGCCGCTCTTCAATGTGGGTGGGAAATAAATAATAGAGGATGGGAGAATTGGAAGTCGCCCAGTTCTAATTATTTTGCTTCTGCTTTCTCTGACAATGAGAATGTTCTTTGGACTGAAAATGGTAGAACACAAATGGCTAATAGGGAATTGATACTTGAGATAGGTATAAAAGAGCAAGAAAATGCCTAGTTGTCTCCTTAGCTATTTGTGCCACTTGGTTCACATCAGTTACATTCTAGGATTCTGGAAGAATTAAAACAAGGGAAGGTTGAGCCAATGTCTTTGATCTTCAGGATGATTGTGAAAAATGGCAGAGGTGAGAGATGATGAGAGATCAAATTTGTCTTTATTTTCAAAGAGGAAACAAAGGAAGAAAAAAGACAAGACAAGACAAATGAATGTTTAAACTATAGCCTAGTGAGCTTGATTTCAATTTTTGGTTAAAATCTAGAATGAATGTATTTGTTTGCTCCAAAACAATTTTATTTTGTTAATCTTATGTTTTATTTTACTAATCCTACGTCAGATCTATAATTTTTCTTTTTAAAAATTATTTTAAATCATAATTAACTTGAAAAATTCAACAATATATCAGACCATTAATCTCTGTCATGTACACCTTAATTTTAAATATATTTTTATATATAAAATAATATGTATATATGAGATACATACATATGTGTGTATATGCATATATATACATATATGTCTAGACATACATATACATATAAAGTAAAATTTAGTACAGTAGTCCCAGCACTTTCCTGCTTGCCTTTATTTTGGAACTTCTTTCTGCTTCAATGTAATTTTAAAAAATATTTAATTGACATACTTTTCTTCTTTCCTTTTGGTGTCACTATCACTACTTCTTTCAGCCTCCCCCTCCTACAAAAAGAAGCCTCTCTTTGTGACAAATGATGTCAAACAAACCAAATTCATTTATTGGTCCTGTCTGAGAGTGTTTCTTTCATTCTGCCTCTCTGATCCTTTACCCCACAGCCAACAGGTGGGGAGCAGGCATCCTAGTGCTTTGGAGTTGATTTGTTATTGCATTGATTTGACTTAAATCTTTAGGGCGTGCTTTACCTGACAATGTCATAGTCATTTTGTAAATTGTTCACTTGATTCTGCTCATTTTACTCTGAATCAGTTCATATAAGTCAATTCAGTTTTCTCTAAATTCTTCCCTTTTCATAATTTAATATGGAACAATAATGTTTTATAATAATCATATACCACAATTTTTTTTCAGTCTTTCCCCAATGATGGGCACCCACTTTATTTCCAGTTCTTAACTATAACAAAAAGTCCTGTTATAAATACTTTCGTTTATAGGGGACTTTTTCTTCTTTATTTAATATCTTTGTTGCATATGCCTAGGAATAGTATTGCTGAATTGAAAGGTTTGCATAGCTTTGTGACTTTTGGGGTATAGTTCCATATTGCTTTCCACAATGGATAGACTGGTTCACAGCTCTGTCAACAGTGCTTCTAAGAGTCCTTTGTCCCAACAATTAGTTGTCATTTTCCTTTTTTTTTTTTTGTTATATTTGCCACTATGAAGACTATGAGATAGAATTTCAGAGTTCCACTGGTTGATTTTTCTCTTGTTCCTAGTGATTTGAAGTATTTTTTTTCCCTTATATGATTGTTGATAGCTTACTTTTCTTTTTGGAAGAATTATATCCTTTGAACATTTATCTGTAGGGGAATGACTTATGTTCATGTGTATTTGAATCAGTTCCTTACCTATATTAGATATCAGACCATCAGAGAAATTTGTTACAAGTTTTCCCATTTCCTTGTTTCTGCTCTAGTTATAACTACATTGTTTTTGTTTGTGCAAAAACATTTTACATTTATATAATTGAAGCTGTGCATTATAGTGCCTAGAATCCTCTCTATCCTTTATTTGTTTAAAGATTCATCCAATGTCCAGAGCTGTGAATGAAATCTCCTTCCTTTTTCCTTTACTTTGTTTATGATATAACCTTTTATGTCTAGATCAAATTTCCATTTTGAGATTATTGTGGCACATTGTATGAGATGTTAGTCTGAATTTCCCCACAGAATTTTTGTCAAATTGTTTTGTCCTTAACCCAGTAGTTGGAGGTCAGAGTCCTTGTGTTTATTGAGCAGTATGACACTACATGTGATTCTCTGTTTTGTATTTAATCTGTTCCACTGGTTAGCTTTTATACATACATACACACATACATACATACATACATACATATGTATGTATGTATATATATATGTATTTAACTGTTCTCAGTGGTTTTGAAGGTTACTGCTTGGTAGTGCAGTTTGAGATCTGATTCTTCTAAGTCCCTTTACTTCCCTTGAGATTTTTCATCTCCAGATGAATTTTGTTATTACTTATTGTGTTCTTTTTAAAATACATTTTTGTTTATTTCATCAAATATTTCCTAATTACATGTAAATTATTTTTAGCATTCATTTTAAAAACTAGTTGCAAATTCTCCTCTCTCTCCTGCCCCTCCTTCATACCATGAGAAGGCAAGCAATATATCAATTATATATGTTAAGTCATGCAAAACATTTTCATATTAGCCATGTTGGAAAAGAAAACATACAGAAAAAAAATAAGAAAAATAAGGAAAGTAAAAATGTGAGGCTCAATCTGCGTCCAGAGATCATTGTTTCTCTTTTGGAGGTGGATGGCATTTTTCTTCATTTCGGAATTGCCTTGGATCTTTGTCTTGATCAGAGTAGCTAAGTATTTCACATGATATTGCTTTTACTGTGTACAATGTACTCCTGGCTCTGCTCACTTCACTTTGCCTTAGTCCCCAGGTTTTTCTGAAAGCATCCTGCTTGTCATTTCTTATAGCGCAATAGTATTCCATCATAATCATATATCAACAACTTGTTCAGGCATTCCTCAATTGATAGACATTCCCTCAATTTCAAATTCTTTGCCACCACAAAGAAGAGCTATTATAAATATTTTTGTACAAATATGTTTTTTTTTCCTTTTCCTTTGGTCTCTTTGAAATAAAGACTTAATAGTTGTATTGATGGGTCAAAGGTTATACACAGTTTTATAGCCCTTTGGATGTAGTTCCAAATTGTTCTCCGGAATGATTAGAGTAGTTTACAACTCTACCAATAGTGCCTCAGTGTCCCAATTTTGCCATATCCCTTCCAGCATTTGCCATTTTACTTTTCTGTCATATTGGCCAATTAGACAGGTGATAACTCAGAGTTGTTTTGATTTGCATTTCTCTAATCAAAAGTGATTTAGAGCATTTTCCCATATGACTATAAAGAACTTTGATTTCTTTATTTGAAAACTGCCTGTTTGTATCCTTTGACCATTTATTAATTGGGGAATGGCTCTTACTTTTTATAAATTTGACTGAGTTCTTTATATATTGGAGAAATGAGATCTTTTTCAGAGAAACTTGCTATTTTTCAGAGAAACTTGCTAATATTTCAGTTATGATTACTATATATTTCCCTCCATTCCATTGCTCCCCGTCCCCCATTTATCCTGCTTTCTTTCTCCTTTCACCCTGTTCACAGTAGCATTCTTTTGAAAAGCTGCTAGTGCTTGGCTTTACATTTAGCTGCTTGTAAATTTTGTGGTGTGCTGTTGAAATTGTTTATTTTATTTTATTTTATT
>CM053583.1:194915321-194983302 GCA_028627135.1 Pseudochirops cupreus
TTTCTTTTTCAAGATGGGTTAGGAGGGGAGAGTGAGAGAAAAGAAGTGTTTGTGGATGGAAAAAACAAAATTAAATTAAAAAAAGAATTCCCCTCTCTTATCAGCGCTACCCAGCAGAGAGAAATAAATAAGTCACCTTTGCAAAGTGGTAGTAATGGGAGTCAGAAGGCGCAGCCCAGAACCTGCGTGTAACGCCAGCATTCCTTATTTAAGAAAAAGTTTGCCTTTTCCTGGCAGATCAAACACCAGACTTCTGAACTTAGGGGTGTTTTTTGATTGGTCCTGATTTTGTCGTCTATTCCACTAACCTACTTTTCTCTTTATAAAACAATAACAAAACTTTGAAAATACTTACTTTATGATAAACTGGAAATTTTGACTGTTCTTCATTACTATCTATTTGGTTTCTTCTGAAATTCTTGATTGTATCTCTCTGTTTTTAAATTTTCTTTGATTCCCTAAAATATCTCCTCAGCAATTTTATTGTCATCATGCTAAAGCAATAGATTAATTTTCCTATTAAAATAATTTAAAATATTGTTTTAGTCCATTTAAAATACCTAGACAGTGTAAAATATCTGAGTGTATACTTGCCAAATCAGGCACAGGAACTATATGAATATGAACAAAAAACACTTTATACAAATAAACTCAGATCTAAGTAACTGAGGTAACATTTATTCTTCATGGGTAGATAAAGTCAATATAATTTTTAAAATGGCAGTTTTACCTAACTAATCTATTTATTCAACATCATCTCCATTAAATTACTAAAAAATTGTTTTACTGAGTTAGAAAAATAATAACAAAGTTCATTTGGAAGAACTTCAAAGAAAACAGGAAAAGGATGTGAAGGAACTAGATTCAGCAGTATCAGATTTTAAACTATCTTCTAAGATGAGAGCATTGTTGAAGTGTAAAAAAGGATAATTTCAATTATTTTAAATTTAAATTTAAATTTAATATTTTCTTGTATAAATAAAACCTATGTAGTCAAGAATAGAAGAAATGCAGAATGGGAGAGAAAAACCTTTCATAGACAATTTCTCAGCTAGGATGTGATGGGTTGGAATTTTGCTGTGGTGTAGGAAATGATGAGCTGGTTGATTTGAAAAAACATAGGGGGGAAAATAAAAGTACACCACAGAGAATGAGAGAAAACCAACAAGGAAGTGAAGAAAAGCTGGACAGACTTGAAAACGATGGGTGGTATTTATTATATAGGTTCTCTTGACATGGAAATTTATTATTTTATATTGAATCCTCTCATGGTCTGCTTTGTATATGGTGATGCTTTATTTTTCTTATTTTGTTTTTAATTTTAAAATTAAAAAAATACTAAAAATAATGTTGGGACCAAGAAATTAATACTGAATATTTTTCTAAAATACTAACATGGGGGCGGCTGGGTGGTGCAGTGAATAGAGCACTGACCCTGGAGTCAGGAGGACCTGAGTTCAAATCCCACCTCAGACACTTAACACTTACTAGCCATGTGACCTTGGGCAAGTCAATTAACCCCAATTGCCCTGCCCTTCCCCCCTCCAAAAAAAGAGCAAACTATAAAATAAAATACTAATATACTTACAAATTCCTTTATTTCTATAAATACAGTTTAATTGTAATCATAGAATCCTTTATGTGTCTTATAAAGTTCAATCCTGAATATTTTATATATTCTAGAGTTATTCTATTTTTTTTTTTTTGCCTTTTGCTTTTTGGAGGGCAATTGGGGTTAAGTGACTTGCCCAAGGTCACACGGCTAGTAAGTGTTAAGTGTCTGTGATTGGATTTGAACTCAGGTCTTCCTGACTCTGGGGCTGGTGCTCTATTCACTGCGCCACCTAGCCACCCCTCTAGAGTCGTTCTAAATGGAATTTTCTTCACATCTTTCCTGTGTGGTTTTTATTAGTAACATGCAAAAAAGCTGATTTTGTTAACTTATTTTTGTATGATTTTGCGGAACTGTTTTAATCACCTTGATTCATTTTTTTAATTGATCTCTAGGATTTCCCAAGAAATTAATCATCTCTCATGTAAATAGGGATAATTTTGCTTACCACTTACGATTTCATTCTTTCTCATCTTATAGTTGTAAGTACCATTTCTAGCAACATGTCAAATAATGGTGGAGAAAGGAAGTATATTTGCTCTGTCACTGAAAATACTCATTATTAATAAACCATGCTCTCTCTCTGGGAGAATTGGTATTTCTAAGAACCACAGCAGGAAAGAGAGACCTACGGCAAGATCTATAAAGCAACAAATTAGAATAAGGAGCTCCAATAGGTACCTTAGAAACTTTAATTCTGTAAAAGTACAGAAATTAAAAAGGAATAAATAAACATAAGGTGTATGAATTTAAAAGAAAATCTGAAATAGAAAAAGAAGAGAAGAAAATCATTTACTATGCATCCTGTAAATCCAAAAAAGCAGGAGTTAAAGTAAGGTTCTCAGGCAGAGGATAAAATATCTGATTATCTGCCGGGCACAGTACACACACATCTTGGAGTTTACCCCTACCCCTAATACGGAAGTGATCATCAGAGGCAGAAAAGCCAGGCTAGCCAGCAGTTACGTTGTCGGGAGGTCTAAGAAGAACAGACCTAAATAGAAATCCTTTGTTTGAGCACAAATGCAAAATGACCAGGGCAGAGGTAACAAACAGAAATTGCTCCATTCGTAAAAACAAAAGCAAATTGTAAATCTGGGCAAAGTGTCTGGCCACAGAGTTAGGAAGGCCTGAGTTCAAATCTGACCTCAGACACTTGCTAGCTGTGTGACCCTGGGAAAGTCACTTCACTCTGTTGCCTCAGTTTCCCCCTCCATAAAGTGAGCTGGAGAAAGAAATGTCAAACCCCTCCCGTACCCTAGCCAGGAAAACCCCAGATGCGGTCACGGAGAGCTGACTATGACTGAACAACAAATGGACTCTTTGCTAATAACGTACTCAATGTTTTTGGTTGACATTCATCAGGGACGTTAGTCTGTGGGAGAGGTTCACAGACCCTCTGGGGTCCACGGGGGCCTATGAACTTGGATGGAAGAAAATTGCACCTTTATTCTTACTGACATCTCCCTGAAATTTGTCATTTCTTTCAGTTATTTAAAAACCATTTGGGATTTCCACAGACAGTTACCAAGGGGCTCTGTGATACACACAAAATGTCAAGAACCCTTTACTTTCTTGTTCTGCTTTGTGTTTCCGTGGTTTGGGCATTAAGATCACATTTGTATCATAGAAGAAATTTGTAGGATCTTTTCTATTTTTTTTTCAAACAGTTCATGTAATAATTCGAATTGTTTTTGATGATTGTAGAGAATTGATTCGTAAGTTCTTTTGTCCTTGGGGATGGTGACTGGTGAAACTCTTCTTCTTTAACCATGACATATTATTAATTTCATCAAATGGCATGGAAGTTCCACAAAATGTATTACTGGTATATGACTAAACTAATTACTTTTCAGCGGGATATCCGAATTGGTGGCAGTATTCAATTTTGCTACCTTGTTTTTGCTTTGGGGCGGGGAGGGCGCTCCTTTACGCATCTATTACTAGGACTTACGTTACCTGAAGCCAAACATTTGGTGGGGGAGGGCACATTTGGAGACAAGGAGGGGCCAGTGGAGGAGGAGCCAGAGAGGAAGAAGGTACAGTTGGATGGGAGCTGGTGGCAGGCGGTGCAGAGATAAGGGTACCGTGAAAAAGACAGTCTGACTGTGGGTGTGATTGCACTGATAGGCCCTGTTGTAGGCTCAACTCTAACCCTAACGCCTGCTTAGTTCAGGTTTGATGCTGGCACAAAACAAGGCACAATAAGGAAGTTTGCTTTGTTCAAATACAGCAAGGATATATAAGGACACAGTAGGACTTAGCCCTACTAGCCTTCATCTGGAAATGCATATGCTCAGTTAAGTCATTAGGATATGGTGACTGGTACAGTCTTGGGCACCCATCAAGTCGGAGAGGCACTGACTACATGCCCTTGTGCCCCCAGCCCAAGAAGCTGCAGTAGGGAAGGGGAGAAAGAAGTCAGGGAAGTCCTGTCAGGAAGACCTTGGTTCTATGGCAGTCACACAAGGATTGGGGAGGAAATTAGGTGAGGGAACCCAAGGTGGCAACTAGAGGAAGTTGTTCCACAATCAGGGGCTAGTGAAAGACCATAAAGTGAGACTTAGAAATGATGTTTCCATAGTGAAGAATCATCCCTTCCGTCCCTAGAAAGCAGAACCCAGGTGCAAAGCTCCGTTTGACACATGCTCCTGATGGCTCCGCTCACATGCCCTGATTGTGGACTGCATTTCTCCTGAAATATTTAAAAACCAGCACAGTAATCTGTTTATTGCTGGCAATTTTTTCCTCTGCTTAAAGAGGAAGAGAGATACTAATATCATTTGGAGGTGTAAGGCTTTTTTTCTTTTTGCTTTTTTTTTTGGAGGGGGGAGGGGAGGGCAGGGCAGTTGGAGTAAAGTGACTTGCCCAAGGTCACATGGCTAATTTTTTGTGTTACCTGTCTGAGGCTGGATTTGAACTCAGGTCTTCCTGACTCCAGGGCCATGCTCCATTCACTGCGCCACCTACCCGCCCCTGGTGTAAGGCATTCTTAAGAATTTTATGGCTGGTACATTCCTTCTGGAGACGCAGTGGAAGGTCAGACGGGGTGTTCGGAACTTCAGTGAGTTCACACAAGAAAACCATTGGAAATGTGAAAGACCTTATGGAATTTCTAGCTGTGCGACCCTGAGCAAGTCACTTGACTTTTCTTAGGCTCAGTTTCCTTTCCTGGAAAGCGGGGGTCATATTAGCTCCTGCCTCACAGGGTTATGGTGAGGAGCAAATGAGATGTCGAGTCCTTGGCAAACCCGAAAACGTTCTGAAGGCCACTTGTTACTGTGGCTGTACTGAGGGGCAGTCAGGTGTGATGGCCAGAGAGCTGGTCTAGGAGCCAGGAAGAGCTGATTTCAAGCCCTGCCCCTGGCATGGGCAAGTCACCTTGCCCCAGTCCCCACTGGTGCTTCACTGTGCCTCTAAGATTCTAAGTTGAAGGGAAGGTGCTATCCTCCATTGCTGGAGGGAGTTCCCTCACCTGGAAATTCCCCTATCCCAGGTCTGGTCTTTATAATACTCGTGATTATTAATAATTTAAACTCTTCTTCTATCACACTTTTATGTCTTTGGTCCTATTTCTGTTCCTGGAAGTTAAACGAAACAAATAAAACCCCTTTACAAGACAATCCTTTAAACACTTCTCTAGGTCAAATATCCTCAGACTTTTCAACTAACTATATATTCCTGGCACATAGTAGGAGCTTAATGAAAACCTGCTGACTTATATGATGTGTTTTTCCAGTTCCAAAACTTTCCTGGTCTATCGTGGTAGGTCAATCAGATCTCCCTGTAGCCTGCTTCTGCCTTCCAGTGTATTAACTAACCTTCCCAGGTTTGTGGTATAAGCATGCTATCCTTCACCCGAGTTATTAATGAAAACAAAATGGTGCCAAGGACAGTTCCCTGCGGCATGCCACTGAAGCCCACCCTCTAGGCTGATGTAGATTCACTAAGCATCACACTTTGGATCCAGTAGCTCAATCACGACCAAGTCTACCAAATGGATTACCTTCCAGCCCATATCTTGTCTGTTTGTCCACAAAGATATTGTGAAAGACGTTGTTAAATGCTTGCACCGTGTCTATGGCATCTCCTTGACTTACTAGGCTAGTAACCCTGCTACTCGCCAAGCTAAATTAGGCTGGGGTCCCAGTGATGACCTCTAAGCCCTTCTGAGCCCACGGAATTGATGCATTTGCTCCTTTATCCCTTGTTGTTCAGTTGTATCTGACTCTTCGTGACCACATTTGGGGTTTTCTTGGCAAAGACATTGGAGTGGTTTGCCGTTTCCTTCTCCAGCTCATTTTACAGATGAGGAAACTGAGGCAAACAGGGTGAAGTGACTCACCCAGGGTCACCCAGCTAGTAAGGGTCTGAGGTCAGATTTGAACTCAGGAAGATGAGTCTTACCCCCTCTAGGCCTGAGGGCAGCTGAAATGTGATAGATCCCAAATTAAGTGTTGAAAAGAATCAAAGGAAATAACGTGGCATTAAGTTGTTTTAATTCTGTTAAGAGTCAGCAAAATGAAGCGCGACACAAATGGGAAGCTTGAGGAAATAGCATCTATCTCCTGAAAGATGGCAGACTGTCCAGTGGTAGATTCTTCCCCACAGCCTCCGGAGCGCTTCATCTCAGCTCTTAGTTACATCAGGACCTATGACAAATTATGACACTTGAGACGTTCATTTCCTAATGTAATCTGATCATTGACTTTTTTTCATCTTACCGATAGCTCTTAACCCACATACAAGACTTTAACTAAACACTCAGAGGAGGTTAATTCACACAATATTCAACCAAACTTTGTACCTTGACTTGCAGAGCTTGGCCTTTACAAGATTTAGATTCATAAAGCCTTGAATCTGATCAACAATGACCTTTGATAACTAGCCTGCTCCATCCTAGCACTGAAAATTTAGACAAATACTCTGACCCTCAAGATGCCATCTTCCTTTGGGTTTTAACAGGAAACAGCCCTAGGTTGTATCATACTTAAAAACAAACTGTGATGATTGTGTCAGTGTGGATGCTTGGAGCCACCCACGAAGACTGTCAGTCTTCCATTGGAATTGTCCCTTGGCAACCAGTTTTAGTAGTAGAATGTAAGCTCCTTGAGGGTAGGTGGCATTTTGTTTTTGCCTTTGTGTCCCCAGTGCCTACCAAAGTGAGGAAGAGCCAAGAAAGCCAGATTCTCCTTTTCTGGTACGTAATAAGTACTTAATTAATGTTTAAATTGAATGAGCCTTTGGTATTTTGTATTTTCTTTCATTTTTTAATGTTTCAAGGATCAAGATTTCTATAGTAAGTAAGACTTTAAAAGAGATAATATATGCAAAGGACTTGGAAAAACTAAAAACGATGTATAGCTTTTAGGTACTATTATGATATAACAAATATTAATTATTATTGAATAATAAAACATTAATTACTATTCATAGTGACTTTCACTAAAAGTAACTAATCTTGGAGGCTATAGTATTGCACATTGAATTATTTGACCATTTTCCTGGCTCCATCAATTTTGCTCTTATCTTGAACCCACTTAAAGAATACTGGTAATTTTGATATTGCTTTAGGTCTTGGAATGCTTCTCTTTTTTTTATCAGTGTGTCATAATCACCTGAAACAGCACTTGCCAAAATGCCCAAGTGCCTCTGTCTGAGAATGGGAGCATCTCAGAGTTGGAAGGGGCTCCAGAGCAATCCTTACCCCCTACCCCTCAAAAAACCAACCAGTTCAACCCATATCTAGATAAAAATACAACACTCTTAGCAAGTAGTGCTCTAGCCTTTGTTTGGAGGTGGGAACCCATGAACTTTGGAGGCAGTTGACCCTGCTTTGAGATAGTTCTAATCATCAGGAAGTTTTTCCTGACTTCCAGCTTAAATTTATCTCTGTACCTTCCACCCATTGCTCCTGGTCCTGAGCTGTAGAGTCAGTCAGAACAATGCTATCTCTTTTACACTATGAAAGTCCTTCAAACTTTTGAAGACAATATTATGTCCCACCTAAATCTTCTATTTTCCTTTCAGTTCCTTCAACTGGTCTTTATATGGCAGGACAAAAAAGAATAACATCACAGGATCTTAAATCCTCTCATGGGCTTGGTTGTCCTCCTTTGGACAGCCTCCAGGTCATCAATGTCCTTTTAAAACTCTAGGGTTCATAATTATATATGATTCTCTAGGTAGGGACTGGTCAGGACAGAGAACAGTGGGAGCATCACCTCCCAACCCCAGACAATCTTATATAGCCTAAGAGTGTAGTATCTTTCAATCTCCTGTATCACGTCTTGACCCATCTGGGCCTTTCTACACTTAGAAGTTTCAGACAAACTGCTGTCTAGCCTCCCCTTTCTTGTACTTGGGAAGGTGGGGGTTTTTTGGACCCCAAGTATAAGACTTTATATATATTTATATCTATTAAAATTTAATCTTATTGACTTTGTCCAACTATTCTATCACCTCAATCTTTCCTATCATCTTTGTGTCATCTGTAAATCTGATAAATGTGATATTATAAACTTCCTTTACCTATACTCTTACGCTTTAACAAAAGACACGGAAAATCATTGTCAATGGAATTAAAAATTTCTTGGTAAAAATGAATAAAATTACATAACTACATTTAAAATATTAAAGACTGCTGTGTCAGTCAATAAGCATTTGTTAAGCACCTATATATTTGGCGTTTTTCAAAGTGCTGGGGATCAAAGAAAGGCAAGAAACAATTAAAAACCACATATATAGTTATCCTTTCCACATCCAACTTTTCCCGTTGAGATTTTGGTATATTGGTATAAGAAATTAAATGGGAACTTTTTGGGAAACTGCAGAGGACACACAAAGGCCAGCAGACAACACAGGAAAAGTTGAGGAACTCAGAAATACGGAAAATATATGTGCAGTACTGTATATTATCAACATATTTTATCTTTTATTACCATAATAGTTAAGACTTCTCTGGTATGAAGGGAAGGCCAGACATTTTTATGTGGATTTTCCAGATTGTGGGCAGCACCACACCCCTAATCCCCACAATGGGGAAGGCATACCTGTAAATGTATATACAGTCTTTTTTTTTTTTGCTTTTTGGAGGGCAATGGGTTTAAGTGACTTGCCCAAAGTCACACAGCTTAGTAAGTGTGTCAAGTGTCTGAGGCCGGATTTGAACTCAGGTCCTCCTGACTCCAGGACTGGTGCTCTACTCACTGCGCCACCTGGCCACCCCTATATACAATCTTACATAGCAGGGCTCTTACAGTCATAAAAGAGACACATCATGGTGTGCCACCACAAAGAGGGAAGAGCAGTGGGGTAATAGGAACACCCCATTAAGATTCCAACATGCTCTTTGTTTCAATGATTTTTCAGTGTCTCATGGAATCTAAACGGCAATTGTTCATTCATCTCGGGGAGGTAGAAAATATGAAGGAGAAGAGAAAAAATGGTCAATTGAATTCTAGTGTTTAAAGAGTGAAGTTATGATGTCTATTGCCTATGGATTAGATGAGATAATATTTATAAAATGCTTGGCATAGTGCCTGGAACATAGTGTTAACAGATGCTTACTCCTCTCCCTTGCCCTATCCCTCCCCTATCCCCTGGACAACATTATCTTTAACAATCTCAGTCTCTGTTAGATATAAATATCATTCACCTGCTCTTCTCTCTGTCCTCTCTCTCTCTCTGTATCTCTCCACCCATCCATCTGTCTGTCTGTCCATCTCTCTATGTATCTGTTGAATCATTGACAATTACCCTTTGCTTTTACCTTGTCTCTTCATAGAAACCTTCCTTCCTATGCCTCTTGTGCAGGACTTGGGGAAGTCGGAATTGCAGCAGCTGTGCTATCCTCTGTGGCCACAAAAATGGAGGAGACAGCTGGGGTGACAGTAGCTGTCATGGTGTTGGCGATGGGAATGGTTGTAGTCTGAATGGGAGTTGTGGGGCTGTTGTTTGAATTGGATGATGTTGGAGGCTGGGCATATTGGGGGTGATTAAAAGTGAATGCAGGGTATAGGTTTCTAGGAACCACAGGCCAAGGATAGATATTGCGCAGCAGCAGCATGTAGGAGGGATATGGTTTTCTCCAAGCTACTTTGGAGAAATATGGATGACGTACATACGCCCTTGATGGAAAAGTGACTGGCACATATGGCTGATATGTATATGGAGTGTAGACATATTGCACAGGGGACTGTCTGAGCAGCTGTTGTCTCAGCTCAGACTGCCTTTCATTTTGCTTATCACACTGCAAAGAGAAAAAGAAAGAAAATAGGTCATTTTCATACCACACTTTGGACTCAACAAACATCTCAACTTGGCAGTGTTTGAAACCATACATTGTGATATTTCACTTTGGGAAAAAAAAAACAGATTAAATGACTTATCCTTGACGGTTAGATGATTTTACCTAGGTGGTTTTACTTCCTTACCCTAGACTCCAGGTAATTATGTTTGTTGTTTCAAATAGTACATCGAGAAACTCCATAGGAGACCTTGACATTCTAAAACAAAACATTTATCCTGCACTCCCACATGCCATTCAGGTAGTGAATGATACAGGATCACTTCCAGATGAACAAGCCAAACAGGGGCAGATGAATGGAAGAATGAGTTTGAAGAGACCTGGAACATTTTGACTTTGGATTTGTTTCAGCTTATCTTTCTGAATGGCTGTGTAGAGTTTCGAACTTCCTGTATTTATTGGTATGTCCTCTAAAACCCAAAGACAAGGAAACTAATTGTGAATGGAACTAGAAGTTTGTCTGGTGCTCTTTCCTCTTGCACAGAAAAAATGAATTAAATCACATAAGCATATGCAAAAATGAGTGATCTTCTTCAAGGGCTCAGAGAATTATTAGAATTCTTAAGGATCTTTCACTAGAATCAGCTTAGCATATTAGACAGGGAGTTAGTAAGACCTGGTTCAAACCCCATTTCTGATAACTCCTGGCTGTATGACCCTGAGCAAGTCAATTAGCTTCTTAGTGCTCTAGACCACCTTATAAACTGATAAATTGCATAGCCTATGCCACTTTTGCTAGTAGAGGGAGCTTCCCCGCTGGGAGTTCCCTACGGAGGGGAGTCATAGACCTGATGTTGTGGCTCCTATGTGGCCCACACTCCTTACTGATTACTAAGGGGGAAAGAGGATGAATATCAATGCAAGGCCTTTCAGTTGAACCTTGGGAGTAGAACTAGTTGATTTTCATTCCCCAGTGGTTATTTTTGGAAGTTCATCTCCTTACTTCTGGCATGTAAGTTTTATGTTTTGAAGAGGAAGCGTTTGTAATTTTTTTGGTACCTTTCACAAAATGTGCATTAATCATTGTGATGTTCTGGAAAAAAGTAAAAGAACTTACAGGCCATTTTTCCCAGTCCAAGTCAGCTGTCTGATGTGGTGCCAAGACAGGAACAGTAAGAAAAACAAAGAGAAAAATAGTTAGACATAAACTAAATTTGTTCACTTCTATAGAAAGTTTCTGCTCATTGAATGTAATGAGGAGTTTTTAAAAAAGTTTTCTTTTTTTTTTCCCAATATAACTGCCAAGAGATATTTTCTGTGGCTCTAGAATTATATTTCGGGGTGGTTTGCCTTGAGACAGAGGAAATACAAAATGGAAATCCTGGAGGGACAGCATTCTTCTCTAGTCCTGAAAGAGACTGGGTCTATCTTGAGGCCTGTAGCCCGCAAGAACTCTGCTGGGTATAGAGCTTTTGAGGTAATCTGGGACAGAAGCATTGAGCAGATAGAGCAGAGGAGAGAGGAGAGCATCACCTAGTGTAGGGATGATGGCAGCTCAGGTCCTTGTAGGTGTTTTATAGTGTAAACTCTGGGACTGAGGACTAAGTTAAGTATAATAGACTGACTTCAGTGGCCAAGGCTCCACTCGGTGCAACAAAGAACTTGGATTGAAGCTCTAAGTCATGACTACCTTAAGAACTTGGGACATTCACTAAAATCCTCTGTCCAATCCTCTGTCCTCTGTCCAGTTTTCTCCAGTACTTGCTGTATGATCTCATTGTTTCTTTAAACTGTTTCTATTTCCAAGAGGAGAGGAGAGGAGAGCAGAGCACTGGTGAGGTGGGAAAGAAGAAAGAGACAGCTAAGATAGAGAGAAAGAGAGAAGTGAAGTGGAAAGGAGAGGAGAGGGAGAGAGGGACACAAAGAGACAGATAATAGGGAGGGAGGAAGAGAGAGAGACAGAGAGAGAGAGAAAGAGACAGAGACAGAGACAGAGAGGTGGGGGGGTGGGGGGGAGAGGGAGAGAGAGAGAAAATCTATAGGGATCTAGACCAATTCACCCCCTAGGCTAAAGCCAAATGAAAGCCACTGTTGAAAGTTGAGCTGATTGTCTTAGACTGGTTGTCTTAGATCTTTGGCCTTTCTCACAAATCTCTCTTCTCTTAAGGATTTAGTAAAGATGGGGAATAAAGCAAAAGTCATGTCCCTGGACTGCTTAGGGAGGTGTAGTCTGGGGAGAATCGTCTCCATCCATTTTCTGATGGAATGGGAGAGTTTAAAATTCAAAAGTATAAAAGGAGCCTGGGCCCTGCCCAGTGTTCCCCTTATCTGCTGGTTACAACCACAGGAACATAAATTCTCTATTTCTTGCTGTGCCACTACTTCTCCATGTGACCTCAGTGCAGTCCTTCTGTAAAATGAGGCTGCGTTGGGTGTCCAAGGTCCCTTCTAAATCTCTTATTCTATCAAGTCTCTGATTCCAGCTAATGAGTAGCCTCTTGTTTGCAATAGAAATGATGTCTCAAGTTAATTTCAAAAATATTTGAACTATCCAGATTTGAATTTTTCCTCATGAAATTATATCGTAAAACAAAACAAGTGACACTTACCGAGAAACACACTGTTACCGCCAGAATATGCACAGCCAAGAATACGACCTTCATTGTTGATATTATGCTTTAAAAAAGGATACAGAATCCACTATTATACATGCATTTTAAATAGTGCCTAAGAAAGTCAAAAGTTGCACAAAGCCCAAGAATCTGGATTTCTGAAAGCCTCAGGATCTAACCACAGTCATCATATTTGACGGACTAGTTTACATTGGTTGGTTGGTTGTTGTCCTTTGTCCTCAAAAAGGACCAAAATGACCTCACTATGTTGGGGTCACAGTGTAGTGTGTCCAGCTGTGGCTGATGTCTAACTGCTCAATGAGGGAAGTTAATTTCCAGTCTCTGTAGGTGCTTTGGCTAAAATATTTAGCGACTCACTGGTGTAACTGAATGTCCACTTCCCCCTAGCCCCCTTGGTTCACTGAATACATCTGTTTTTGTGAATCCATATTGCTCTATCTTATAGGGAGATAATTTTAACATTTGCAGAATTTACCCTTTATGCTTGAACATTTCAAATGATTTGTGGTCTTAATGGTAGGCACAATCCTTTACCTATGCATTTTGCATTCTGTCCAACCCTTAGTAAATGGTTTTTTTGAGTTGCTGTGGATAAAGGCAAATCACTTAGTTACTGCCCCCTTTGTGATCAGATTATTTTTCAGGACGAAGGTCAATCTTCACCTTCACGGTTTATGACTAGGCCCATATAGGAAGACTTTTAGGACCCTAGTAGACTATTTGTCTCCCTGATGATAGTCTTCAAAGACCCAGGCTACTCCCTTGCCATGATGATACACTAGAAAACTAGAATCTGATGGGAATAAAAATCTTACTTTAGTGTTTACCCATGACTTTTACGGAATGTAATTATTAAAACCCCCAGACATTTTACTTGGGGAGAATTTAAATGGATTCACATAGACACAGACCAACCACACACACACACATACACATTAAAAGAAGGGAATGAATAGGAATGCCTAGTTCATTTTCACCAAAATTGTTCAACTAATTATTGTTTTATACAACTGGTAGCTGAGTAGACTTCTGCAGTCCGGTGTACCTACTGCTGAGGAAATCAGTTGGTGAAAAATAACTCTAAAACAAGTTTAAACAAATGGTATAAAATGAGTGCAACATTAGTCAGGGAGATGAATATATTCCCCAATCTCCACATTGAGAGCTGCCTTTGAAAAGCATGGATTGAAGAACAGTCTACACATGACAAAATGCTTTTTTTCTTGGCATAAGATAGAGACTGGACCTGTGATTTCGCTGATATAAGGAACTCCTCAAAGATGAAACTTCCTCTAAGGGTCTAGGTTGGATCCGTCTCTGAAATATGGCCTTAGAGCCATAGCTTTGGCATTCTATGGTTGTGGAGAGTCAGAGGGACTGAAACCAATGAGCAAAGAATAGCAAATGACTTTAGGAAAATCAATCCACCTTTCAGATTCCTCATCGCTAACATGCTTATGCTCCCTACTTCCAGGAGTTATAGTGAAGAAGGCACTCTGTAAGTCTTAAGATGCTAAATAAATGTGAATTATTGTTATTATTATACCGGAACCCCCCCCCCCCCCAGCAAAGTCTGTTGATTCTTCTCATCTTCAAGAAACACTTCGGGCTTTTCTGTTGGTCACCAAAGTCAGTACTAATTGGAGTCAAACCCGTCTTCTTGGAAAGATAATTAAAACACCCGAAAACGGTAATAGGTTTAAAAATCAAAATGAATTTGTCACATTGTAAAGCCCCTTGAGATGTCACAAGTACCTACAAAGCATAATTTGACATGACAAATACATTTCAGAATGAATCAAATTAAGTAGTAAAGTAATGACTTTTAGGGACATTTGAAAATTGAATGTGGCTAAATGAAAGGGCCTGTTTTGGTCTCTTATTTTGGGTCTCCTTGAGGTTTTGCTTTGATGCACCAGTCTATAGGAAGGGTCGCATTAGGCTGGAGCCAAAGTCCAGAGAATGTCCTAAGTGTATATTCTTACAATTGCTACCCTTGGCTTCCACCTGGAGAAGTTACAGAGGGAAATAAACTCTCAGGTAATAATAGAATGTGAGATATAGATCATCAGAACATTTATATTAAAATGTTTCTCAAAGTATGTCAGGCTTAAAAAAGGCATCTAAAAGTTTGGGGGTTACCAATAAGGGACGAAGGCAAGACATTTTTCTTACTTCTCCGGTCTTTTCAGTCAGGTCTTGTTTCTGGCTCGAGTTGGTGGTGGGTCGAGTTGGCTTTCTCAGCGACTGCTACCTGGATTGCCTGGGATAAAGAACTGAAGACTAATTAGGAGAGGTTTTGTGCCTTAAGTCATATTCTCCTACTTCCCTCCTACTTTTTACCCAATAGGGAAGAGGGAAAAAGAAAGGTTTGAGGAAACTGGGTCATTTCTGAGTAAATCCTAGGTAATATTTTAGCCAGAGTCAAAAAGAGGGGAAGAAAAAATTACTGACCTTATAATAAAACGTCCCATAGACTTGCAGCTGGAGGAAACCTTAGAGATTCTCTAATGACCATGAAATGACTTGTCCAAGATCACACCAGGCAGGCAATTTTGAGCTCATGTTTGTGCCCAGACCTCTAGCTACAAAGTCAGTGTTCTTATTACTTCACCAAAGTGATAGAATCATAGAATTCGTAGGCATACCTGAAAGGTCAATCTGTGCGGCCATTCTCTTTATTTTGTAGATGAGATTTCATTAGCCTTCTTTCTCAAAGATGTAATCTGTTATAGTATTTGTACCATATGATGGGTATTTTTATATGCTGTGTATGTGTATGTATGTATATATGTAGGAGCACTGGGCCTGGAGGGGGGAAGACTCATCTTCCTGAGTTAAAATCTGGCTTCAGACACTTACTAGCTGTATGACCTTGGGCAAGTCACTTAACCCCATTTGCCTCAGTTTCCTCATCTGTAAAATGAGTTGGAGAAGGAAATGGCAAACCAGTTCTGTATCTTTGCCAAGAAACCCCCAAATGGGATCATGAAGAGTCAGATAAAACTGAATGAAACAGAGCACTTTAAAGTGTGCAGAGCTCTTTACAAATCTTATCTCATTTAATGCTCACAGTAGCCTTGGAAGATAGGTGCTATTATTACCCCCATGTTACAGATGAGGAAATTGAGGCAGGCAGAGGTTCACTGACTTGCCCAGGGTTATATAGCTAGTGAGTGTCTGAGATTTGAATTCAGATCATCCTGGCTCCAGAGTCAGTGCTTCTGGGCATCGTGGCACCAGCTAGCTGCCTGCTATTTCAGTAATATTCAGAAACATGTTGGCACAACATATTGCCATGTATATCACCATGTATGGAAGACAGTGCAGAACATATCTAGGGAATGTAAAAATTACAAAGGGGGAGGGGGCGAGCTATGGCAGATGAATTGCTTGAGGGCTACATTGGAACCCAGGGAATGTGAAAAGGTGATGGAAGACCCCAGTACCTTAGATGACTTCTCCTGTGGAAGATTTGTGGGAGCGCATGGAGGCCAATTGTATAGAATGAGAAGGCGTAAATGGGCTGACATCTGCAGGGCTGGGAGGAGTCCTACATGAAGGAGATCACATCCATTTTTAGTCCTGAATAGTCTTGAATACAGGTAAGTCTCCAGTAGCATGGCTGGGTGATTTTTGAACATGAACAACTTAGTTACATAATAGTAACTTCAAAGACACAGTGCCGATCCTGGAATGAAAAATCAAACCTAGTCTCAGGCATTTACTATCTAGCTGAGTGACCCTGAGCAAGTCACTTCACCACTGTTTCCTCAATTGGAAAATGAGAATAATAATAGCACCTTCTTCCAGCAGTTGTCATGAGGACAAAATGAGATAATGTTTGTAAAGAGTTTCACCCAGTGCTTGGCTTATAGTAGATGCTTAATAAATGATTGTTTCTTTTCTTCCTTCCCCTCTCCCTCCTGGTAGATATACTGTAGGGGTGGCTGCCAAACACTTACAAGAAATGTTGGCCCTTCTCCTTCTCAGAATTATTAATCTTCCGAGAATTGGGTCAATGCTTGGAAAGTTGGAAAGACGACATGTACTGATATTGGCAATGCTCCATCACTTGGCAGAAGCTGTTTGCAGCCTCTCTCTTTCTCAGTAACTAACTACTAAATCCCAAAGTGTGTCTGGCTGGATCTCACAATTGCTCCCTCTCTATGTGGGCTGGCTCAGACATGGAGCAGTTAGGTGTGCATGGCTGACTTTTCAGTCACGTAAAATCTTGTTCTGCTCATCTACGGGAACTAATTGTGAGGTTTGTCTTGGTCCATGTGTAGTGAATGATATTAAATTAAACTCTCATTTGTTCATTTTTCTCATGACCATCTCAAGGGGTATCTGAGCCCAGAGGCATCCCTCTGGATGTGAAGTTTGGACCAAATCATGCTAATCAGCACTCCTCTCAATGCTTCTACATAAGCAGAATCAGATGAAAATGAACATTAAGAGCAGCCCTGAAAGGGAAAAAAAGAATGAATCACAAAAAGGAAAATATAGCCTGAGCAAGATGTGTGTGGAAGGGGGTCAGAGGAGTCTCATCTCATTGTTCAGGACATGGTTGGGGGGGAATAGTTATGAGATGATTGGACAGAGTGTCAATATCTATCCATCTATCTATCCAACACTTATCTGTCCAACACTATCTATCCAACACCTATCCAACACTATCCATCCATCTATCTACCCACCTAGCTATATCAGTCTATCTGTCCATCCATCTACCCACCTATATCTATCTGTCTGTCTTTCCATAATCCATTCATCCATCTATCCATCCATCCTTATCTGGAATAGGCTTTGAAGATGAGTAATAAGCTAGGCCCACAATTAAATCAGAGGAAGAGAGCAGGCTTGTTTTGTTTTTTGGTTTTTTTTTTTTTGAAATCATGTACTTTTTCACCACAAAAATTTCTTTTTAACACAAATTATCCTGGTGATACTACATGGTTGCGAATCTGACAATACCCCAGAGGGATCAGGAATAGGTCACCTCTAAGATTCCTAACCTGTTCCATAGTTTCCATAGAACTCTTAATCTATGATCAGAAGTCTCACTAAGGCATTATGGACAGAGTGGCATAGTAGGGCAACATTCTGGATGTAACAGAGAACTAACAGTCATACCTGTGCCAGACCCACAATGTACCTAGTGTGGTAGGTGACCTTGGTGGGTTAGATCACTTGACCCCTAAGTCTTTGTTTCCTTATATGCTAAATAGTCTAATAATATTTCTGTGCATGTGATTAACCTACACAATTTGGTAATAGAATGGTAACTTCAGAGGCATCTAGGAGGCAAAGTGGATAGATCTTGGATCCTGGAATCAGAGGGATCTGAGTTCAAACCTGGCCTCTGACACTCACTAGCCATGTTAACCTCAACCTCTGTCTACCTTAGTTTCTTCATCTGTAAAATTGAGGTAATAATAGCACCACCCTCCAGAGCTACTGGGAAGATTGAGTGAGAGAATATTTTGTAATATTAAATGAGATAAAATTTGAGTTTTGCAAACCTCAGAGGGCTCATTTACAAAGTAGAATGGAGTTAGGAGTCCTACAAGGATTGCTCTTCAGGCTGAGGTCTAGACAGGTTCCCAGGTTGGCAGGATATTTCTGGGATCCCCTGGTGAATTTCGACTTATTCAGTAAGTGTCTGAGTGACCTAGAAGTCAGGGAGACCTGGGTTCCAATCCTGTCTCTGACAGAATATTGGCTGTGTAATCCTTGGACAAGCCCCTTCACCTCTCAGTGCTTTATCTAGGCAGCTCTCTGAGACTGGAACTTGCAAAGAAGGTGTTGTTGACCTGCTTTCAGAGAGGAAATTTCCTCACCTGCCAATTTCTCATACCAATTGATTCACAGTTCTAGTCCCCATTTCTATCAAAAGACACTCCTTTATATATGACCTAGCCTGAGAGTACCTGGGACCTAGAATGGATTTGGGAATTAGGGTGGTTTGATCCAAAGAGTCTATGAATCAAAGGTCTATGAGTCAGGAGACCCCAGCTATGCTTCTGGTTCTGTTTTCTCATCTCAATAGGAGCTTGGGCTCAGTGGTCTTATGGCTCCTTTTTCATGTCAGTAGTGTTCCCATTAGGTTGTGAAGATTGATCTATCACAAATTTTCCTTGGCTATTTAGGAATGGCATAAGATTCTCTAGAACAGTCTAGATTGGAATGTGACTGACCCAGCTGATCTCTCTTTGCTCTCTGACTATATTCCTATGGGGGAAAATCATAAACTTAGAGCTGGAAGCATTCTTAGAAATTGTCTAGTCTAATCTCCATTTTACAAATGAGGAAACAGAAGCCCAGAGAGGTGATGTAACTCCTCCAAGATCACACAAGCAGACAGAAGTTGAAATATAAGAGTGACACCTCTTGAATCTCATGGAAATGCTGATTGTCCCCTCTAGTCAGGTAATTAGATAATCGGTTAGTCACATGTTGTGACTCTCCTTGGATAGTAATTGCTGAATTATCCCAGAAAACAGGAGAAGAGCAATTCCTGGTATTTGTGAAGGCACTTCCTTAGAAGAATCGAACAAGGAAACAATACCCTCAGGACAGTAATGTCCTCTAGAATTAGTAAGAGGATTGTACTCACTGTGTACTCATTTCCCGAGGTGCCTCGCTCATTCCTTTTTCCCTCTTCTGCTCTTGCAGAACTGATGTTCTCAAAATCCTTCTTCTGAAAGAAAATAGGCAGCATGATTATTATGGGATGGTGAAGTCTTTTCACCACCACATTTTATGTCTTGTTTTTCTTTCTCCCCTTTAGACTGAATGCCATAAAAAAAAAGAGTAGAGGGTAGATGAAGACGCTTTAACTCAGTTCCTAATCTTGATTCGTGGCTCAGTTGAGGTTTTGTATCATGGCTTCTCCAGCTAGATACTAAGCTCACTGAGGGAAAGAGGGGACAATTCTTTCTTAACTTTGTATTTCTCTCAGTGCCCAATACATGTTTATACATCTAAGTCCTTAATAAGCATTTGTTGAATAAAATTGAATTTCCTGAGTCCTGCTTGAATGCCGCTAACATGAGTCAGATAGTTGCTATATCGAGCAAAGCAATGTACTTACTCTCTTAGAAAGAGTTTTAGACCTGGATCGGATGACCAGAGTTCAAATTCTCCCTCAGACACTACTTTTGAGCAAACAGCCTCATATTATCACCAGCTTCAGTTTGCTAAAACCACACAGGCTAGAGCTGGAAGGGGGCTAGAAGGGAAATAGTCCATCACTTGCATCATGCAGATGGAGAAGCTGAGACCCTAAAAGATGCTTTTCCTAATTCATAAAATTAAGGCAGTGCTTGGACTAACAACATCATAAATGTGTAGTTGGAAAAGTTTACGTGTGCAGGTTAGGTGACTTTGGGGACATATTTACAAATTGCTTCCCAAGATTGTGCTCAGTGGGTGCTCTTGTCCAGAAGAGGCAGCAACAATGGTAAAATGCTGGACAGGGTTTGGGGATTGTGACAGTGATCAGGAAGTGATGGCAGGTAGCAATTAACCGTAGAAAGAGTGATGGGGAGCAGAGAAGGTGGGCTGAGGAAGAGGAGGAGAGGATGGAGAGGAGGAGAGGGAGGACAAGGAACAGGAGGAAAGGGATGATAAAGAGGGGGACGAGGAGTGGCAGAACATGGTTGAGGGGAATTGGGCGCCAGGGAGGAGGCAGATTGGAAGGATGAGGATGAGGAGCAGGAACAAGGAGGAGGAGAAGGGGGAGGAGGAGGAGGAGGAAGACTCCCAACTCTCTCTGGAGGCTCTGTGGGTGATAGGTTGAAGGACGTGGACTGCCCCTTTATACAAGTAGACTGAAGATAGCTAAACATATAAGCAAACATGTAAGTTTCTGTGTACCTCCTCAATTTACAATTTGTATATTTAGGCATGGTTATTTACACGACTGTACCCCCTGTTTCTGGGATCATTTGAAACTAGACGGGACTCTAATACTGAAGAGAAAATAACAGAGCTGACCAGACTTGTCTATGAACTGATGTTGTGTGGGCCAGATGACCAGGGTCTTGTCAAGAGTTGTGCCCATGTGAAACAAGAGCTCTGCTTCTCGAATAAATTAATCAACCTGATAGAAAGTCTGAGCTCTAACTTCAGCAGCCATTTCTCCAGTATGGATGTGAACATCTATGACTAGATAAAGAAAAAGAAGGTTATAGTGAAGCTATTTAGTCTAAATCTGCATGAGGAGATAATAGCACCATGTCAAACTCTTTGCCTCCAGTGGTGCAAACCCACCTTGAGAAAATGGAAGACCTTCATGGAATGCCGCTGGAGTCAAAGAAGACGAAGGTGGAAGAGTGTTCCAGAAAACTGACTAAATGCTGCAAGTGCCTAAGGAAGATGACCTCGGTCATCAACACAATGTCAACAGACTGTTTTTGCTGAATCCTGCTGGGCCCCCTATGCAGGAGTCAAAAGTTATGGGTGGAGTTATGGACACCTCTGCCAAGGTGGAGAATATAGCAGAGCAGCCACAATGGGAGAAAGCCTGTTTAGGTGGAGGTGACTGGGTGGTGACCTTAGGTATGCTGCCTCTGCTCCCCAAACCAGTGACAAACCAGGCTGCACTGTTTAGCATTCCCCCCGGGGAAGAAAATTAGTGACTTCTTCATAATGGGCCATGACTCAACAATCCATCAATCATACATACCACTTCTTTCTTAATGGAAACAATCATAATAGCTATCATTTACATAGCACGTTAATGTTTGCCAAATAATTTACCAATGTTATCTCATTTAATTCTCTGCAAAGATCACACTGCTGGTTCCTGGGAAAATCTCATATCAACTCCACTGGAGAAAGGCTCTCGTGGTCACACTCTGGAATGAATAGTCAGTCTTCTAGACTACAGGTTCCATGAAAGCAGGACTCATACTCCATCTAAGAATTGCATTTTCCGTAGAACCTAGCACTCTCCAGGGAGGTTTTTGTGTTTTGTTTTTTTTTATAAATTTGCCTCAGTTCCCCATATATTTGAGAAATAATGTCTTTATCAGAGGCATTTGCTGTAAATCTTTTCTCCCTGTTTTCTGCTTTCCTTCTAATTTTGGCTACATTGACTTTCTTTGTTCAAAAACCTTTTAATTTTATGTAATCAAAATGATTAATTTTACCTCCTCTGATTTTATCTGTCTCTTATTTGGACACAAACTCCACCCTTTTATCCATAGATTTGAAAGGCAAAATTTTTCCATGCTCCCCTAATTTTCTTATATCACCCTTTATGTCTAAGTCATATACCCGTTTTGACCAGATCTTGGGTATAAGATGTGAACTGTTAGTCTATGCCTGTTTTCTGCCAAACTGCTTTACGGTTTTCTCAGCAGTTTTTGTCGGATAGTGAGTTGTTGGCCCACAGGCTTGGATCTTTGGGTTGATCAAACACTTGGTTGCTATGGTCATTTACTATAGTGTATTGTGTACGTTGATCTATCTACCTCATCTGCCACATTATTTCATATCTAGTACTAAATTGTTTTAATGTTTACTGCTTTGTAATAAAGTTGAAATCTGGGGGGAAGATGCTTCCCAGAATGCTTGGACCAATTCGTAGCTCCGCCAGCAGTGCTATAGTATGCTACTTATCCCACATCCCTTCCAGCAATTGTCATTTTCTTCTTGTGTCATTATTGGAATGTTTGGATTTGTTGATATTTGCTAAATTCACGATAAAAAATCTTTGGAGAGTTTGTGCTCTTTGGAAGCCAAGAAACAAAGAGAGGCTTTATAATTAATTTTTAATTCAATTTCCTTCTGTCATTTGTAGGATTGTCCCTCACTTTATCCTCTCATGTCTGTCTGGAAATATTTTCTCTAGTAACTATTGGGTGAGGGGAGCTTAATAACTACCAGACCAATCACTAAACTAGCTTTCAGCTTCTTAGCTGTAAAATGAAGATAGTGGACTGGACCACTGGAATCTTTCTCAGGTCTAAGATTCTATAATGCTATGATCTACAAGTAAGGACCATTAAAGGGGAAGGGAGTGAAAAGAGCTCAGCCCGAGAGTTAGCCCTGGCAAAGTGTGTCTATACCTTCCTCTTCTTCCTTCCTGGGTAATCTTTAATTTTCATTTTAGATTACCTCTTCATCCAAATACCAGCTGGCCTTATGTGGTCATGGGCCACCCTTGATCTCTCATTTCTGCAACCTCCTAAGCCTTGCCCTTCCTAGAGAGTACCCTGTGTTCTGCCCTGTTCTTCATCCTTGTCCCCATCAAAACTATCCCTGGCTCTTGTCCCATTCCTGCTGAAGTCTGCGCTTAGGTCAATGCTATATGGGAGGCCAACATGATAAAGTGACTTTTACTGAGATGTCAAGGTCTGTCATCCACTTAATGTGTTATCCTCTTCCTGGGCTATTTTCATTTTTATAGCCATCAGTACCTTAAGGACAAAGGAATAATTCTTTAAGCAATCTTAGCCTCCATTTTAAGCAGGATTGTCATCTATCATCATGGATTTAGTGCTGCATGGGCTCTCAGAAACCCTTTAGTCGAACCCCTTCATTTCACAGATGAACCAGCTTTGGCCCCAAGTGACTAAGTGATTGGCCCAAAGTCTTAGAGTTTATTAATGGGGGCTTTAAAATCAGATTCTCTGACCTGAATTCCAGTACTCTCTCCACTGTACTGTGACCTCCAAGTAAAAGGGACAGGTCAATAAATGGCATTGGCCTAAGCCCTGGGTATTTAAAAGGACAAAAGATAATCCTTACCCTTAAGGCACTCATAATCTAATCGAGGTATTGAGAATTTAATAGGGACTGGACATGGGATTTCATTGGTAGCAGAGAATACCTATGAGGAAACTCCTTCTGTAACTCATAATCTAATCGAAGTATTGAAAATTTAATAGGGACTGGACATGGGATTTCATTGGTAGCAGAGAATACCTGGATGAGAAAACTCCTTCTGTCTATGCAGATGGGCACTTTTTCTGTGATTTATAGTTTGAAAGAGGTGCAGAGAGCATAGAAAGGTTGTGGTTTGTCCTTTGTTCTTAAAGAGGACTGTAACATCAGGGAGGTGATGCTGTGACATGCAAGTGAATTGTATTTGAGTGAGGGGGAGCGGTGTAAGGTCACTAGCCTCACTTTCTCCTTTGGAGCCATATGGATCCAGTGGCCAGATATAGATCAGGACGACTGGAGATGGCCAAGGATATAGTGGGGGACCGTGGTCTTTTTAAGCTAAGGTCTTTCTCAGGTCTCTGTTTGACTAAGTTAATGCTCGTAATCATTGAGATATGAAGTGACTAAGAATCATACAACCACTCTGAGTCGCATGACTTGTGCAATTCCTTCTCCACACTCAGTGGACTGGCTGTCCACTATATCATTCTGCCATAGTCCCTTTCGAGTGTCCCTCCAGTTGTACCACCTTGAAGCCTCACAAGGCCAGCCCTAGTTAATAGTGAGCCAAGGAAGCCAGGAGCTCTGAAGGAGAATGCTCTGTATATCCGGTTCTAAGGACTGTCTTAGCAGCAGAGTGATCTTTGTTCAAAGGAAAATTTGCTAACTTCCTCCTTGGAATCCCAAGTGGAACAAAAGCTGTCCTTATGACACTATGAAAGGCTTATTGTGTCTGATGACTCCTGCCAGGTGCTGTCTGACAGTTTAATTTCACCATCACTTTTTCCCTCTTCCTCCTTTGTGGATTTGTTTTTATACTCCCATGGAAGAGCAGACAGAGATGTTAGCCAGGACAAATAGTTCCGCGGCAGAATTCACAAAACCTCTTGCATTTACAGTACAAGGAAAAGAAGGGGTATTTGCCAGGTTACATGTCTCCTCCCGTCTGCATTGAAATCTTCCCTCTTGTTTACCCATAACTGATTAAACCAACAAATCCTTTCAGACACAGGGTAGATTTCTTTTCCCTTGAAATTCATGCATTGTCTTAAAGCCAAATGTTTCGCTCTCAGCGTGATTTGATTCATGGGCACATAATTACACGAGACATTGAGAGATGAGATGAATGGGGTTAGGAAGATGCTGTGACTCAGAGTGCAGAGACAGAGATGTCTTCCAAAATTAACACGCATACTAACAGCTAGCATCTGTGTGGCACTTTAAGGTCTGCAAAGTGCATAGCAAGTATTACTTTATCCTCACAATAAGCCTGGGAAGTAGGAGCTACTATTGTGCCTGTTTTGCAGATGAGGAAACTGAGGCAGACAGAGGTAAAGTGACTTTTCTGCCATCACACAGTAAGTGTCTGAGGTGGCATTTGAACTCAAATCTTCCAGATTCCTAGTCCACTACATCACCTAACTGCCAAAATGGACTGCCTCCATGTTGGTGTTAATCAGAAGAAGATATGTGAGAGCTTCCAGAAACTTCTTCTGAAACACACCTAAGATGCCTCATCATGTCAGATAGAAGGGGGAAGAGGGTTTTAGATAATTAATCAGCAAAGTGGTATGGAAAATATCAGTTAAGTAGCCTTGAGTTAGTCAGGACCTCCTCTGTAAATTTCCTCATCTGTAATGTGGGGATCAGGACTGCTAGGTGGCGCCACAGTGCACAGAGGGCCAGGTTTGGAGTCAAGAAGATTCATCTTCCTGAGTTCAGATCCAGCCTCAGACACACACTAGCTGGGTGACCCTGGGCAAGTATCTTCACTCTGTTTGTCTCAGTTTCCTCATCTGTAAAATGAGCTGGAGAAGGGATTGCAAACCACTCGAGTTTCTTTGCCAAGAAAACCCCAAATGGGGTCATGAAGAATTGGATACGACTGAAAAATGACTGAACAACAACATGGGGATCAGAGTGGATGACCTCTGGAAGGTACCTTGTAACTTGAAACGTAGGATCTTAGATTCATTCTTCACTTTAGGATCCAGGCAAACTTAAAGGCAGTTTATAGGATCCTTGTATTATTTTTGATTCTGGAACAAGTAATAGCATGATAATGAGTGGGGCAATATCACACTTGCTTGTACTCTACACACTTCTCTACAACCACCTAAATATTTCTCATGGATGTCATGCCAGTTTACAGGAGGAGCATGCCTATCTGGAAATGATGGATCAGCCTTGCCAAGGTACCATACTCATCAAGTCTATTCAAAAGCAATAGAAGTATGATTCCACTTTGGAAAGGAGATTATCAAATGGAACATTGAACTTGTTAGAAGGTACCTGTGAAGAAGCTGGGGCTTCAGATCTGAGAACTTTCCTTTGATGACTTAAAAATACAGTTGAAGGAATAAATTTTGTAGCCAGGATTTATTTGATCTGTTGACTTCAGAGTGGAATGTCCTAAGGTAAAACTTTAACCCAAGGAATTGAATCAGAAAAGCATCCAAGAGTTTTTGGTGTACTTGGATTCAAAGATTGCAGGGGATGTGACTGTGTCTGAAAAGAGTCTTCCTTTCTCCTCATCTTAAAAGAAGGAAAGAAAAAATCTTGAGGCAAGAAGTGAGCAAGATGAGATAAATTGGGTTGGGAAGATGCTATGACTCAGAGTACAGAGACAGAAATAATAACAACTAGCATTTACATAACACTTTAAGGTTTGCAATGTGCTTAGCAAACATTATTTTATCCTAACCAGAATAGACTAACTATGGCAGAAGGAAGGAACCCCAACAACTCCATTCCAGGCTGCTGTCCAGGGTCCCCACTACTGTGGTTGCTGGGATTGCCTGATCTGGGAGAAAAAGACAGAATCTGAATTGAGTCAGAAAAAGCACATTGAGCTGATACAGAGTAGCTATAAATGTCTCTGTTGCCTCGAACAAGAGTGAGGATTCTCTTGCTTTCTTATCCCTTACAAAGTGAATTCAGACTGTCCTGAGTATAGAATGAGTTGGCAGTTTCTGGTGGGAGGAGATGTGTGAAAAAGAAATAAGGCAACTTCTCTTCTCATGGTCTCTCTGGAGAAAAAAGCATCCCATCCCCATGGAAGCTCAGAGTTTTGGCACTGACTAAGATGATTCCCATGGGGATATCTGAAAGGAGGAGCTAGGGAGGTAGGGCACAGAGAGAGAGGAGACAGTTCTTTCTAGCCAATCACCTTCTATCTGACCACGCCCATGCCCCCAATGCTACTCTATCTCTATAGGGACTATAAGCTGTGGGAGAGCATCATCTCCCTCAGGTTGAGCCAACTGCTGCTGCTGCTCAGTGTGATGATGTGGATGGACCCTCATTTCAGATCACCCCAGAGTTGCTTGCTTGGTAGCCTCAATATCTGATTATACGGGAAAACGCTGTTTTCTTAACACAAAATACAAATGTAATGGGGCGTTAGCATAGAGTCCCCTTGTCAATAATGGCTGCTTTGGGCATGCCTTTGGTTTGCCTCTTTGTCAGTGGGTTCTAGGGTTTATAACTGAGCGACGCAGACTTTGATTGCATGAAGATCCTTGCAACCTCCCAGAGAGAGGCTGGGTAAAACCCTTGCAAGAGATGTGAGATCTGCTAAGTGATGAGGCAGCTGGAGATAAAACCAGGTGTTAAAGAAAATGAGACAGAAGCAGAGGGAGGAAGAAAAAGAGGTACTTGGAACTGGGGCAACTTCACCTTGATTTTCATTTTACTCTTGCCAACACAGATATAAACTTTTGGACAGCAGCAAAGCTTTGCTACCCGTGTATGAGACGTAATAGTTGCAGCACCCTGGGGCTTCATTACCATCATCCTGAGAGTTAACACCATCTCAAGCATTCAGATTTCAGAATTCATCTTCTAGAAAACTCACTCACATCCTTCCTGTTTTCTAACCTGAAGTTCAGTGCTGATGGGGCAGCTGGGACTCACCTATGGACTGGGAAGTGGGTGATGGAATGACTGCCCATTTTTATTGTTTTTTATCTTTTTCCATCTTCTTGGAAGGGGCAGGTTGGTGGAATGGAGAGAAAAGTGGCCTTGGAGCTGGAAAGATCAAGGTTCAAGTCCTTCCTCAGACACATACTGTCTGTATGACCTTGAGTTGGCTAACCTCTTAATGCTTTCAGTTCAGAGAAAGTGGTGACCTCTCCTGGTAGAGGGAGTTTCTTCATTTAGGATTTCCTTGTAGCAATGAAATTGCAGGTCCAACACCAAAGAGAGTGAAGAAAAGGACCCATGTGTACAAAAATATAGATGTATAGGAGCTTTCGTGGTAGCAAAGAACTGGAAATTAAAGGAGTGCTTATCAGTTGGGGAAAGACTGAAATACACATATACACACATTATATATATAATTAGATTTAAGAAGTGATGAAATGAATGGTTAGAGAAACCTGGGAAGGCTTGTATGAAATGATGGAGAGTGAGGTGAGTATAACCAGGACAACAATCTATATGGAGGCAGCAATATTATTATGTTGAACAACTTTTGAAAGATTTAGAAACCGATGAGCGTAATGACCAGACATGATTCCAGAGACTAATGGTGGGGCATGCCCTCCAACTCCCCATGGGATGGTAAGGGACTCACAGTGGAAAAGGAAACCTTTTTTAGATTAAAAAAAAAACCAATTTATTTAATGACAATAGCCTTGTAAAGACCAACAGCTATGAAAGACTTAGGAACTTTGATTAATGCAGTGAACAGCCACAAATTCTAGAGAACTTGTGATGAAGCATGCTGTCTGTCTCCTGACAAAGATATGATGGACTCAGAGTATAAAATCACACACACACACACACACACACACACACACACACACACACACACACACACACATGATTTGGTTTGATTTTGTTGTTTTTTTTTACACAGTCAGTGTGGGAGTGTGTTTTGTATCACTATTCATATTTGTCACAAGGGTTTTGTTTTTATATTTTCTTTTACAATGGTTATGTGTGAGGAAGATAGGAGGAAAAGAAAATAAATTTTTAATAAAAAAAAGAAATCACAGGTGCACACCACATTATTGTCTGTGTTCTCAGTGAACGTCATTTTGACTAACTATGATGCCATGTGTTTAATTCTAGTTAGGCTGAAAAAATTCCATGCAAAATGAGGGCTTGTGAAAAGTGGTTTTGAAAAGGTGAAGGACTCCAACAAGTTTTGGAAAGCTGAATATGTTGATGGCCCCATATCTTTATCTACCTAAAGACCGATGTAGATAAGACATCTCTTTGTTTTATTAGTCTGGCTAAGTCTGGCAAGGGATAAATTGTATGTAAATAAATCCATACAAATCCAGTCTCAGTAAATGAGGAACACTATCTTTTAAGGTACAGAGAGGTCATGATAGTATTAATTTTGAGATTAACCAAACCAGCGAAATCACAGATCTTGAAATGTTTGCTATTAATGTTTATTGGAGAACAGTCATCACACTGGACATAGTCAAAGGTACGAGTCAACAACAGTTTCGCCTTTGGCCTTAGTATGCCTTCTTCCAGGAGGCAGCTTTTATAGAATATGAAATCAAGGTTGAGTTTGAGCATAACCTGAAAGAGAGGAAGGAAATGCTATGATCATGAATTCTGCAAAGGCAGCCTTCTTGGGATCCACTGAACATTTTGTTTTTCTAATACAAACATCCTAACATGTCTCTAGATGGGTCCTCATCTACTTTCTAGGACTGGAAAACTTTCAACTGTAGACTAGATGGATAATGGGAGGGCAGAGGCTTCCATATAGAATTTGATATACTGACTTTGAAGTTGTCTGTTAGTTCCTGGGGTAAAAACACATTGGATGTATAGTGTCTCAGTTCCTTAGCCAGTTGTCCTGTTCTTACCTTCCCTTCTGAGGCAGCGGATTGGCTAGCTTATCGCATTTAGAAAAAGAAGAGGCTTTTTCTGGGATTTCCTTGTCTTGACCTTCATGCTTCAGATGCTATGCTCATACAGACTGAATGAAATGGGCATGTGTGCCCTTTCAGTGTCCAGTGTAGCTCCTGGCACATAGTGGGTGGTGAGTCAATGCTTGTTGATTGATTTAGTTGTTGACTGATTGATTGACTGGTGGCACCCTTATGTAGGGAATCGGGTATAATCTAGATTATAGAATCATCAAGTTTATCTTTGATTACTGCCTTCAAGGTTTTGCTTTTTAGATAACTGATATGGCAAGCATGGGACAGGGATAAAAGGCACAGATTAGAGTCAGAGCACCAGAGTTAGAAATCTGTTGTGGAGGCTTGCTCCCTGAGTGACCTTGGACCTCATTTCTGTGGGCCACAGTTGGCTTATCTGTAAAATGATAGCATTGGACTGGATCACCTATGAGGCTCTTTCCAATGATAGATCCTTTACTCATTTATCCTCTGACTCAAAAAGCTATTAATGGTAAGTTTTTTTCAGTCATTTTCCCTCGTGTCTAACTCTTCATGACCCCTTTGGATGTCTTCTTGGCAGAGATTCTGGAGGAGTTTGTCACTTCCTTCTCCAGCTCATTTTACAGATGAGGAAACTGAGGCAAACAGGGTGAACCAGGGTCATACAGCTAGAAAGTGTCTGAGGCCAGATTTAGACTCATGAAGAGGAGTCTTCCTGATTTAAGCTCAGCACTCTATCTGCTGCACCACCTAGCTGCCCATTAATGGTAACACCTCATGTATAAAGAAAAAAGTCTTGGTTATAGTAAAGAAAAGTTTTCCTCTGTTTTCTAGCCTGAGCAGCCATGTGGTGTGGCCCTTAGAGAGTTAGTCTTAGAGTCAGGAAGGCTTGGTTGGGATGGAGTCCTGCCCCAGTATGGTCTTGCTGTGTGGCCCCGTGTCAGTCACTTGTCCTCTCAGTGCCCTGGACAACTGTAGCACAATAAGTAGCAGGGCGAATGTCATGTTATGTTACGTTGCATGAAGTTATGATATCCACCTGAATTAGTGGCAGGAGCTTTCTTATTTCGAGCTCCTTATCTTGATGAAGCTACTCCCCTAAAGTATGTTTTTCTAGTCCAGCCCATGAGAGACTTGACTGCTCCTCCCATCACCTAGAACCCACCAGATGGTGAAGAGATTCTCTGGCTCCACCACTTTAGTCCAGCCCCTCATCACCTAGATTGGAGGAAGCAAGCTAGAAGCAACAGCCCTTCCCCCCCCCCCTCCCCAGTGTATCACAACCCAGATTAAAATTTAATCGGGAAATATTTAACAAAATAAAGAAAAATGCCATAAAACACAGATAATATTACATTTGAAAAACTAAATCAATATGCTGCCTCCAGGGCCCCTTATTTCCCCTTTAGTGGTCTGCAGTCCCTATGTGACTTTGGTGTCACTGACCTAGATTGTGACAATGCCCCCTAATCTGCCTCACTGCCTCCCTGCCTCCCTCTGGACCCTCCTCAGCACCGTCTGCCGCCCGGTGATTTTCATTAACTGAAGGACCATGGACCGTGTCTCTCCCTGACTCAGTTGCTCCATTGGCTTCCTAGCTACTCTAGGACAAATATAAAACTGTCTGTTTACCTTTCACAGCCTTTCACCACCTAGCTCCAACCTGTGCTTCCTGCCTTGTCATAAATCCCTCTTCCCCGCTCTGTGATCCGGTCAGACAGACCTCTTTGTTCCTCATGCCTGACGCCTCATCTTCTTTCTCCCTGGCTTTGTGCTGCCTGCCCTTCCGTGATCAGAATGTGTGCCCTCTTTACCTCCTCCCTGGGGTCTTTCTCTTCCTCTCTCCCTTGAATATGCAGCTCATTCGCCATCTCCTGCATGAAGCCTTTCCTGACCCCCTCCCCCAGTCCCTTCTGCCCTCCCTCCCAAACTTCCTTACTGTGTTAGGTTTGCATTAACTTTATGCTGCATGTGCTTGTTGCATGTGTCCATGCTTTCTCCTACAGTAGAACGCAAGCTCTTTGCCAGTAGGAATTTCTTTTCATTCTTTTTCCTCGGGTTCTCAGTGCCTAGCACAGTGCTCCATACATCCCTGTTAATTGCCTAATTCACTCACCTTCCCTATTTAAAAGTCATGCACTTTCTTACAGTGCTATGTGACTACAAACTATTATGTGTTAAAGTACCATTCATTCCAAATTTGGGTGCATCATGGATTACTCCTGTTTTTTGTGCACTGGCTTGAGAGCTTAAACAAAATTAACAATAGAAAAAAAAACGATACCAACTTCTAAACAACCAACACATTTGGAATATTCTTATTGACCCCCTCGTGCACTGAGGAAACGGTTCTTAGTCTGCTCACCATCAGGAAGCTTACCCATTGCACCTGTGCCCTGAACACACCAAACATAGAGCAAGAGTACCTAGCTTCCTGCCTCCCCGAAAAGACTGAGCTCCGAGTCATTTTGATCCCCTTTCTCCAAAATTTTCAACATCACCACCGTTTCTCTCCTCGTGTTTTCTTTTCTTTCTTTCTTCTTTTGATCACAAGAGAGGTCTCCTGACTCCTCACTGGGGTCATCTCTATTCTGAATTCCCACGACTCCTTGACTTTTGCTATAATCATTCTTTTTCTCTCATGCATTTTCAGTCTCTCACACTCTGAGTTTCCCAAACCAAGCCCATTATCTCGCTGTCCGAATGTGTGTCTTCTTTTGACATACTTATTCCTGGCAGTGGCCCCATCATCTCTGCAGTCCCGGGTTTGAAAGCTTGATTCCACCCTTGTCTCTTTCCTCAAAAATCCTCAGATCTTCCCAGCTCTAACAAGCCCTTCTCTGATGCTTTTGACCTGCCTAGGCCCTGTTCCTTCTCTTTCCAAACTTCCTGAAAGAGCCTTGACGGGTGGCTGTTCCCCTTCCCAGTGAATCCTCCGTGGCTGGCTTTCTGGCTCCCATCCCTTAGACCATGGTGATAAGCCTCCTAATTGGTGCTATGGCCCTGCAGCAGATTCCTCCCATCTCCAGTCCACTTGGCCCATAGCACCCAAAGCGATGCTGCCACGACACCAATCTTACCGCATTATTGTCATTGTTTGTCCTTTTTGAAGAGAACCAATGACATCATGGTGAATTGGATTTAAGTGAGGTAGCTACGTTGTCGTGGGTGGTGCAGTAGATAAGAGGGTTCTACTTGGAATTAGGAAAGTTTTGAGTTCAAAGCTGGCTTCAGACACTTCTATCTGTGGGACCAGAGCAAGCTGCCTAACTGGTTTGCCTCAGTGTCCCCATCCATTAAAATGGGAGTAATGCTAGTACCTACCCCACAGGGCCATTGTGAGGACCAAAAGAGATAATGTGTGTACAGCACTTGGTAAATTGCACAGTACTTGTTATTATCGTTATCATTAGGCAGACCGCTCCAGTACTTTTGAAAAGAAAACCCCAAAACGGGGTCATGATGAACGGGGCACAACTGAAAAATGGCTGAACAAGAATGCTCCAGTAGGGCGTTAGAAGGCGCCATTGTGCTCGAGTGCCTGGCCTGGAGTCAGGAAGGTTCATGTTCTTGAATTCAGATCTCTGGACACTTACTAGCAGTGTGACCTTCACCCTGTCTGCCTCAGTTTCCTCATCTATAAAATGAACTGGAGGAGGAAATGGCAAATCACTTCAGTATCTTTGCCAAGAAAACCCTAAATGGAGTCATGGAGAGTCAGACATGACTGAAATGACTGAACAACAACAAAGTGCCATTGGCTTGCTCTTGATTCTAGGATCTAACACAGGGCCCTCCCTTTGACATTTTAACCCCTTTGAGACCTGGTTCCAACCTAGCTGTTCAAGCTTGGACCATACTGCTCACCTTCTCACACTCTGGCTCGGCTAGACCGGCCTTCCTTCTGTACCTCACATAGGACATTCCATCTCCACCATGACTGTTCAGTCTGTCTGCCATGTCTGGAATGGACTCCCTACCCATCTGTGCTCCTAGGATCCTTGGTTTCCTTCGAAGCTCAGCTCCAATGCCGCCTCATATGTAACACCTTTCCTGATCCAGACCTGGAGCCACCCCTGTCATCGCCAAATCATCTGGCATTTTGGCAAATTATTTACATCTTAGTGGTTGTTCAGTCATTTCAGTTGATTCTCCACGACCCCTTGGCTGACATCCTGAAGGTGTTTGCCGTTTCCTTCTCCAGCTCATTTTACAGATGAGGAAACCGAGGCAAACTTTCCCAGGGTCACCCAGCTAGTAAGTGTCTGAGGCAGGATTTGAACTCAGGAAGATGAATCTTCCTAACTCCAGGCTGGCACTCTACCTACTGTCTTTGAATACTTAGTCATTAGCTTAGTGCCTAAAACCCAGCAGGTTTTTGGTAAATGCTGTTCAAATGAATGATTCATTGATGGCCTCAAACTCATTATTTCTCACACCAAGCTCATCATCTTTTTCATCAGGCTTGCTTATCTTTGTGAAATCCCTCCTTCAATTGGTGGCCCCATCATCCTCTCCAACTCTGTCCAACTCAAATAGAAATGGGGCCACTCATCATACTGAAGGATCGCTTCGGGCTGCATATCGATTTGGAAAACTACATATTAACATCCCCTATGTTCCACTGTACTTTTATTTATTGTGTTAGGTTTTTACTAATTACATTTTGATCTGGTTTAAGCCAGGCTGTGTATGGCCCAGAGACACCATGTTTGATACTTTTGATCAGCTCAATCTCTCGGGTTTGAAACCTTGGTGTGAGCCTTGCTTATATCTTCCCTCTATCTTACGTCTAATATTTAATAACTAAAATCTGCCAATTATCTCAATGTGGCATCACTCATATCCATCCCTTCTCTACTATTCCTACAATTTATAGCACTCTCCCCACTGCAGACTCTCATTATTTCTTGTTAGGAGTATTGCTGTACAGCTAGGTGGTGAAGTGGACAGAGGACAGAGTCAGGAAGATCTGGGTTCAAATCCAGTCTCAGAACTCACTAGTTGTATGACACTGGGCAAGTTGCTTAACCTCTGTTTGCTTCAGTTCTTCATCTTTAAAATAGGGAAACACTGCAGAAGGAAATGGCAAACCACTCTTGTATCCTTTCCAAGAAAACCCCATGGACAAAAGTCCTTGGAGTCACGTAGAGTCAGACATGACTGAATGACTGACCAACAACAAGGATTGTTGCTATAGATTAATGCTAGCCTCAGTTGCCCACCTTCCTTCTCTCTCTCTGCTATGATCCTTCACATCACTGACAGAATAATAATCTTTTAGCATTGATCTGATCATGTCATTCCTCTGAGCAAAAATGCTCTCTCTCCTCTGTTAAGTTCAAACTCTTTAGCCTGCCATTCAAAGTCCTTCATCATTTATTGTCCTGTCTTTCCAGGGTTGTCCCATCCTACTCCATAGCTAGACTGGATACTTTTTCTCTTCCTTGTATACTCCACACTTTTTTTAAAGCCAATCAGGGTTAAGTGACTTTCCCAGGGCCATGTAGCTACTAATGTCAAAAGAGGGATTTGAACCCAATTTTCCTTTCTCCAACCCCCAAAGTCTATCTCTTGTACCATTGCCCTTCTCTCTGATAGAATATTCTAACAGAAGTGGAGTTGGGGACTATTACTTCATCGTAGGGTAAGTCAGGTCTTACCTCATTGTTCTTCGTTTCCTTTATTTTTTATTAGAAAGAGGAGCTGCTGCTGCTTGACCTGGAAACGGACTGAAATAATACCACGGCCATGGATATCTGGGGTAGCCAAAAGGCCGGTAGGGCGGGTAGGGGCCAAATGGATACCAGTAACGGTTCCCATTAAACCATAGCCGCCGTTCAAGACTTTCACTGCTCAGCTGTAACAAAGAGGTAAGATAGAGTTCCATTATGTAAAGTGCAGAGGTACAATAGCTGTTTAACATAAGGTACTCTGGAAGTATGCATAATATAAACCAGCTGAACTTGAAACCAAGAAAGCTAGGGTTCAAGTCTTCATATATATTGACTGTGTGACCTTAGGGAGTCACTTCTTATTCCTCCTGGTAACTCTTTAAGACAATATGGTGCATTAAAAGTGACAGTCTATAGTGCTAGAAGGATTTTCATCACCTGGGACTTCCCTATAAAAATTAAATCAAAGGTCAGTTGCATTGTCAAATAGTTATTACTGTTGTTTCAGTCCTGTCCAACTCTGTGACCCCATTTGCGATTTTCTTGGCAGGGATAGTAGAGAGATCTGCCACTTCTTTCTCCAGTTCATTTGACAGATGAGGAAATTGAGACAAACAGGGTTAAGTGACTTGCCCAGGGTCACACGACTAGTAAGTGTCTGATGTCAGATTTGAACCCAGAATATGAGACTTCCTGACTCCTGGCCCTCTATCCACTGCAGCACCACTCAGCTGCAACGTTGATTAAGTGCCTGATGTATGCCAGACCCCTGTCCCATTATGGAATGGAAGAGAGGACCTGAATTCAAATCCTGCCTCTCTCTTTTGCACTTTCTATTTAAGTGTCCTTGGGTAAGTCAAGTAACTTTCCTGGGCCTCAGTTTCTTTTCTTAGGGACTTGGATGGTCCCCAAGTTTGCAGGATTTCTCTTATATTCTTGTGTTCTCTTTTCTCCACTCATGTAACTGGCACCCTGATACAGTCCCTCATCACCTCTCACCTGGATTACTGCAACAGTCTGCTGTCCTCAAGTCTGTCTCCACTGCAATCCATTCTGCCTCAGCTGCCAAAGTGATTTTTCTAAAACCTCATTCCCCCCAAAGCTCCACTGGCCCAGCTTCCTCCAACTTCTCGTGTAAATTCTTTGGGATTTAAAGTTGTTCACAACCTGGGCCCTTCCTGCCTTTCCAGCTACCGTTTTCTGCTTTACTCTCCTCCTTCCACTCGCCTTCTGGGAATTCCTTGGACGGGTCACACCATCTCTGTTCTCCATGCCTTTGCTGGCTCTCCTTTATGTCCAGGATGCTCTGCCCCTCCCTGTCTGCCCCTAAGTCTCCTCATCTCCCCTCAGGACTCAGATCAAACCCCTGCCCTCTGGCATTGCCTTCTGCCTCCTCCATATACATCTTACATGCATTTCTTCATCTATATGGTGTCTCCTTCATTCCATTGGAAGCTCTTTGTTTTTGCCTTTCTTTGTACCCCAAGGCTTAGGGCAGTGGCTGGCACTTAAAATTAAGTCAGCTGGGTGGCACATTGGGCAGAGCACTGGGCCTGGAGTCAAGAACTTGTCACTTAGTCATGTCCAACTCTTCATGACCCTGTGGTCATGGAGTCAGGAACAATGGAGTTCAAATCCAGCCTCAGACACTTTCTGGTTGTGTGACTCTGAGCAAGTCACGTAACCTCTGCCTCAGGATTGTTTTCAGGATCAAATAAGATAATGCTTATAAAATAGCTAAAAGATGGTGGGCACTTAACCAAAGCTTCTCCCCTGCCCCTGCCGCTGCCGCTGCTGCTGCTGCTGCCGCTGCCGCTGCCCCTGCCCCTGCCCCTGTCTCTGCCGCTGCCCCTGCCCCTGCCCCTGCCGCTTTTGATTGACTTTCTAACTCTTAAATCTCTCATCCTATTTCTAAGTTCATAGGAAGAATTATTTGCTGAGGGGAGGTCAGGGTAGAAAGTCACTTGAGCTGATTGTGCCCCAAGGGGGCTATCTGCAGTATCTCAATTCATTAGATGATTTTGTCTATAAAAATACAGCTGTAGAAGACAAGACAATGTTATCTCGTTCAGTTGCACTCAAGCAGGACTTTCCCCAACTTTGGCACTTAGATGTGTTTATATCTATTTATCTGCCTGTTCCCCAGAGCCATTGCTTTGATTATTGTCAGATTTCAGCAGAGTGATTTCTTTCAGATGCCAAGTCTTTTGCCACAATAATAATAATTATAATAATAATGATAAATCTTTTGCAAAAACTGGTTTTGCTGTCAAGACAAAAATTACTTTGTTGGTCTTTTGATCTAATTTGCCACTGTTGAAGCAGACAGAACCTTAGAGCCTCCCAATTCTCAACTCCTTAGTGGCTATTTTGTCAAAGGTATAGAATCAGACCTAGAAAGGATTTTGGAAATTATCTACGATGGTTCCCTCAATTTATAAGTGAAGAAATTGAGTCCTCGAGGGGATAGATGACTTACCCGAGGCCATTCAGATAGCCAATGACAGAGTCAAGACTTGAGCTCTTGACTCCCTTTCTCTGTTCTCAGAGCAGGGGCTTGAGCTGTGATGAGCTGAGGACAGCACTGACCACTGAGATGGATTAGCTTAGTCACAACACCACATTTGGCTGGTGTTTCATCCAAATCCAACCGGATAATCACTCAAGCTTTCCTTCAGAACTGGTTTGGTCCATGCATAACTATGTATTTCTGATTTCCACTTTTGTAGAGAGAAAAGCTCTGGAGTCAGAAACTGTTTCTTAAAGTGTTGATGTCTGAAACTTCTCGAGTATAATTTGGGGTTTGAGATAGACCCAGATAATACCTTTTAAAGCAAGTATATACTAGGATATTTATGGACAATTCATGTACAGCAGTGCACTGGGGAGAAGTACCACACTTCTCAATGTGTCATACCTGAAGTCAGACAGCCTGGATTGAAACCACAATTCCATGATTTCCAGCCTGTCTGACCTGGACTGTGACACATGGTCTCTTTGGGGCTCAGTCACCTTTCAGATCCCCTCCAGTGTGTGATATGGTCCTGTGACCTTGACACTAAAACCAAGTGTGCATAAAGGCCCAGTTGATGCTGTTACAACACTGCTTTCGTGCAGATGCCCTGACTCCTGTTTCTTTCTTTCTTTTTTTTTTTTAACCATTGCCAGGAGGAACATCAGGTTACGCTCAGCACCAAAGCATTGATTATTTGAAGGTTAGCTTTGCTTTGATTTCCATGTCTAGTTGGCCATGATTAGCCATAAGATAGGAACTCCGGGTAGCACCATGGTCCTGAGTTCAAATCTATCTTTGGACACTTACTAGCTGCCTAACCCTGGGCAAGTCACTTAACCCTGTTTGCCTCGGTTTCCTCATATGCAAAATGAGCTGAGGAAGGAAAAGGCATGTCACTCCAAGGTCTTTGCCAAGAAAATCCCAAATAGGGTCATGAATAGTTAGCATGAAAGACTGAACAGCAACAAAAAACATAACCTTTTGTACTTATCTTTCTCATCTTAATTTAAAATTAATTATCTCATTATTTTCCAAACTCCCTGCTGATTGCTTCTTAGCAAATTGCCACATAATGAGAAGATGAGATTCATTGGAAAAGATCGTGATGCTGGGAAAGATTGAAGGCAAAAGGAAAGGGGGAACGGCAGAGGATGAGATGTTTGGAAACAATGAATGGGAGTTTGGACAGACTTCAGGAGATAGTGGAGGACAGGAGGGCCTGGGGTGCTGCAGTCCCTGGGGTCACAAAGAATCAGACCTGATTAAATGACTGAACAACAACAACATATGTTTTCAGAAAAGACAGTCCAGTGGACATGTGTCTTTTTATGGCACCATCTGATGATTTAGCAGAGAAAACGTGGAAGGACGAAGATCAACTCACGCTTCGCTTTTCCCGTTCCTGGTCCCGAGCAGCCTAAGGTACAAACCCGTAGAAATCTGTTAGTTGTGAGCATGCACGTGGACACAGACACACGTACACACATATACACGCATCCTCACACGTGGAAAAGAAATGACAGAGTGGGAGGTAATATGGAAAACAGAGGCCGATGTGGTGCAGAGAACAGGAAGCTGTGTTTGAAGACAGAGCGCCTGGGTTCATGTCCTGGGTGACCTTTAGGCCGGACACTTAACCTCTGCGGGCCTCAGCTTCCTCGTCTGGATTAAGTGAGCTCTAACACATGAGCAACAAGAACAAAGGCAAAGCCCCTTCTGGCCCAGATCTATAAGCCTGTGACTGTGACTATTTCTCAGGGTCTGGCGTGATGGATTATTGTCGTTCTGGTTGTTGTGGTTGTTGTTCAGCTGTCTAAGTCTTATCTGACTCTTCATGGCACCTTTTGGGGTTTTCTTGGCAAAGATACTGGAGTGGTTTGTCATTTCCTTCTCCAGCTCATTTTACAGATGAGGAAACTGAGGCAAACAGGGTTAAGTGCCTTAACGAGGTTCATGCAGCTAGTAAGTATCCAAGGATGGATTTGAATCCATATCTTCCTGACTCCAGGCCCTGTGCTCTATCCACTGCAGCGCCCCCTCGCTGTCCCCCGGCTCTTCTTGATGTCGTGACTCTTCATCCAGACTATGAATGTGCTGACTCTGGCCTATCCCAGTTGACAGGTTAGATGGTCAAAGTCATGAGATTTCTATGTAACTTAACCTTTCACTTTAGTAAGAAAAAACTGAACCCAAGAGGAAGATTCACTTCCCAGTGGTGGCACTAATGGACCCCCTCCATCCTGGAGAAGCTACTGCTCATTTCATGTTTAAAAATCAGAAGACCAGTGAGGAGAGGGGAGGAGACCAAAGGCAATAGGAAGGAACCGAGCGCTGTTGAATACGAACACCGTGCTTACCAGGGAGCCGAGAGTCACGGCGACGACCGTTATGATCAGGAGGGCTTTCATGATCCTCTGCCGTGTGCGTGTCCTGGAGGCAAGCAGCACAACGTCATGACCAACACATAGCACCACTAAGACATCTTCAGGAGACATAGCCAGTGGCTTTGGGGGAATTGCTTTACCTCTGGGCCTCGGGGAGAATGAGGGAGTGGGCTTAGATGGTCCCTACCGTCCCCGCCAGCTCTGACACTTCATGACGCTGTGATACAGCCACTATTCACACTCTAATTTACATATAACAGGCTGCATTTGCCTGAGTCCCTTAGCAAATTGTAGAAAGGTTTCCACATCTTTGTTCTGAGTCGCTGAGGTTAACTTTCCACACCAAAGTTAACGATAATAAGAAACTTATATTGTGTATTATGAAATATACTATAAATAATATGGTATAATTATAGAATGTAAATAAGGTTATTAAGATTATAATTATATTATAAATAATAAATATTATGTATTATACATAATAAATGTTACATATAAGTGATAAATGTTATATATTATGAATAATAAGCACTACGTATTATAAGAAATATTATATGACCCTGTATAATTATACATATATAATGTTACAAATAATATCATAATTATATTATAAACTGTAAAGATCACATTTATATTATGCAAATAATATACAACATGTTATTCTGGTAAAATTATGTAATATGTAGATAATGTCATAAATAAATTACTTTACAAATAATGCTGGTTATTACAATGCTTGTTATCCTGGCATTTTCCTAAAGCTTTAAGGTTTGCACAGTACTTTACAATGTCATCTTACTTCATTCTCAAGATTTCCCTGGGAGGCGGTTGCTATGATTAGCCCCGCAGTAAAGTGAGGCAGACAAAGGGGGTGTGACTTGTCCAGGGTCACCCAGCTGGTGTCTGAGGCTGAGTCGGCCCTCCGAGCTTCCTGCCTCCCAGCCCAGCACTCTGTCCGAGTGCTACCTGACCGCCCTGATGCCATGTTATGCCATGTTGCCTTCAGCATGGAGACGGGGGAGGACTGAACCTAATGGGACAACTTTCCTTCATTCTCTTTTATTGGGCTTCCTCACTTTAGCTCGAGTGCATCTTGTCTTCCCTACTAGATTATACGCTCTGTGAAGACAGGAGCTATGCCTTACTCTTCTGGGGAATCCTCCGAGCTACCAGCTTGGATGGAGTAGGGTTTCCCTAGCTACTTGTTGAACTGAATCGCATTCTGGGTTTAAGAATATTTGGCAAAATAGTGAGTAAGGAGAGTCTCAATGAACTGGAGCCCTTAATTAACTATTTTTTTTCACATCAGGAGATAGAGCAACCACTTAACAAACATTGACACGTCCAGACTATGCACAGGGCGTTGTGCTTGGTGTGGGGGTCCCAGCAGAAAGAATGAAACAATCTCTGCCAACAAGTTGCTTATGTTCCAGTAGGGAAGGCAACAATGACATATGAAGTACAGATGGCAAACATTTAAAGTTAATTATACAGACACAGATATACACACTGATGGATATCGGTAGTGTGGTGGATAGAGCACCAGGCTTGGAATAGGGAGATTCATCTTCCCGAGTCAAATATGACCTCAGACTTTTCCTAGCTTTGTGACCCTGGGCAAGTCACTTCACCCTGCTTGCCTCAGTTTCCTCATCTGTAAAAATGAGCCGCAGAAGGAAATGGCAAACCACTCCAGTATCTCTGCCAAGAAAACCCCAAGTGGCATCGCAGAGAATTGGACATAACTGAAAATGACTGAGCGACAACACACAAACACAGTACTCTTTCAATGAAAGGTAGTATGGGGGGAGGGCACAGTTAGGGGAAGCAGCAGGAAGGGCTTCATGCACAAGGTGGTATTTGAGCTGCATGTGAAAGGAAGGGAAAGATTCTAAGAGGTAGGAAGCAAGGGAGGGAGTTTCATTACCGGCATGGGTGATGACCATGAGAGGCATAGCCCCTATCTGAACTCTATCCAAGTCTGGACAGAGCTGGACTTGGAGTCCAGAATGCCTCAGTTCCAATCCAGCCTCTGACACTTACTAATTGTGTGACCCTGGGCAAGTCACTTAACCACTCCCAGTCTCATTTTCTTCATCTGTAACACGGGAATAATAATAGCACCTACTTTCCAGGGTTTCTCTGAGGATCAAATACCTTATGTAAACTACTTAGCAAACTTTAAAGCAGTATATAAACTATAATATTATTGCCCTAAAATAGGGCTTTAACAATAGTGATGATAATAAGACCACCCCGAATTCCATGTAATTTTCACAGAAAGAATATCAGAGTGACTATTGAATGGCTTTATTTCTGTTTCCCACTGCCTTCGCCCCCAATCCAGTTGGGGAAGATATTATTCCTGGTCTTGGCATCTTGAAGATTAAGATCTTATTACTTGGTAAATGATCGATACCAACTGGTGTTATTTGTTTTCAACTGAAATTTAATGAGTTGGTTAAGATGATCATATAAACATATGCTTAGCCTTGGGTGGGAATTACATATGTATATGATATATGTATATAATATATGTATGTAAACATGCAAATATATCATTATAGCCCTTTAAAAACCCATAAATCCTTTCCAGATACATCACGAATTCAGTATAGATTCAAGGCCAATCTTCTAGACCTTACTGTATACACCAATAGCACTAGTGGGTATCAACTGAAGTTCAGAATAAAGAGAAATTACAATATTTTCAATCAAAGAAAGATGCTAATTATGTTCACCATACATGTTAGTAAGCCAGAAAGAAGATAGACTAATGTACTTCGAACATACTTTTAACTACCAGATTCAAATGTTAAATGGGTTTTCTGATCACTATTTTAGTTAACAAAAATCAATAACCAGAACACCCCCTTCTCCAGGTATTCTAATTAATAGACATTTTAAAATGAAATACAAATTCTTTCCACTGAGGCCCAACAAAATATATTTTGTTATTAAAAGCTCTCTTACCACAGACTCTGAGCTCAGATTCTTCTTTCAGACTCTGGTGTGAGAACAGAAGAATAAAGGTGGCCCCACTCCCGACAAATATTTTATGTATTCAGAAGCACTATGGAATGAAGTTTGTGGCTTGTGAGCCTCTCCCCTGGGATCCAGCATTATCCTGTTGGATCAGGGAATGTCACAGGGTGTTGAAATTAGGAACCAACCTGGTATTCCCCTTTTTATAGAAACCATATCAAAGAGACTAGTGAGCAGTTTAATGTCTGCTTTTCAACCCAGCTGGAGAGATATTAATCCTGATTGTGGGATCTCGGGCATTAGGATCTTAACACTTGGTCAATACAGAATTATTTGTTTCAGATGATATTTAATGAGTCAGTTAAGATGATGATATAAACATGTGCTTAGCCTTGGGTAGGAATGCCATATCCTTTTGGGTAAGGCCCATTGGGTAGAGCATCCTTCCAAGGAAATACAGCATTTTAGCTAAGAGCCATAAGCCAAGAGGTGTCACTTAGTCATGACTGAGCCATAGACCTGTCTGATGTTAGCTATTCATGTTGGTAGAATATCAAAACATTTTATGCAATAAATGACACATTTATATGCATATATATATGTATATATATATATATATATACATACACATACATATAATAAAGGATTACAAAGTTGTTGGTTTTCTTCTCAAAACAACCTTGTGAGGTAGGTAGTGGCAGTGTGATTTTTATGGTAATAAGTAACAATTTATTTTTATAATATACAAATAATAATTTATTTTGTATAACATATAAATATAACATTTTATATAATTATCCTATAAATAGCAGTTTATATATTTATATGAATAATAATTTAAAGTCCATTAGGTGGCACCCTGGATAGAGTAACAGGTCTGGAGTCAGGAAGACCTGAGTTCAAATCCAGCCTCAGACACTTCCTAGCTATGTGACCCTGGTTTGCCTCAGTTTCCTCATCTGTAAAGTGACCTGGAGAAGAAAATGGCAAACCACTACAGTATCTTTGCTGAGAAAACCTCAAGCAGGGTCACAAAGAGTTGTACCCAACTGAATGGCAGCAAGTGAATAATCCTTTACATAATTACATAAATTCATAGATAATAATTTTATGGAATCGTCATTTAAATAAACATATTTTTCTCTTGCACAGATGAGGAAACTGAGGCTTTGGGAGGTGACGTGCTTTGCTTTTGATCACAACTACCCTGTGAGGCAGGTGCTATTATTATCCCCACTTTACAGCAGAGGAAACAGAGGTAGTCAGAAGTTGAATGACTTTCCCAGGGTCACACAGCTAGGAAATGTCGTTGGCAGAATTTGAACTCAGGTTTTCTTGACTCCAGGACCAGCTTTCTGTCCACTGTGCCATCTATCTGCCTCTAGCTGCCTGAACAAGACCCAAAGGTAGAGATGAGGGGGTGGATGCAAGAGGTAGTCTACAAATAGAATCGTCAGGACTTACTTGGCAATTAATTAGATATATGGAGTAAGGGAGCGTGAGTGGGCATTGAACTGGCCCTCTACAAGGATGGTGGACCCCTCAATGGAAACAGAGAAGGTTTGGGGGAGAACACAATAAGATGTGTCATGCATATACATGTACAAATAGCCTGTGCCCGCTCATGCCTTGTGACTCACTCTGTCTGTATCTAAAACAAAGCTGGTTGGAGACAGGGTGTGACTCTTACTGGTAAGCCACTGTCCCGGAGCCCAGGGCCCACTCAGGAAAGCTTGCTGGAGCCATGTGGATATGCTGTGGGGGAGCTTTGCTTGCTCAGCTGCTGCTGGAAGTGCTGGTTAGGTTAGAGCTCAGGGGCCAGCTTGGAGAGACACAGAGACGAGAGTTTGGGAGATTCTAAAACAGTGGTTCTCAACCTTCCTAATGCCACGACCCTTTAATACATTTCCTCATGTTGTGGTGACCCCCAACCATAAAATTATTTTCATTGCTACTTCATAACTGTAATTTTACTACTGTTATGAATTGTAATGTAAATATCTGATATGCAGGATGTGTTTTCATTGTTATAAATTGAACATAGCCCACAGGTTGAGAACCGCTGATCTAAAACAGTAGGGTTCCAGTGGTGGAAAAAGGCATAGTGGGAGAGTATGGAGTGATAATGGCTAAAAAGGAGGTATTTTGGAGATTAGCTCCCCTTTAATTAACTATCAAGGAGAGATGGAATGTGACCACCTTCAGACTGATTACCCTTTGGGATCATTCCCCTGTCTACTTGGGGTCTTGTCATGGTCCAAAGGAGCTGTGGACATCACTCGTGTAGACCCTTGGGGAGACACAACCTCTCAATCCCCTAAATGACTAAATTACAACAGACTTATTGAATTCTATCAGTAGGAGTTTTTATGGCAGGAATTCTTTATGGTGATGAAATTATAACTCTGCACAGAAATCTTTTAAAATTCCAATATGACATTTTATATTCCCATGTTATGGATAGTATGTGAAAATGTAAGCTAATACCAGCCCCCTGCTCTGATGTCTTACTGTGCCCCCTTTATTCCCTGTCTTTCCTATTTGTAAGGGTGATTCAGTTTTTTAAAATCCTTTTATAACATTGTCAGATTTGAAAGATTAAATAGATTATCTCCATTAGTTCCATAGCCTGGAATACGTATATACACAGTAAAATCAATGACTAAGTGAAGAAGTGCTTTCCCCTTTATCCAGTTACCTACGTGTTTGTTTTCCCCTCAAATAGGTCTGATAGATTTGTCAGGGACAATTTCCCTTTACAGATACTATTGTAAAGGCTAATGTAAGAATCGGTGTGTTATTATCCAGGAAAACAAAACAAAACAAAACCAGACCTCCTAGTTCAAACAACTTCTCATAATTGGGCTGACCTTTGTGGTTGAGATTTAAGTTGTGGTTGTCAATTCTGGGATTTGGAGAGGGGAGGACCCCTTTCCTGTTACAACAGGGCTCTGGTTGAGAAATTCACGGAAGTTAGAAAGGTCACAAGATGCCATGCCCACACTATGCCTAACTGGATTTCACTTGGGCTCTTCTTGTCCTTATTGTTAGATGTGTATGTAGTGTCTCTACCAAGGTATTTACGTAGCTTTGGCAAGGGGCAAGGGGCAGCTCTCGGGTCACCTACTGTTGAGCTTTCAGATCCCACAGACCTGTAGGAAGGCAGAAGAACTTGGCATAGGTTTCTCTAGACACAATGCGGTCTGGTAGCAATGACACTGCCCACAGCTCATACTCCTTTTTGGGAGGAAGAAAGTCTGGCAGTGGCAGTACCCAATGAGTAAGGAATCCATACAGTGCTACAGGATGGCGAAACAGAAACAAAAATGACCCAGTGTCTGGCCTCAAAGAGCACACAGTTTAATAGGGGAAATGCAACACAGACAAGGCAGAAGTGTCGAGTACAGTTATTAAAGTGTCTGCTCCACGGGAGGCACTGTGCTAGGAACCGAGGATGCGTAGACAAACATGGAACAGCCCCTAGACCTCTAGGACCTTGCATTCTTTAGGAATATGTGGGCCACCAGGGAATCTTTGAAAGAATCCTTCCAAGACCTCGAGCCTGTCTTGCATATAGCAGTTTCCTGGAATATTAGCGATTCTGACTGGAGTGAACCTGTGCTTGCAGCCCCAAGGTTGCATTTTCTAACTAGACACTGGGCTTTCTGAACCTGACTTACTCCTGAAGTCTGCTTGGTTCCATGAGTCCAGAGATCGATTGTAACCAGAACTTAATGACCTTTTCCCCTTCTCCTAACTCTGTCATGATATCTTGCTACCCAATTCTAGCACCTGGAGAAATAATGCTTTCCCAAAATCAACTAGAACTAAACACTTAGGTAAACCATTTTAATACAATATATAGAAAAAGGGGTTATTACCCAGAAGTCTGTGAGCTTGGTTTCTGTGTGTGTGTGTGTGTGTGTGTGTGTGTGTGTGTGTGTGTGTGTGTATTTCTAAATACATATATAGGTTTATAAATATATATATATATACATATATTTATTTATAACTATTTCAATATGATCTGTGTCCTTTGTTTTCCATATATTTTATCTTCTTCATTTAAAAAACGTTACCCTGAGAAGGTATCCATGGACTTTGCTAGAGTGTCAAAGAGAACTACGTGCTGCCTCATTACCCAAAAATATTTAGGAAACTGTCCTCCTCAATATGGTGTGAGGGTGACTGAGTTCTCAAAGATTGTGCCAAGCCACTACAATCTCAGGCAAGTTCTACCAATCTGGGAACATTTCTAGTATGGGTCTGGTAATGGATCACATGCTACAGCTCAGTTCCCTTATATGACATAGACCCCTAGGTGGCACGGTGGATAGGGCCCTGGGCCAGGAGTCATGAAGACCTGAATTCAAATATGGCATCAGGTACTTGTTACCTATGTGACCGTGGGTACACCACTTAACCTTGGACTGTCTTAATTTTCTCAATTATAAAATGGGAATAATGGCACCCACCCCTCGGTGATATCGTAGAGATGAAATGAAATATTTATAAAATACTTAGCACAGAGCCTGGCACATAAAAGGTGCTTAAGAAATATTTTCTTCCTTCTTTACATGTCGTGCTGAGCCCGGTAGATATACAGAATCAATTTTCTCTTATTGATTCCTTTTCTTTGAAAGCCTTTTTGACTTGATTTGCAAGATACCTGGCAAATATATATTCATACTTGTCTTTCTTAGGTGCATTTGATCCGTGGCTGTGGTTGGAGCTTAGACATCCCTAGAAAAAGGGGTGACCACCTTACTATATTCACAGGAACAGGAGCTCTCAACACTCATGGTTGAGGGAATTGCTTCTGGGAACTCTTTCTTCTGCTGCTCTTCTCCTTAGATCTCCTTTCATAGATAGACCTTATGGAACCTTTACATACAGGGCTTTAATTTCCAAGTTGTTTCTGCAAAGGCACAGGAAGGCTGTTTGGCTAAGTAGCTCCTTGAAATTGAACCTGAGGGCAAACTATGTTAGGATTTATTCCTGATATTGCTTGAGATAATTTTTCCTGGGTTTCTGATTTGGTGATCATGGGGGAAAGTAATATGTTATATGTTTTAAACTCTGAAATGTGTTGATCACCCGGGGGTGGTCCCATTCCTTTTCTTTCTCCACATTTTTATTCCCTCTGGAAATGGAGGGGTAGAGAAAAAAGGGAGGGGGAAATATAATTCTATATGATGAAAATGCAATTCCACGTGCTGATATGTCAATTGTATTTAATTCTATATAACATGAATAGAGTGAATATATAGTGAATTGTATAGTGAATCCTTCGTAATGGGAAGTGGATCAGAAAGCAGACATCTTTTTTGTCTTTTGTATATTAAAATGTTCATGTGGGTTGATGTTATTAAGTGCATAATATAAAATTTTATGTCAAAAAAGAAAAATGTACAAACCAACAAAAATATCCCCTGTGTTGTGTATCTTTTCATGTTAAGGAAGACCCTAGTCTATTAATGTATCTGTGTGTGTGTGTGTGTGTGTGTGTGAGAGAGAGAGAGAGAGAGAGAGAGAGAGAGAGAGAGAGAAAGAGAGAGCTTATTATGAATTTGCTATAAGGCGTTGGTCTAAATCTAATTTATGCCAAGTTGCTTTCCAATTTTCTTGGCAATTCTGGTCAAACAGGGATAAAGGAACATTAATGACAATTCAGAAATGAGGTGCCCCATAATCCATGATAGCTACATGCAACAGGTGATTTCTTCAAAGGCCCCTGCAAATTTGGTTCCAGGGTAAAGAGAAGGGTCTATGGCGATGAGGAGGAGGAGGCGGCGGCTGTCACAAACACCGACTCAGCTCACATTTACATTGCACTTTAATTTTTGTCAAATGCTTTGCAGACATTATCTCCCTTGATTGAACCTAAGCATTAAAAGGATTAATCTGTCTGGGGAATAGTGAAAGAAAAGTTTAGAGCAGATTTTTAAAAATTATTGAGAAGATTCTTTAGTTCAACACCTCGTGCACATATTGAGTATAATAAAGATCACACCTCATCTTTATCTTCAAGCCTGACAATGCCTTCAGAAAATCCAATTAAAAAGAAAATGAACTTTTATTCCGTTATACGACTTGTATTTCATGGCAATAAGAGTCTTCATTGTCATATAGATTATGTGAGGAGAAACTATTTCAAAAGAACATTCAGTTTTCATAAAGACAATTTTCACGACTGGACTTTGTTTACTGTGGTTTGCTTACAAAGTGGTATTTAATTTATGATGATAGCTGTAAGCAAAAAATGAATTTAGGCGAGTGAAAGACATCCAATAAAACGGCATTAATCATGGAGGATTAAATAAAAAGCTAAAATGAAACATAAAGATAATTTTACTTTGATAACACAGACAAAAATTTTTGATACAGTATATGGGTAGAACTAGATCTGATTTTGGCCACTTGGAAAATAAATGTACAGTAGATTTTCTTTCAAAAAATTCGTTCTAGAGACAGCTCTATTATAATAAATTTCTCCTCCTTGTAATTGGAAATCTTGAACAAGTCTCACTTTGATAAGACTCTAGTGTAGGGTAATGCCACTTAATCCTTGCAAAGAGTCTTTTATCTGAAGAACGATCATTGACAGTGTCTTCTCAATCCTTATTTTGTCTTGGTGAACCCAGGATAATTAAAGGAGAAACTGAGGCAGAGAGATCAGTAACATCGGTGAAGTACTATCTTGATTCTATGGAGAAGCTGTGAAGGGAAGACATGACGCCAGTCTTTTTAGTTAATTGCTTCCTTACACAGAGTCATTTCTTATTTTCTCCTTTGTTAACCTCTTCCTTCCTATGTCCATAGGATATTTTACTGAGAGGAATGGCTGATTATAATAGAATCTGAAATTTGCATAAAATTGTGTTCAAGAAAGATTTACTGCTGAGGGAATTTTTACCATGTAAACTGAAGCAAATTTTTGTTTCCTGTATTTTAAAGTAGAGGAAACTGAGGCAAATACAGGTTGTGACTTGCCCAAGATCACACAACTAGTCTGAGACTGAGTTTGAACTGACTCCAGGCCCAGTGCTCTATCTGCCACCTTCAGATTTAGAAACTCTTTTTTTTTTTGGTTAAGTGACTTGCCCAAGGTCACATAGCTGGTAAGTGTTAAATGTCTGAGGCCAGATTTGAACTCAGGTCCTCTTGACTCCAGGGCCAGTGCTCTATTCACTGTGCCACCTAGTCGCCGCTAGAATCTAATTTAACTTTCATTTTATTGAGGAGAAAATTGTTGGTCAATAGAAAAAGCAAATTCCTTGGCAGAGTGGAAAGATTGCTGAGTTGGGAGACAGAGGCCTAGACTGGAATTCCTGCTTTATCACTTACTAATTCTCTGACTTTGGACAAATCGCCTCAGTTTCCTTTTCTGTAAAAACAAGGGAATTCCTATTAATAAATGGTCTCAAAAGTCCCTTCCCAATCTAAGTCTGTTATCTTATGATTTTAAGCAAGTAGACTGATTATGACAATAGTTTTCATGATTTTAACATGAGGTAAATTCTATCTTAATTCATTTTAAAGTGTTACATTCCTTTTGCTGTGTATTCGAGGACCTGTATGTTTCTTGAATAGTCATGTGTATTACATACACAAAGAAAATAGAAAGAGAAATAATTTTGTAAGGTAACACTATGACACCTGAATCATTCTCCCTCTCCTTTGAAATGAATGAAATATGAAAATTATCATGCTGCTTGGAACGTAGGAAATTGCTCTCAACTGCATAAAGAGATGTTTTACTAAAAATATGGTGATGTTCATCAAGAAGCATGTTGGTAACCAGAACCAAAAGCCTTTTTTGGGGAGACAATTGGAGTTACTCACACACTTACTCATACAATAAGGTTGGAACACAAGTCCTCCTAACTCTAGAGCTGGTACTCTATCCACTGCACCACCTAGTTGCTTCCAGAACCTTTAGCTTTTAGGCATGAATTCATTTTTCACAATTGTTTTGGGGAAAGTACTCTACCCTGCTAATGTATTCATTGAGTTCTGTGTTTCCTTTGACTCATAGCATTCAACGCATAGTTTGGGGCAAAATTCATTTTTAGCTTTTTTACCTTTCTTCAAAATAACTCCATTCCATAAGAAGAGAGCTTTTTATGTTTCCTTCAGCGTGTCAGGGTTGATCTGATGATAGAAGAAGACATTCATCATAAGCAATGATTGAATTCTGACTAGATTGTTTAAACTGGTTTACAATCCTCAGCAAGTCCTTATTTAGAACTGCACGCATGTGACCATGACCAAGACCCCTATGTTTCATTTTCCTTTCCTCTTTATAATCAATAGAAGAAATTTAATTTCTAACCTGAGAAAAAACCTTTGATTCCCTTTACCTTTTCTTCCACGAGCTCTGAAGGAATGGTATTGTCTGTATCTGTAGAGGAAGTCAAAATATTGGCTTGTTGATGCTTAGAAGCATGGGAAGGCATGAGAATTCCACCATACGGATATCCGATGTTTGCATTGTCTCTTTGGGGATATGGCAGCACATTTTCTATTGGCTAAAGAGGGTGAGAGTTAGAATAGCAAAGTAGACAATGGGGCCATATGGGGTAAAACTGGAAGGGATAGAAAGATGAAATAAAATGTCTTCATGAGAGCATAATAGTGTGCACGTCCCCCCAGGACATAGACAGAATTCCAGTAAAGTTAAGCGTATATACCACCTGTTGCCAGTTTTTCTCTTAACCCTTGCCCTTGTATACAAGTGGAAACATTACCAAAATCTGTTTCTGGAAATTCCCTGTACATACCACAGAAGCAATAGATATTTTAATCAAATAAAGTGACAGTGAGACAGAATAATTTTTGTGATGCACACAAAGCAGTTCTTGTGGAAATTTATCTCTAAACATTTTCAGATTGCCTTCTATTTTTTTCATTTGTTTGGATCTGTTTAATAGTATCTTGATTTCTCATAAAGTCATTTGCTTCCATTTGCTCCACTCTAATTCTGAAGGAATTATTCTCTTCAGAAAGCTTTTGAGATTTTTTTTCCATCTGGCAAATTCGACTTTTTAAGGCATTCTTCTCCTCATTGGCTTTTTGGGCCTCTTTTGCCATTTAAGTTAATCTATTTTTAAGGTGTTATTTTCTTCTGTCAGGTTGTTTTCTCTCTTTTCATGACTTTCTTGCATCATTCTCATTTGTCTTCCCAATTTTTCCTCTACTTCTCTTATTTGGTTTTCAAAATCCTTTTTAAGGCTTGTAGGCAGTCTACATGTTGCTTGGAAGCTTTTGGTGTGGGAGTTGTCACTGTGTTGTCTTCCCCCCATTCCATGCTTTGATCCTTTTTGTCCCCCAAGAAGGAATCTAGAGTTTGATTGCTGTTCTTACTTTGCTTCCTTTGCCTGCTCATGTTGCCAGTAAATTACTTGACTTTTTAGCTCTGTGAAACTCTGCTTTCAGAGGGGAAAGCTCTGTCCCAAATTGCTGGGGTTTTCACAGCTGCTGGAGCTATTGAGAGGCTGCTGCAAGCCCCCACCAGCTTTGACTCACTGAAAACGCACCCCAGGACCACCACCCAAAACCACAATCTGGATCCAGGCTGCTCAATGCAAGAGCACTTAGCCTCTGAAGGATTGCTTGGCCCTGCTGCAGTCTACAGGCCGGGAGCTTCTGAAGCAGCCACATAGAGGCAGCTGCAGGGCCGCCACTTCTGCTGCTTCCTTGCCCTAGAGGCAGTTCGGCTGGATCCTCTCCCCCAAATTTAGCTGAGTTCCACTAACCTTTCACTTAGTCCTTATTTCTTATGGCTTGATAATTCTGGAAATCACCACAGCTGCTGCTAATCCACTGTCTTTTAGGCTCCAGCTGTGGCTTGTCGTGATTGCATCAGGGTCAAGCCATGGTTTCAGGCCAGGCTGGTTTCAGCTCCCAGCACGCTGCAATGAGCCCTTCCCATCCCACCTGCTGGGCTACCTTCAGCAGGAGATGTGTTTTTCTGTAATTTTGTGAGTTCTGGACTCCTAAAATTTGTTTAGAGTTATATTTTATGGGTATTTGAGGTGATTATGTGGGAGTGGCAAAATGTTCCTGCTTCTATGCCGCCGTCTTGGCTCTGCCCCCCAGACCCGTAAAGGAAACTTCTAAGAGGTTGGGTTTATTTGTGACCATAACCAGGTGAATTTTTAATTTAATTCTATCAAATGTTCAAAGAATAAATAATTGCAGTATGATATAGATTGTTGGCAAAAATAGGAAGATATTGTACTAAATTTGCCCTATGAAACCATAATCTTGATATTCAAGCCAGGGAGAGACAAAGCATAAAAAGAAAAATAAAGGTTAAAATCCCTAACGAATGTTTATACAACAATAATAAAATAAAATGTTAGCAAAAAATGCTACCAAAATATTTTTTAAAAAATAGGTATAGAGCAAGAAGAAAATAATAACAAAATTCATCTGGAGGGACAAGAGGTCAAGAATCCCAGGGAGAATAATGAAAAAATGTGGGAAGGAACAGAAACTAACAGTACCACATATCGAGCTTACGTTAGAGAGTCATAATGATCAAAAGTACGCGGTACCTTTTTTAGAAATAGAAGTTTGGCATCAGAACAGATTATGTAATAATATCTGGAAATAAACTAACACAGTAGACCAGAATAATCCCAATTTGCTGCTGACATGATCTTTTGTCTAGAGAATCCGTGATGCAAAGAAACTTATTGAGGTAATTTATTAGCTTCAGTAAGTGGGCTACAAAATAAACCCACTAATGTAAAAAGTGGTTCTACAAAGCAATAACAAAATCCAGGAGTAAAGAATAGGGAAAAAAAATCCTATTGGAGGTAACCACAAAATGCATGAAATATTTGGGTTAATCCACCACAGTGAATCCTATTATATCCATAAAATTGCAAAGTATTTGTTAAGGAAATGAGGAACAACTCAAGTTACTGGAGAAATACGCAGTGCTCACGGCTCAGCTGCGCTAATATAATAACAATGGCAATATTGCTACAGTTAATTTATGAAAATGATAATAATAACTAGCATTTATATAGTACTTACTATGTGCCAGCTATTGTGTTAAGTGCTTTACAGTTATTATCTCATTTAATCCTGATACAACCCTGGGAAGTAGGTGCTATTGTCACCTCCATTTTACAGATGAGGAAACTGAGGCAAACAGGTTAAGAGACTTGCCTAGGGTCACACAGCTAGTCAGTGTCTGAGGTTGGATTTGAACTCGTGTATTCCTTAATCAAAGCTCAGTGCTCTGTATACTCAGTGTATTACGGTGCCATCTAACTGCACCGTATATGGCACACAAAATGCTGAGCCTGGAGTCAGGAATACATGAGTTCAAATCCAACTTCAGACACTGACTAGCTGTGTGACCATAAGCAAGTCACTTAACTTTTGTCTAATCCAGTTTCCTCAACTGTAAAATGGGGTATAACGGGACTTATTGAAAGGGTTGTAAGGATCAGATGAGATAAAATTTGTAAAGTACTTTGTACACTGCCTGATACATAGTAGGTGCTTAATCAATGTTTTCATCATTCCTTCCTCCCTTTCTCCCTTTCTCCCTCCCTCCTTCCTTCCTTCTTTCCTTCCTTCCCTCCCTTACTCCCTCCCTCTTTCCCTCCCTCCTTCCTTCTTTCCTTCTTCCTTCCTTCCTTCCTCCTTCCCTCCCTTCCTACATCCCTCCCTTCCTTCCTTCTTCCTTCCTTCCTTCTTTCCTTCCTTCCTTCCTTCTTTCCTTCCTTCCTTCCTTCATTCCTTCCTTCTTTCCTCTTTTTCTTCCTTCCTCTGTGACATTAGAGAAATTAGATCATCTGTGTGAACATCAGTTTCCTCATCTATTAAAAATAATACGTGTTCTACAGAATTCACAGTGTTGGGGTGAGGACAGCGCTTTGTAAACCTTAAAGTGTTATACAAATATGGATTATTTTAATCATTACTCTTAAATTACCGTGTAATATCATGTGACTCAAACTAGGAAAATCCTCTGAACATTCTTACCATCCCAGGGGTTTCAGGAACATCCCCTCTTAATAGATCCGCGTTCATCTGTTGTTGTCCTCCAGGTAATCCCTACAGAATTAGAGAAATGTAATGACATGTCATTGCTAAGATAGCAGTGCTGAAAATATTTATATTTAACATACTGGTGTTAAAAAGTGAAAATAACCTTCTTGCCAGTAAGACCTTGCTATCCCAGGTAATTTAAATCCTCTGTCTTTATCTCCCAAAATATTTACCAAAAAACCAAAAATGAATGAAACTCTTAGTTCTGTAAAGTTTCTATATGTAGTTGAAAGTAGCTTTACTAGAACAAACTCTCCCATGATAATATTGGAGGCCAAAACTAGACTTTGTTCCTACTCTTTGAGGTTCCCTTGAACTTCCAGCACAGAATGTTAAGAAACAGACCCAGGGAAAGGGTGGCTGAGAAGCATTTTTTTGGTGTAATGTTCATGCACTGCCAAGAGAAAGAAAAGAGAGATTCTCTGAAGGGGACCTAGGTCCACGCTGGTCATTAAGGCAGTGTCCTCCTGTTGATGAGAAGCTAAGCACATTGGCACAGGAATGTAATGGAATCTTACTGTGCCATTAGGAATGGTGAATTGGACCATTTTAGAAGAAATTGGGAAGCTCTTGATGAACTGAGGTAGAACAAGATGAGTAGAACTATAAGGACAATTTATTCTATGCTAATAACAGTATAGAAAGAAACAATTTTGAAAGACTTCAGAACTCTGAGGAATGCGATGGTAAACCTGGGGTCCAAGAGAATGAATGAAACACATTCACCTCTTGACAGAGAGGTACCAAATTTGAAGTGCAGAAAGAGGAGCCATTTCTAGACATGGCTAAACTGGGAAGGTTTTTTTGTTTGTCTGTTTGTTTTCAGAGGTGGGCTTCAGTGAAGTTCTAACTTTTTTGCATCTGTATTAAGCAGCCAAGGGCTAGCATTGAGTAAGTAGGGAAGAAGTCATGGCCTGGGACAGGGTTTTTGGCACTCTCCAAATTTTTCACCCCAGAACTGTCTTTGGCTTCTTTTAGTCTTCCCAGTGCTTAGCCCAGTTCATGGCACATAGTGGGCACTTAATAAATATTGATTGATCAATAGATCGATAGCACAAAATCCCAATGGCCCTTCCAAGCTACAGCTCTGGCCTTCATGACAATGGAGTTTGATCACCTATGGTTCACAGATCTGACTAAAAGCATAATCTGCTTCTGAAATTGGCAGAGTAACTCAGAGCTGGTTTTTTGTGAGGTGGAGAATTACAATAGTAATTATTATACCTTAATATTTAATTAATAACAATAATAGGCCTTATTATAACAAGTAAACTATCAGTTTCCCAGATTACTGGAAATGCCAGCTACCTTATATGCACTTTTCCTATGAGCTGCTGGAAAGCCTGGATTGTCCCTTGAAAGGCTGGAAGACTTTAAAGGCCCTACTATAACACTGATCAGGGAAGCTGTCCTCTGAATGCAAGGCCGACTTGGCTTCACCCAAGTTTCTTGCCCAAAAGCCAACAATTCTATGTGTTTTTCAAGTCAGATCCAAAGCATCTTAGTCCAGAAAATCAGAACTACTTCACAGATACATAAAAGGAGAGGCTAGGAACCAATAAAATATTTGCTTTGGAGCCAAGTCACAAATTGAATTTGTACTAGCATTGAAGAAATATTATTTTTCAAGATTCATGCACTAATTAAATTAATAGAATATGAAACAATGAATGTCAAAAGCTTCCTTATTGAAATAAAAATGATTACACTTACAGATCCTGCTTGTTGAGTAATGCATCCAAATTCAGGATAAGTTGGAATCTGTCAGATTGGAGAGGTTTGTTAAGTTTGCTTTATTCAACTTTTGCACAAACACAAAGATGGATTTTTAAAAATGTATTTTTTCTCCCTAAACTTACCCTTTCCACTTCTTTATTTCTATCTCTGGCACAACCCTTCGCCATTAACCTATCTCCTGGGTTTAAACTTTGGGTCTCTGACTTTTTTCTCTTCCTCATCTGTTAGATCCAATCAATGACTAAGTCTTACTGATTCCATCTCTGAAATATCCCCCAAATCCATTCCTTCATTGCTAATACCATTACCACCAGCCAAGTACCAGCCCTTATTCCCACTCACTGGACCTCATGATAATGAGCCTTCCTTGGTAGTAATATGGAGACACTGAAATCTTTTGAACAAATGTGACCAGATCTACGTGCGGTGGAAGCTGAATGTGCTATGGACCAGTATCCTTTGAGAAAGTCTTCCATTTTCTCCCTCTGGCAATTCATGCATTTTGTTATTCAGTTGTATTCCATATTCGTGACCCCATTTGGGGTTTTCTTGACAAAGACACTCTAGTGGCTTTTCCAAAGACTTCTGTGGTTCCCTATTATCTATCAAGTAAATTTCAGACTTCTACAATTTGGTGCAACCATTGCTTTTCTAGCCTGATTTCATCTTCATGTACTCTATTCTCCAGCCAGATTCAACTGATCTTTCCCCTTCCCTGCACTGTCCCTTGTTCCTCTTGTGCCATTTACTTAGAATTTCCTCCCTCTACTTCTCCCCTCTCTACTCAGCTTGGTGAATTCTTCTTACTCATTTTTGAAAAGATAATCTCCTCCAGAAAGCCTTCTCTGTTCTTTGGTTGGTAAGAATCTTTGCCCTGAGACCTCTTGTAACCATTTGTTTTGTAGATCTCTGACACAGTAAGCATGTAATAATTTGGGTGTATGCAGGGTGGGTGTATACTTTATAGGAAGAAGATAAAACACATATACACAACACTGTTGTCTCCATGCTGTCCCTCTTGCTAGTACGGCACTCTCTTTGCCCTTTCACTTCTTAGAAACCTTGGTCTCCATTTCAAAATGTCACCTCCTTCACGAGGTCTTTTCTGATGCCCCCGAGATACGCTGCATTGATTATACATGTAACTTATATGAGGCATGATGACATAATAGATGTAAATCTGACCTCAGAAGCCAGGAGGGATTGGGCTCAACTTCAGCCAATGACCCATACTGGATATGTGACCCTGGGCAAGTTACCTAAACTGAACAGTATTCTAGGCAACTCTCTAAGGTACTAAAGAGTCTCCCTATTGGGAAGTTCCATGTGCCAATGACCTCACTTGGAAGTTCTCCGCACTAAGGTCAGTCCCTCGCTCACTAGTTCATATATATTTACAAGTGTACACCTCATAGACTATAAGCTGTTTAAGGACAGTGATGGCCAGCATGCATTAAGTACCCAAGAAGTGCTTCTTGTCTGGTTTTAAGATGCACATAAGAATAACTAAATTATATTAAACAAGTAAACTAACTAAATAAAACAAATAATCTAGTTTTCTCTCCCTTGACAATGTGCTTTGTGCAGAAGGTAGGTGGGTGTATGAGTAGAGGAAAGCAGCCAGAGCAATGGATTATCTATAGAGAACAATTGAGTGACAGGAAGTGCAAATGGAATTTCTCTCCACTAAATGGGAATGATTCCAATTATTCCCTGGTCTCCTTAGTTCTCAGTCTAGGAGGAGATTTTGAAAGTATTTTGAGACTCACAAAGTTGACCTAAGGGGATCTTACTACCTAGGAAGGCCATATTCAGAGCTGGCTGTCACCAAGTTAAAGAAATAACCAGCAGGAACTCAGTAAGAGGAAGGTGGTAACCTAACGGATGAAAAGGAGGCCCATTTAGAAGATTCAAGACTTCCCTCCTCAGCACCACCCACATTCCTGCCACATCTCTGGGACCCTTCCCCATTAGACTCACCCAAACAATGGAATGGTCAACGTTTCTGGTCCCCTTTGCTTTACAGGGATCTCAGAAGCCATCAAGTACAACTCCTTCATTTTAAAAATGAGGGAACTGAGCCCCATAGAGGGTAAGTGACCTGCTCAAGGTCACACAGTAAATGCTAGAGGCAGGATGCAAAGCTAGGTCCAGTCACCTGACAACACTGCCATGTCCCCTTTCTTTCACCCTTAAGTTTCACATCAAGTAAGTGATGGGCAAACCATTCTACCAGAACTGATTCTTATTGTGTCCTCTGACTCCCAATGGGCACAGTCAGAAGAAAAAGATGTTGACTACAGTACCTGCTGTGGTTGCTGCTGCCCCGCTTGGATAGGGAAGAATTGGGGGGGCAGATCCTGTGGTCCATACATGCAGACTGGATAGTACTGAATCATCTATTGGGAAGAGATCAGACACATTCTAGTTAGAAGAATAATAAATCCAAACTGTTCATTTTTTGATACCGAAATAATTGTACAGGTCCACTTATGCACTTTAGGGATTTTGTAGGGGGAGCTGGTGAGGTGAAAGGGAAAGATGATTAAACCAAGAGCCCGGAGGGATGGTCAGACTGTACCAGAAGAAACGGGGCCATTAGCTTACATGTAGTTCTGAGCTAGGATTTCATGTCCCCATGCCTCAGTTTCCTCATCTGTAAAAATGAGGGAGTTGGTTCAGATGACCTTTAAGAACCCTTCCAGCTCCAACAGTCTGTCGTTCTCCTATAACTATGTCAATAACATGGAAAGCAGCTTAATGAATGCCCAAGTCTTGACAGACAGTAGTGTCAAGGGAAAGCCATGATCTGGGGAGGCAGAAGATTAATGGCTACAGAAAGGGAGAGAGCTTCAGAAGTCAAGAGCCATAAATGTAACTCTGAATCCAGCCACTGAATGTTATTGAAATGAGGTGGTGCCGGTCGTGGTTGCAGGGGTGGGACGATTTAATTTCCTTGAGGCTAAGTTCCTTCACCAGACTAAATCCCCCGACTGAAAAATGGTGCCACTGATGATGTAACGTCCTCTGGGAGGCTTTGTGGGAAAGGGTGCCACAGGTAAGGCTTGCTGGAGATAGCATAACGCTTAGGCAATTGTTTTCATGGACCTGGAGAAAGCAGTCCCTCCCTGCTTGCTCAAGAGTTATCTGTCAATCATCCAATCTACAAGCGTTTATTAATCCCCACTTACGTACCAGACCCACTGCACTAGACGCTGGGAAAACAACACAAAAAATAGTCCTGTCCTCAAAGAATTTACAGTTTAGCTAGAGGAGACGGATACATATATCCAGGCAGCTAGGTGATACCGTGCACAGCGCCCTGGACTGGAAGTCAAGGAGAGCTGAGTTCAAATTCAGCACCGCAAACTGATTAGTTGTGTGACGCTGGGCGAGTCACTTCTGTACGCCTCTGTAGAATGAAGGCACTGATCGCACGCACTTCCCGGAGTTGTTGTGAGGGTCAAATAAGACAATATTGTAACGTGCTTTGCAAACCCTAAAGTGCTACATAAATGCTATTGTTATTATATATCACATATATCATATATATTATTATACACAAGATCATTTGGGGGTGGGGTAGATACTAACAGCTGGGAGGAAAAAGCAGGAAGGGGGTCCTGTAGGAAGCGGCAATTAACGTGAGTTTTGAAGGAAATTAGATATTCTGAAAATGAGGCGGGAGGGCTCTTCAGACACTGAGGACGGCCAATATGAAGACTCAGAGAGGAGAGTAAGAAAAAGGAACAGGACAAAGGCCAGTTTGACTGGGCTGGATTGTATGTGGAGGGAGTAATGCACAAGACTGACAAGAAATCATAAGAACCAGTAGTATTTCTGTAGTGTTTTAAGGTTTGTAAAGTGCTTTACAAATATTATTTCATTTGATCCCTATAATAATCCCGGGACACAGATGAAATTATTATCTCCATTTAACAGATGGGGAAACCGAGGCAAACTGAGGTTAAGGGATTTGACCAGGGTCTTAACAGCTAGTGTGTCTGCGGTGGGATTTGGACTCAGATCTTCCCGACTTGGTTACATTAATTACGACCTTCCAATGAGTGGATGCTGCCGCTTTTAAAGACAGGATGGATTCATCACAGCTCATGTTTATAGAGTGTTTTAAGGTTGTTGTGAGGATATAATGGGACAATATTTATAAAGTGTTTAGCACAATATCTGCCAAATAAAAGGTGCTTAATAAAAGCTGGAAGTGAGAAGAACATTTACATTTTTGCTCCCCAAGTGCAGTCACACTTTATTTACCTACCTGTCCCCAGACTTGGGGGAATCCATATGAAAAGTAGCAGGGTAGAATCTGTCAAGATAGCAAGAATAGAGAATTAAATTTAGAATACCAGAGACCCTGGAGCAGAGCACTGCATTTGGAAGCTGAACTGTGTTTGAATCTCATCTCAAAACTTAGGAAGCACCAGCGTAAGCTTCCATGCTGACTGCCTAAAGATCCTTAGCCACTTTTGACATATAGGATTTTTCTTTACTAAATTTGTCTAGACTGTTTCCAGCCATCCAACTTGAACCTAGGATGGCATACTGGCTGACATGAACTGTAGTTTTGCCAGATTGGAATAAACTATATGAAGACATGCATTGTCTCTGATGACTTTAGCTGGATGAATATCACTTGATAACCCTTGTTCTGTATTCATGTGACTCTATTAATTTTCCCTCTCAGGGGTAATCTCTTTTCATGGAGTAACAAAGAAGTATGGCTTCCTTGAAGAGCCAGAAGCAGGAATTACTAGGTCTGGAGCACATTCACTTGAGATGGGAGACATGGCGGCCGCAGCAGCTCAAGGATGGTGGATCACAGGTACGGATTGGGATGGGGCAGCCTATTGCCCCTCAAGCTGCTGAAATTTTGAAGGGAAGTTGAGTTCAGGAGAGGGGTATCTTGGGGGTAGCACTCTGCAGATGGTGGCCCAGGAGGTTGGTCATACTGTATAAGCCTTTGAATGTTGCCACCGTGGGACAAAGCTCCATTAGCCCCATGCTAGTTATGGTTCTGCTTACTTGATATGGATCCTGCTGGTTCTGCTGAAGTGTCTGCAGCTGGGAAGGTTCCTGCTGGATTGCCTGGGTTCTCTGAGCCAACTTAGCCTGACCTGGGGAAGGTATCTGGTTTGGGACAAGCCCTCCAAAATGACCTAGAGATGACCATGAAGTCTGGGGAAGTCCGGATGTCTGAGTCCGTGGCTGCAGGATTCCAGGGAGAGGGAAAACCAGTGGATTTGCTGGTGCCTGGTGGGGTAGGGATGGGAACGAGATACAACCGGTGTTTCTCTTAAGTTAGAGATATCAACACGCTGTTAAAAAAAACTTTCTTTTACACATCAACAAAAATTTAAGGACAGACTTCTACACAAGCCAAATATTTCACCCAAGAATCTCATCTATTAACATATGATGGGTCATACAAAATGGAATAAGAATCATTCAAATCAGCTACAGTCATGAGAAAAAGTACTTTTGTTTTTAGAAAAATGATTAGTATTACTGAGAGGGAAATGCATGACAAAAAATCCAGATTGTTTTGGTAATCATTTCTTCCATCCCTATGACCTAGATCAGGGATTCATAAGAGGGGCTTCATTTACCCCATGCTCCACCAAGAAGGGTGAGAAGCTTTTTAAGGAGTTACAGGAAATATTTAGTAAATAACTTTTATCTTCTTAAATTCAATGTATCTCTTTATTTCATTTTTTATGTGCATTGCATGATAAATTCTATGATGTATTTCCTTTCACTTTGAATAGTTGGTATGGGAAGTTTTACTAAAAATCAAAGTGTGAAGGGACCAAAGAAAGGTGGGACCTCTAATCTAGACCCTCAGAAACAGCACTGTAGAAAAGAAATGGGCATTGCCTCATCTCTGCAGGAGAGTGATCAGCAAGGGATGGTGGAGAAGAAAGTGATAGAGTCTTCCATTAAAAGCAGTTGTGGAGATAACTGTACCTGGAAAGTCCGAAGCCTGGCGTTGTTAAGACCCATCAGTAACTAAGGAAGGAAAGGAAATTGGAAGACAGATTACTACATAATTGTCACCACAAATCCAGTGTAGATCATGTCTGTTGACAAGAATTTTACTTCAGGATTAAGGCAGCTTCTCACTGGAGTAATAATTTATAAAATAATCATGGGGATGGGACATGGAAATAGATATGTACTGAGCATATGTGCTCTGCATATCTCCACCATCTCCCTTCCCTCCCTGCAACACACACACACACACACACTCATACACACACACACACACACACACTCATACACCCTCCCCACACTCACACCCACACCCCCCCCCCCCACCCCCCCCACCCCCCCCCCCCACACATACACCCCACACACATACTGTTACGTTCTACCTCTCATTTAATGTGAGATTGCTCCCAGGGTAAGATTTACTGATTGAATTAGTACCAAATACATATTTAGCTTTCACTCTATGCAAAGTATTTTCCTTAGTGCTTCTTACAGTATCATCTACTGGGGAAAACAAAGTAGCTGAAAATAATATGGGATTCCATAGGCCAAGCAGAAAATGAACTGGAAACGTCTTAAGGACCAGATCCAGGAGGGTAAAATGTATCCTTTAGATTGCACGTTTCTTGAATGTTGGAGAGCATGGTGTTTCTCCTCTTAAGATTTCTTGAATAAATGAAGCAGACATTATTCTCCTTTCTCTTTGCCCATCCCATGCTCACCTCTTCTCCCTTTCATTGAAAGCAGCATTTTTAAACACTTTTCTAAAGTAGTAACAATAATAATAGGATCTCTTATTTATCATCCCTCCTGTGTGCCATGATAAGTGCTTTACAAGTATCTCCTTTGATCCTAACAATGACCTTATGAGGTAGGTCCTGTTACTATCCCCACCTTATAGTCGCAGAAACTGCAGTTTGTACATGTCTAAAGTCAGATCTGAACGTGTCTCCCTGACTCCCAGACCAACCCACTATCCTCTGCTCCCCCTGCTACCAAATAACCTGACCATTTGGGCAAGGACAGAAGAGCAGCCAATGGGGTACCATAAGAATGGCCTAAAACATCACACCCCAGACACTGACCTCCTTACTGTTGCTTGCAGACAAAAGAGGCTGTGGGATAAGCTAGAAAGAAAGAAAAATGTTTTATTTGAGGTACAGATGCTTCCTCCACTAAGGTCAAACAGCTCAGTTAGTCGTGTTTTTAGAGATACTCACTGGGGCTGCAAAGGTGACTCCCAGGAACCCAAGAAGAATTATTGTTCTCATTTTCAAGAGAAAAATCCTAGAAAAGAGCAGAAATGGCATTCTGTTCAATTCAAGAAATGCACATTGTTAAGCACCTATTGTATATAGAAAACAGTATAGTAGATTCTGGAGGACATTTAGGCCTTGTCCTCATGGAACCTACTATTAGTCATAATAGTTTTCACACAAATTCATCAGTTTCCTTCTGAGATGAGTAGCAATTCCATGTAATAGTCTTAAGGCAAATTACTATGCGGCATTATTAGTTACTTAGGTGAATTAGACTTAGCAGATTTGCTAACTTGGGATTAGGGGTAGACTTCATTGGTATCAGGAGATGAGAATGTTCTCACTGTTGCTGGCTCATCAGTTTAGAGCTGAAAGGAACCTCAAAGATCATCAAAGCCCTCTTATTTTGGCTTAGAGTTTCAGTAACTTGCCCACGGTCACACGGGTAGTGTGATATGGGACTTGAACCCAGGATTTCCCGAGTCCAAATCATGACTTTCTCTGCTACACCAGTGGCTATGGACACCAGTTTTGCTTCTTACACTCTTGGCGAGTGGCCTGGGTCCCTGAGAGTGTGATAACATCACAGTATATGTCAGAGGTGGGATGTGAACCCAGGCATTCCAGATTTCCTCATATCACAGCAGGGCTGTTCTCTAAACAACACACCATACTGTCTTTTGCCCAATAACTTACATGGGACAGTTGGATGGAAGCAACAATTGTATATCTTACCTCACTTCCTGTCCCAGAAAAGAGAGATCCAGACCTTCCTGAGATCTGCACCCTTCCAGCTATATATGTCCATACAGCTTCTTCCCTTGCATTTAAATCCATATCTCCAAAAAAGAGGGACCAATTATTGTCCTACCATCCTGTGATTCAGCTGGTCTTAGACAGTGGCTTTGCTGATAATCACTTTTAGAACCCCTAAGGATTAGCTGGATCCCTTCTCTTGCATCAAAATATCCCCAAGGAATTTTGTCCTGACCAACACCCTCTGATTTGCCTCTCTCATGATCCCTACTTCTAAAAGGAATGGAATTCCATTTACCCATCACAGTTTTGCAAAACAGAGTCCCCGTGACATCCTGCAAAAAGTGGAGACGTACACATTGACCAAAATGGTGTAAGGCAGGGAAAGGCCTATTTAAAAAAATGAGGGGTCCTTAGTGAACTTTCAGATACAAATAATTCTAGGCTTCGTCCGAGTGATGTAACTAGGTGATTATCGAGGTTTGGGTGGGAAGAACATCAGAGAGTCCTGTTGAGTGTCTGTGACCATTCCCAACTGCCTGAGGATGGGCCTGAACTTAGGATACTAGGAACTTGGCAGAGCCCAGGGCCACTGTGGAGGGTCTGGAGAAAAAGGAGCCATGGAATGAACGCTAGATTTAGAGTCGGAGGATCTGGGCTTACATACCAGCTACTACCTCTGTGACCTTGGGTAGGTCACTTGTTATGGTTCTGGAGTCATTGTAGTTGTATCTGATCCCTCATGATCCAATTTGAGGTTTTCTTGAGAGATACTGGAGGGGTTTGCCACTTCCTGTTCCAGCTCATTTTGACAGATGAGGAAACAGAGGCAAACAGGGGTAAGTGATTTGACCAGGGTCACACAGCTAGTAAGTGTCTGAAATCATTTTTAAACTCAGGAAGATGAGCCTTCCTGACTCCAGGCCTGACACTCTGTGCACTATGGTGCCACCTAGATGCCCCCTATGTAAAATGGACAAGTGGGCCTTTAAGGTCCCTTATTGCTCAGAATCTATGAACATATAAAGGAATCGTCAGGTTATTGTAATGGTTGTAAGTGATAAAGCTGAGAGAGTGCTGTGAAGTCAGGACTAACTCCAGGCAAAAATAAGGAGCGTTAATGAGTTTCAGGGCTAGCCAGTTGCTGTACAGATTGGATCATTTCTAAGCACTACAATTTTTCATATGATTTGTCTAATTTCTGAAGATATTCCCGTAAGTGAATGGAAGGAAGGATGGAAAGAAAGAAAAAAGGAAGGAAAAGGGGGGAGAGAAGAAGGGAGAGAAGGAAGGAAGAAAAAAGGAAAGAAGGAAGGAAGGGATGGAGAAAAAGGAGGAAGGAAGAAAAGAGGAAGGGAGGGAGAGAAGAAAAGAGAGAAGGAGGAAGAGAAGGAAGTAAGAATGTATTTATTAAGTGCCCACTACGCGCCCAGCACTGTACTAGGTTCTTTACAAATAATATCTCATCTCATCCCCACCACAACTCTCTGAGGGAGATGCTATTATTATCCCTATTTTACTGTAGAGGAGACAGAGAAAGGGTAAGTGATTTGCCCAGGGTCATACAGTTAGCTACCTGAAGCTGTATTGAAACTGGAAGATGATGGAAGACATATGAAATCATGATGAAAGCCTTGCATGGATTCTAACCTGCCACCTCTGCCTACATAGCATGTCTTAAAGTCTGGAGAGGTCACTGGGGAGACTTGAAAGTTATGATCTCACAGACCCCAACCCAAGATCATTGAAGAAACCTCCATTTCTATGAGGTGAATAGTAAATTTGCAAAGTCAAGCCAGGAGTGAACTAGACTCCAATAAATTTTTTAATGTTCTTCTTTTTGGTGAAATTAAGAATCATCTAACCCTAGAACATATCCACTAGACATTTCTTCCAGAGCACCTTCAGCTGCTGGGTTTGAGGAGAGGAAGAGACTGAGGAAAGGAGGCTTCAGGAAGGTTGCTGTGGTAGCTCTTGGGGGATATGAGGGGAAATTAAAGTTACTGAGGGTGTTTTTAGAGTGTCTTCTTTCAGAGAGACATTTGTGCATTGTCTCGTGAAGGGTCGCTGCCCTTTGTACTCCATAATGAAGTCATAGAATGTTTAGAACAGAATCCAGTAACATATCATTACTCATACAATTAGTTGCAAAGGTAATACTCAAGCTTTATTGAGATATAAATAGTTTTGGCGAGACTGACAGCCAGTTTATTTTTCACCTCCACAAAATGCAATCTGATTAAGGACCAAGAGAGATCCACTTTCCTATGGCCTCTCTCTGTCTCTCTCTTCTTTCTTTCTCTCTTTTTCCCTCTACCCTTCTCTCTGTCTCTGTCTCTCTCTGCCTCTCTCTGTCTCTGTCTCTCTCTCTCTCTTCCACTCCCCTCTTCTGTCCCCCCTTTCTCTGTCTTTCTGATTGCCTGTCTCACTTCCTCTCCCTGTCTTTCTGTCTAATCTCCTCTCTCCCCCTGTTTCTCTCTGCCCCATCTCTTCTCCTTTCCTCTCTATGCCCTTCTCAATTCTTCTTTCTTCCTTTATGTCTCCCTTTCTTCATATCTTTCTTTGCCCCTCTCTCTGTCTCTCTCTTCCTCTACCCATTCTTCTGTCTCTGTCTCCCTCTCTGTCTCTCTCCCTCCCTCTTCCTCTAACATTACCCTCCCCCCTCTCTTTCCACCAATTTGCACACTCCTTGGTGCCCACTCAGGACACTCTCTCCTTGAAATATTCAACCTGCTTGATGCAGCCACTTCCCTGGTATCCCTAAGCCAGCCATCAGCCACTGCTGCCCCAGGGAACACTGTTGCTTCTGTCTTAATGTTAGTGTTGCTGCTGGGATCACAGCCCCTCAAGCCTTCTGAATTCTTACAAGGCTGTATAATAAAGGAAAAAGACACACACACACACACACACACACACACACACACACACACACAAATGAACATGGTCCCAACCCAGGAGCAGACTTGCCTAGGTAGACCATGTTTTTTATGACTTGTAATCCCCTTCTCCACCCTTTCTTCCTGACCTTCTGGACAGCTCAGAGTATTGTCTTCATCCTCCAAAGCCAGAAAGAAGGGGAGCCCTGAGGGAATGGGTCACCCCTTTAGTAAACCCACTGAGTTCTGACCTAAAGGAAGCGAGGTGGTGCCGTTGATAGAGCACTGTCCTTGGAGCAGGGAAGGCCTGAATTCAAGTCCAGACTCAGACATTTTCACTAGCCATGTGACTTAAATCAAAACCTTCATCTGTCTTAGTTTCCTCAACTGAAAAAATGGAGACAATAATGGAACCTACCCCATAGGAGGTTGTGAAAATGAAATAAGATAT
>CM053583.1:194983402-195007615 GCA_028627135.1 Pseudochirops cupreus
GAGAGAGAGAGAGAAGAGGGAGAGAGAAGGAGAGAGAGGAGGGAGAGAGAGGGGGGAAAGAGAGAGAGAGGAGGGAGAGAAGAGAGGAGGGAGAGGAGAAAGAAGAGAGAAAGGGAGAGAAAAGAGGGAAGAGAGGGAGAAAGAGAAAGAGGGAAGAAAAGAAAAGAGAGGGCAGAGGAGAGAGAGAAATAGAGAAAGAGGTGGGACAGAGAGAGACAGAGAGAAAGAGAGAGAGAGGAGACAAAAAAGAGAAAAGAGAGAGAGAGAAAAGAGAGGAAAGGAGAGGAGAAAGGACAGAGAAATAAATATATGAAGAAAGAGAGAAGAGAAAGGAAAAAGAGGGGAGATAGAGAAAGAAGTGGGGAGGGGGAAAGAGAGACTCACAGAGGCACAAAGAACATACATATATAGAGTACAAAAAGAGAAAAGTGCCTAGGATAGATCCCTAAGCAATACTCCTAGTTAGGGGCCACGATGTAGATGATAAGCCAGCCAAAGGGACAGGAAAGGAGTGGTCATAGAGGTAGATAGAGAGTCAGGAGACAGTAGTATCCCAGAAGCCCAGAGAGAAGAGGGTAGTCAGTGGTGTCAAATGCAGCAGATAGGTCAAGAAGGACCATTATATTTGGTGATTAAAAGATCGTTGGTGACTTCAGTGAGGGCACTTCCAGTTGGATGAAATGATAAGAAGCCAAATGACGAAGTGGGACAGTGAGAGAGGGAAGAGAGAGAGGAGCCAAGTACAGGCAGCTTAAGGCTTGGCTGAGAAAAAGGACCAAACACAGGAGACATGAGACAATAACTTGGTGGGATAACAGCATCTAGGGAAGGTTTTTTTTTTTTTGAGGATGAGACAACATGAGCTCATCTGAAGACAACCAGAAAGGAGCCAACTGATAGGGAGTTGATGAAGGCTAGAAAGAGTGGGGATGACTGAGGATGTGACCTGTGGGAGAGAACGGGAGGGCACAGGATCCAGCAGAGGTCCAGAGAGTCATCTTGACAAGAAGTGTCATCTTATTGTCAGACTGGGGCAAAGGAGGAGAGAGTAGGGAGGAGGAGTGACCTCAAAGGACTTTGAGCTTAAAGAGAAGGGATGATGAGCAAGCTAGGTCAAATAGCTTGTGTCTTCAGTAAAGTGAAGAGAAAAGGTCTCTCAGCTGAGAGAGGAGGGAAGGTAGGAGGGAGTGTGGGATTGAGGAGGAGAGAGAAAGTCTGGAATAGCTTCTGCGAGGACTGAGGTAGGGGATGCATTCAGGAGGAACAACAGGCTTGCCTTGCTGCAGGAAGGATTCAGATGACATTGGAGAAGATGAATTGATAATGTGCCCGGTCAGAATAGTCGTATGACTGTAATCATGGTGTGCTGGTGGATTCCGTGGAACGTCAGCGTGTGGCTTTGCATTGCTGTAGTCTTTGGAGTTAGGCCTAATAGACATTAATTTTCTGTTTTAGGTATTTTCAAGCTAAAGTCAGCTCTCCTTTTGTCTCTAAATGCATTTATTCCCCATTGGGTTGCAGATCCCTGTTCCCAAAGTTGAGCCAGAAGTGGGTCTGGGCCAAACAGAGAAAACATAAATGAACCTGAGGATGGCTTTCCTTTGGGGGTTTAATTAACACAAATACTGTTTTCAATGTTGGCATCTACTCCATCTAAATAATTGCTTTGTTGACTTGCCACACTTTCTAATTACTGGTATATTGGGAAGAATCCTCATACATACATACTACTTCACCACATCCAGGCAAGTTTTGTCAGGTTTAAGGTACTATTTGGACTTAACAACATTAACTGCTACTGGTCCTGAGGGGCTGGGGCACCGTGCCCATTCTCTTTTCTATTAAAAGATCAGTCTGTTCTAGACTCACACATGAGGTCCTACCTGGTTAAGTTGGCAGGAGAGTCCTTAATGAGAGAGAGTAAACTTTTCTCCCCACACTCTTTAACTCATTGCACCACTATCCTGGTGCCCTGCGGACAATTTACTTAGAGCTTAAGTTCTGGCTCATCTAGGGGCTCCAGAAAAGAGGGCAGAAGAATACTCAGTGACAGTATGAATCACAAATGAGATCGGTATTTGTTTCCTCCACACAAAAGAAATACTAAATAGAGAGCATTCACAATAGCACATTTCCAGAAAGACAAAGCAAAATTTAGTAACTTGAGTTTTTATACTGAAAGTTATCATTTACATTATGTTATATTATGTTACATTATATTATGTTATATTACATCACATTATATTATATTAATTATGTTATGTTACATTACGTTATATCACATCACATCATGTCACGTCATGTCAATTCATGTTATGTTACATTACGATACATTATGTTATGTTATATTATATTATTACATTACATTAATCATATCATACCATATTTAATGTTATGTTATATTATGTTATATCCTATCATATTATAGTTATTATACATTAGAACATAAAACAAAATCTACATGACTTTTGAATCAATGTTGTTTACATTTCCCCTACACTCTGCACTGTCCCTTCAAAGTCCGTCTCTGCTCACCAAACAAATGGGGCCAGAGCTCAGGCTTCTTCTCTCATCCTCTGTCAATGTAGAAACCCAATCTACTGTCAGTTAGCTTCATGATATGGGCCTAGGATCTCTAGATCTCTCAAATTCACAAGGTCACCCCTAAGCCTGGGTAGGTCCATCTCAAGATAGCTATTTGGTCAGCTGCTCAGGAAAGGAAACAATAGAACACAAGTCAGGGCCCATTTTTGAGCTTAAACACCTGAGACCCCTTGCTCTTGCTACCATGTAGGAGCAGTTACCACTACCACCACTCCACAAGTAGGTTTGAAGAAGGATGACAGCCACCTTTATTCACTTCCCCATAGAGAGGTTTGAAGGGTAATCACAACCCCCATAGCTAGGAATTTCCTGTAAAAATAGAGAGGGCCATCTGCTCATCCTGCTCATTGGCCATTAAGGGGATGGTTTCATCATCTCAAAGCATGAATACTTGAGTGCTCAGTTAGACAAGACCTAGAGCACAGCTAGGTGGTGCTGCAGTGGATAGGGTGCCAGGCCTGAGTGGGGAAGACTTATCTTCCTGAGTTAAAATCTGGCCTCAGACACTTTAGTTGTAAGTGTACTTTACCCCATTTGCCTCAGTTTTCTCATCTGTAAGTGAGCTGGAGAAGGAAATGGCAAACCCCCAAATGGGTCAGGAAGAGTTGGACACAACTGAAATGATTGAGCAACAACAAGCACCACACAAGGCCAGAAGAATCCAGGAGATTTAGGGTCTATCATTACCAAAGTGCCCAGACTCTGAGCTAGCACACAACTGTCAAAGTGACCATCCTAAAGCCCAGACCTGACTATAACAGCTCCCTATTCAACAAACTGCTCAATGAGTAAACTGAGCCCCTTGAGAGCAAGGACTGCTTTTGCTTCTCCTTGCATCCCTATCACTTAGCATGGTACCTAGTACATGGCCGACGTTTAATAAATGCTGGTTGACTTGAATCTGGAAGGCCATCTTGCATGTGTTCTGTCCCATCCCCTTCCCTTTACAACTGTATCAACTGAAAACATTCCCACCTGATGTATTTATATTCACTAGTCAGTCAGAGGGCACAATTATTTCAAAACAGGTCATTTTTGTGAAATAACTAAGTAATAAGAGTAATAATAGAACCTTCTGCCTATGAATCTGGGACAAACTTTCCCACAAATGCACATTGTCAGTAGAAGGAGTAGACACACTTATAAGTCATGCATCAGGAACCAAACACACCCACACACCCGCTCAGGACAAGGGCAGACAAGTGAATGGTCAACACAAGAGTCTGATGTTTCTTAGTGATATCATTGCACTAATCCCAGCAGAGTTGCTCCCCAGTGGTCTCCTGTGGGATGAAGTCTCTACCAGGCATGGAATCTCTTCTTATGCGTGGGCATTTTGTGGAGGTTCACCCTGCTGGTCTAGGGTGGTTATTCTGGGTCATATTCTGTCTGTTGCCTCATCATCAGGACCAGCCCAGATAATCTTTTCAAAAGTGAGTAGAACTCAGCCTTGACATCAATCTGAAGTCAGGAAGGAGGTATAATATTAATGGATTTAAGGTCTTCCCCCTCCCATTAATAGGCCTCAGGTAGAGCTCATTAAGGGAAGGTGGCTTAGGGGAGGCTTGCTTGTAGGAAGGCTTTCACACCTTTTGTTAACTTCTAATTAGGCACTGAATCACTGAAAGTTGTGATGCCCTCTGACTCTAAAAAGGGTATATTCACTCTGAGGTTAGCATTTTGCTTTGGGGACTCACTCATTGGAAGAGTATTCTTGTGATTTGACCAGATGAGACTCTGGGTACCTGCTAAGGAGCCCCTGCCCGGGTTTGAAAAACCCAAATGTTGGTGCTTCTCTCTCTGGTAACTATGTATGTATTGCCTTGGTGGGACAATTGGATCTGTTTGTTGGTCTGTGCTAATTTCTAAGACAGAAGTCCTGTCTGTTGGTCTTTATTTCTCTGCTTATACTCTCTCTATTTTCTTTGTTTATAATTTCTTTGAAGTTCAGGATGTTGATTTTTCCTCTGAACTAATGAATGTAATTTTAAAAAGACTGTTGACCCCTTAAATAAGGGTCTTTTTTGGTAAAGCAGATCTAAGAACCTGTGCTAGCAGCCATCCTGGGCATGTCAGTGTGGTTGCTGCTACAGTAAGGTGGAAGAATGAGCAAGCAAAAAGAACCCAACCATAAAGAAATACTTTGGTGTCAGGGACACTTAATCAATGGATAAACATTTATTAAGTACCTACTCTACACAAGATAGTATGTTAAGAACTGGGGATATAAAAAGAGGCAAAAGACAACCTCAGTATTCAAGGAGCTCACAATATAATGACAGAAACAACATGAAAACACAAATATGCAAAGCAAGCTGCGTAGAAAATAAATAGGAATTAATTAACAGAAGGAAGGCACTGGAATCAAGAGTGGTTGGGAAAAGCTTCCGGGAAGAGGTGGGATTTTATTGGGACTTAAACAAAGAAAGTGAATAGTTGTGGCAGAGAAGAGCCTTCCAGGAATAGGGAGAAATGCCCAGAGTCAAGAGATTCTACGTCTTGTTCATGGAAAATCTAGGACAGGGGTTCTCAACTTGTGGGTCACGACCCCTTTGGGGGTTGAATGACCCTTTCATGGGAGTTACAGGGGTCCCCTAAGACCATCAGAAAACACATATTTCCAATGGTCTTAGGAACTGAGACACCGCTCCTCTATCCGTCTCCAGGAGGGTGCGCCCACATGCAGATACACCCACATACAAGTATTAAAGGGTCATGGCATTAGGACGGTTGAGAACCACTGATCTAGGAGGTCAGTGTCACTGGATCAAATACTCCCAAATGTGTTTGGGAGTAAGGTGTAAGAAGACTGGAAAGGTAGGGTAAAGGGTAGGTCATGAAAGGCTTAAAATGAATGAATATGGGTGAATCATCTGGGTTTGCCCAGACTTGAAGATAATGTAATGATTTGTTTAAAAACATAGGGGGAAGAGGAGTTGGGAGAGAATGGGAACACTAGATATATACCCTGAAGGAAATTTAAAAAAACAAAAAAGAGTACCATGCACACCAATATTTTCATATCAAAACTTTCTGTTGTAACAAACAAATGGAAAGAGAAATGCCAATAAGTTCTCTTTTTATTCTATATGTGTGTATGTATATATAAAATTTTATTATTTGATAGAAGCTTCTATGGGAGTTGCTTGAAAAAAAATACAAAGCACCAAGAATCTGTCTTCTAGCAAATATGGAGATCAGGGAGAATTTGTACTGACCTTGATGTGCTATCTAAGAATTACACTTCTGCAATTACCAAAATTCCTTTTATTTCAGTAGAAAATGCACTTCAGGGGATAGGGAGTAAGGGAGGAGTCACTGACATAACAGGTGCAAGTCTAGGGGCTTCCAGGAACAGAGATGAAGGATGCCTCTGGTGTCACTTTATGGTTGGAAAGAAGGATTGGAGAATTCTTGGCAAATGGTGTCAGTTTTTTGGGTAAAAACCTTCAAGTGAGATAGTGTGGTAAATGGATGCCATGAGAGGCATGAGAAGAAAGGAGAAACTTTGAAATGACTATTATAGAGATTGGAATAGTGAATTTATTAAACAGGAATAAAATATTTGTTTTGATGCAGAGAGAATCCGGTTGGAATTAGGTAAACTAAGTTTGTAATGAACCCAATTAGAACAAATATGGTAATATCCTTCTGCTCTCTTCAACTCCATGCAAAGCAAAGAAGTAGATGGTGGGAGTAATCTATGGTTGGGGTCTGGTAAAATGTGATTAGTGATAGGACAAGGGGACAAGTGATTTGAGCACAGAAGATAGCTTAGTTCACTAAGGGGCTGAGAGAAGAAGAAAGTATAGTCAGTGATGGGATGAAGAAATGGGAATGAAATGGAAGAAATAGAAATCACAATGAAGACACTGCATAGGTTTAGTGGCATAAGGAATAATAGAATGGTAAAGGGTCATGATTAGATAAATGAATTTGGAGTTCTTGAACAAGAAGTGGGAGACTTCTGAGTGATGATAAAATCAAGGATGTCATTATTACTGCACAGCTGAAGCAGAGCAGGAGATCAGGTCATGGGCAGCGAATGGAGTGAGGAAGTGGGAAATTAGGGAATTTGAAAATGTATCAATAGGTATATCAAATCCTCATTTTATGGGAGTAGGGAAGAAATACTTTAAGCCAGGCACTGAAGTCATTAAGGAAGGAAGAGAATATCTTGAAAGTTGGTAAATAATACCCCCAAAGGTAAGTTTATATGTAAAATTAGTTTGAACCTCAGTGGAGGAGAAGTTGTTTAGTGAAGGTGGAATAGAGAAAGTCTGGAAGTAACAATGGTGAGAGAAGAGTATTCTAGCTCTCTCCAGCGTGATCCATAATGAGACAGGGTATGAATATAATTAGCACTGGAAAGGGTGGCAATAGCAACTGTGGAAGCTATGGTGCCAGGAGGGAGCTATGTCTCAACGAGGGCCTGAAGATGGAGGATTGAGAAAAAATATTTAGGATAAGAGAAATTTGTTAATTATGGAGCAGGCATTCCAAAGGGCCCAGTAGAATGAGAAGACAGGCATTGTCCTGGAGTGGGACAACAGGGAGCAAGGGTTTAGATGGATGGGGGTAAAGAATAGGGAATTTAAGAATGGAGAATGTTGTAAACATCGGGGGCAAAGACTTCAGATGCACTGGGATGGACCAGTATAAGTGAATGAAAGTATGCTAACCATCAGCAACGAGTCTGGGCAAAGTGTCCGTGACTAGAAAAATATTACTTACAGAAGGAGCTAGATTAGAGAATTCCAGTTTGTTTCTTGAGATTGACCTTCCTGGTAGACAGAGATGCTATGTTCTGTGAAACCCTAGCAGTCCTGACTCACAACAGGCAGGAGCAGGAAGCAGTATGAAATCCTACTTGGGAGGCAAGGATGCCTTGCTTGTTCTAGAGAAGGTGACAGGGTGTAGAAGATGGAAGAGGTCTCATCCAGAGATAGTAACCAGGGACAGAGCCCTATTGACTTGGAAGGTAGACAGTGTTTTAAACACACACACACACACACACACACACACACACACACACACACTGCAGGAAATGATCCTCTAATGTAACTAGAAGTCAACAGACACACCAAGAGGGCAGTTGTGGAGCACCTCCTTCAAGCCATAGGCTAGCACAAGAGGTAGCCTTGAGTGTTGGGGTAGAATGGCATCTATGGCAGCCAGTTACTGGAGAAGTGACACATATTAATGTTATGTGTCCTCACCAAAGCTTACTAATTTGTGGGCTCATGAACTGAAACAAGATTACCATCAAAAGGTGTTTTTGCATTGTGGATTCTTGGTGGAGGCTGGTGGAACAAAAATGAATGAAAAAATATATTGTTTATTTTGTATCAGAGACTTTGGAATTAGGGATATATGTACAAAGCAGGACAGTCATTGACCTGAAAGAGCTTGCATTCCTAATGTGAGAGACAACAAAATAGGGGATCTGGGAAGTCCCAGGGACAGAGTAGACCTGTAGGGCAATTGATATGTCCTTTCTGGGAATGCTGATGTTGATTTGATTATTGTTTTCAAAGCAATGGGTGAAAATGGGGAAAGAGTATGTGTGTGGGTGTGGGGGGGTGTAATTGGGCAGTGACATTGCATAAAGATGACCAGAGTGCAGCATTAGGGTCAGACGGTGGGTCTGGTTCAGGCTAGTTATGGAGAACTTTCACCAATCACAACCCAGGTCAAGAGCTGGAAAGTTGGGCTGGAGAAGACATTGAGAAAGAAATGGAATGACCGTAACCACCTGTACTGGCTGCCTGATGTCCTGGAGCCTCTCCAGTTGTTGAGAGAATTAGTTGGAAAATGGAAATTTAGCTGGAAAAAATACCTGTGGATATTATTAATTAAATCTAAATCTGGAATTCACTACAGAAAATGAAATGGAGTGGGGATGAGCTCTGATACCTAAAAGGCTGTCACTTTTTCCAGACCCATAATTAGTGTGGGGAAAATGACTATAGAACAGGTTGAGTTTCATCTCTGAGTGGCCTGAGGCAGCTCTTACTAGAATGGGGACAAGAAACTCACTGCTGCTCTAAGTTCCTAGAAGAGGCATCCCTTTGACCTCGTGGCCTTGAAGTTTTTTTTTAAACAGGTGTCTAGAGACTTGGGGAAAGGTGCAATCCAAGTCCATATTGTTTGTATAAATTAATAGTGTAGCAAGAGCAGGCTTGCTCAATGGAATATCTGTTGAAAGACCATTGAGAGCATAGACTAGGAATTATTTAACTCTCCAGCATTGGAAAAGGAGTGAACAAACTCCAAAAGAAGGTGGAGGTGGATGATACAAAGATAGCTCCTCTCACTGAAGCCCTTGAGGTCTGAGCCCTGAGATTAAGGCAGAGCTAAATTAGGGGGAAATGTCTTAAGATCTCTGGGTGAGGTAATTTACCAGGAAATGAGGTAGCTTCTGCTACTGATTGTAGACAGATACGGAAGCAATCTTACAGGTCATTGCGTCTGACCCTTCCATTTTCCAGATGAGGTAACTGAGGCCAGAGAGTTGGAGTGACAACCACAGTCACACAGAGAGAAAGTGGCAAGAGGGAAGATTCAGAGAAGCCCTCTGATTCTAGATCCTGAACTCGCTCTGTTGTATCTTGCTGCCTCCCTAGAAAGGTGCTATATTTCTGTGGTTAATAAACCTGTTTATTTCATTGTTTTGTGAATCTTCCGGTGTGAGGAAGTAGCCAAAGGAAGTATGATTCAGATTTTCCTTGAAGCTGAAATTTGGGTAATTACTGAATTATTTTTGAGAATTTGACATTTTGAGCTTTTGGTTGCGGTGGAATAAGACCACCAAAAAAGGAGAAAAAATTACTAGGAGCCCTCAAAATGGATTGTGTCAACAGTGATCCATGCCAACAAAAAAGGAGAAAGGAGTCAGTTGGGCATAACATTAGGCCTATAATTCCAAAGTAGCATGGATGGTGCATCCCAGCTCCAATCTCACTTCCACTAAGAGAGGCCATTCAATTGAACAAAACCTGGACACATTTAAAGGATTAAAGGTGAGTTGACAAGGCCCAAGAAATGGCAAAAGTGAATAAAAACTCAAATGGGAAAAAATAGTGCACCTTGACTGTTAAGGAGAAAAACCAATGGAAGCAAGTACTGGTCAGCTGGGAGGGAAACATCAGGGAGCAGAATCCCACCCGCCCCCCAAATAAATGCACAGTGACTTCATAAGATGTCATTTGACCAATGATGTGAATGTGCCAAAGCTGAAACAGCCTGAGGTCCAGCCAACAATATAAATGCTCCAGAAACATTATTTTTTAAAATTTATTTTAATCTTAAAAACTTGAATACACAATAAGAAAAGAGGAAGAACATATTATATATTTAAATATTAAAGCTTAAATAGAAATGAAGAAAAGAAAAAAAAAGCATTGCCATGTGCATAGCAGAACATATGAGAGGATTCAAAATGCACAATAAATTTCCATTTCAAGAAAGCCTATAGAGGAAATGCTCTGCATTGTGTTCGGAGTTGTACGGCTTTTTTTTGCATCCTTGTAAGTTTTCTTTTATTCTCTGCTGTGTACTTTTTGCTTTGTTGTTTTCCCATTCCTCCCCCTGAAAGAAGTCTATAATTAAGTGCATATACACATATTATATATATATATATATATATATATATGTATATATATATTATATCCATTATATATGTATAGAGATGTTTATATTGTGTATATATATACGTACCTATATATATACACATACACATACACAAACATATATATATGCACATATACACACAAAAATATATACATATTTACATAGACGTATATATCCTTAGATATTTCTAATCAGACTCATATATAGACATGTACATTTATATGTATCTATGTAAGACTGTACTATTCTGTGCTGTTTCTCTAAGGGTGAACCTCCTCCTTCATAAGTCTGAGTCTTTCCGTATTTTTCTAAGTCTGCCAACTTGTCATTTCCTATACCACAGCAACTTTCCAGCATTATACTGTCTAGTTATTTTAAGTAGACTAAAACAATATTGATTGATATGGCTGACATACAGTGTAGTTTCACTATTTTTCTCTTTTGATTAAATCTATTTTAGCTTTAAATTTTTCTAAGATCATGATTACTACACCTGTTTTTTTTCCTAATATATTCTACTCCTAATCTTTATTTTGTGTTTGTGCGTATCTCTGATTTCCTATCTCTCTGACTCCTTAACTTTACTTCTACCCACTACTTTGCTCTTCTATTACTTAACCTAGCTCCCCTCCAAGGATCTCTCGCTTTATCCTCTTATTCCTGTTAATCTAAATACCCTTCTAGATACCCCCTTATCCTATTCATCACCCATCTCTCCAAAAAAACCCTCCCTTACCCTCTCCTCCATCTCTGTACCCTTAGCCTTTTATTTCTTTCTGAATTTAGAAGACTTATATGTATGTATGTATTCGTGTACGTATGTATGTATGTACGCATGTATGATTCCCTCTTAAACCCATTCCTAATGAAAATAGAGTTTCAGAACTACCAGCCTCCCTCCCCCATCTAATTTCTGTGTCAGTTCTTCCTCTTGCACCTCATTTTTACCTTTTCCCAGTGGTTTTGCTTTTTAAAATAATATCATACTCAGGTCTGCTCCAATCTTTCTTTTGAACTACCCAGTTACTGATTATAATATTTTTCTATAAATTCTTTTTGGGCATGTGACCATTTCATTACTCTAGTATCTTTGCCAAGAATACTGTTAAGTGGCATCACAAAGATTTGAACATGACTAAAAAAAAAAACGCTGAACAACTCCTTATATCCTCACTTTCCCTGCCTGATGAGTTTGATGTAGATTTATGCCAAACTATTTATGTATGTTCAATCAAACTTTGTCAGTTTCAGATAGAAGCGAGCTTCCTGTGATGTGCCTCTTCACTCATTCCTCAAAACCTGGATACTCTTCTCACACACCCTAAATTATAGGAAATAGCAAGTCCCACTTTTTTCTTCCTTATTTCTGCAATATTATATGGCTTTTACCCTTCATTTTCTTTCTGGGCTTAAAAACTGCAGAACAGTACCATTCCACCCCTAGGTCTTCTGTCGTTTCTCATGTAATTCTATATAGGTACTTCAAAAATATTAAGAAGGGTTTCTTATCTTTCTAGAGGATGTTAGCATTATATCACCATGCAGTTCTTTCTAGTTATTCAAATACATTTACCTTTCAAGGTTTCTCTGGATTTGTGTGTTTATATTTTAAAGTTCCAAGACAACTGTGGTAATTTTGTGAGAAATTCTTGTTGGTCCTTTTTTTGCCATTAAAGGTCTACTTTTCCAGGATAGCATTGAACTGAATACTTCAGTTTTAGTAATTCTTGACTATAAACCTACATATTCTTTTTTTTTTAAAATATTGCATTCCAAGATTTTTCATTTATAGAAGAAGCTGCCAGGTTTTGTGTGATCTTCATTATAGATTCTTCATACTGGAACTCCTTTTTTGGATAACTGGTCTTTCTTTTTCTTAGATATAGAAGCTGATACTTTTCCTTTTGGGGTTTCTTTAATGAGATGATCAAGGGATTCATCATCAGTTTGCTCTCTGGTTCTAATAGATCTAAGCAATTTTTCACTTATGATTTTTTAAAAAATATAATGTTCATACTTTTAAAAAGGTCCTGAATTCCAAGGAGTCCAGTGATTCTTAAATTATACCTCCATAACTGGTAGAGCATCTAGAGCATCCAAGAAACTGAGGAAAAATTTTTTTTAACTAATTTTCTCTGGTAAAGGTCTCATGTCTCAAATATGTGGAGAACTGAGCCCCATTTATGAGCCTAAGAGTCATTTCCCAACTCATAAATGGTTAAAGGATATAAACAGGCAATTTTCAGGAGAAGAAATTAAAGTTATCAATAGTTGTGTTAAAAACTGCTCTAAATCATTATTGATTAGGAAAATGTAAATGAAAACAAATCTGAGATACCACATCATACCTATCAGACTGACTAACCAAAGAATAAAGAAAAATGACAAATGCTGCAGGGGGGGTATGAAAAATAGGTATATTAATGTGCTGTCAGTGGAGTTATGAACTGGTCCAACCATTCTGGAGAACTATTTGGAACTCTGCCAAAAGAACTATAAAACTGTACATTCCCTTTGACCAATAGGTCAATATGCAAAAGCGGTAAAAGAAAAGGGAAAACAACTCACATACACAGGAATATTTATAGCAGCTCTTTTTGTGGTGGCAATTTATGATCTGCTTCCATTTCTATCTGTTATTGCTTAGGTTTTCTGCAAGAACGTGGTCTGTGGTTGGGTTATTTGGGAACAGGAAGCATCAAGAATTGTCAATATTGCCCTAAGAATTTTTTCTTCTATTTTTTATTATCTCAAACCCTATATTGTGAGTAGAAAGTGGGTGATTTCAAGATGCTGATAGATATAAAATTTTCAAGGCATTTCGTACAGAGGTAATATTGAGGCCTTTTACTCTCTGGTAAAATAGCACATTGTGTGAAAATGGCAACTTTTTCCTTGGCCACAATGGTTCATCTGCCCAGGGGTGGACTTGAAAAAAGGACTGTTGGCTTCCTGCAGATGCTCCTTGAGACCATGCTAAACCTGGTCAGTCATTACATTCTCTTCAATGTTATAATTCAGATCAATTTTTGTAACCATAAAGTTAATCTTCTTCTATAAATTCCAGGAAAAGATTGCTGATTCCAACTACTATCATTTAAAAAATAAACAGATTTGTTATAATGAAACTCCATATAAAATAAAATGTGCTCTTCCCCACCCCCCCAAGTGTATACTGAATGGGTAGCGTGCCAGTGTAATCAAATTTCAATTCAATCAACCAATCAACCAGTCTTCATTTCTTAAGCAAACTACAGTGGGGCAGACTTTCTAGCTCTAGGAATGGAGTCAGACAGTCAGTGAAATAACATTTTTTAAACATCTGCTTTGTGCCAGGCACTATGCCAACCTCTGCAGATACAAAGAAAGGCAAAAAGTTACCAACAAAAATTAAATAGTGTCTCCCTTTAAAAGACTTACATTCTATCAGTGGAACCAGGATATATACATATTATGTTTTGCAGACCTGTGATTTCATCTGTGTCTGCCTATGCAGATCACCATTTTCTATCAGTTGCACTTCTGGATATTTATTTGGAGTACTGACAGGTAAACTTTCTTGTCCATGGTCACAAAGGTAGAACTGGAATCCAGGTGACCCTGCCTCCAAGATGACTCTTTTCCTATGGTGCCATGTTGCTAACAGGCATCTGAATATATAGAAATTCCTATGTATGATACGTCATTTCAACCTCAAACCTGTTATGGGAATCTGAAGATCTTTCCTGCCCTGAAGCCCTTTGCTAAAGTGTCTACATGACTCTGAGAACCTTCCCTGATTTGAAAGTATACTGTGTTCCCTAATAGGCTGAATGTGATCATGTAGAGCCTGTGGCAGGAGGCTTGTTCTTGAGGAATGCCCACACCTTATTACTTTGTGATTGGGCAGTGAGTCAAGAGGGCTGTGACATTCTCTGAGCCAGGAGAAGGCTATATATATGCCCTGATGTGAGGTTTTGCTCTGGGGCTCACTTTGACAAGAGTTGTATGATTTGGCCAGATGAGATTCTGGGAAGCTGTTGAGCCCCCATTTGAAAACCCAGATGTTGGTGCTTCCCTCTTTGGTAACTGAATAGGTATGGATGTGATGGTCAGATGGCTGGAAGCTGGTCTGATGATCTGTTTCTTTGTTTGCTTGTAACTTGTGTTTGTATTCTCTGAAGTTCAGGGTGCTGACTTTTCCCCCTGAACTAGGTAAATGATATATGTTTGACTGATTAAAGTAAGATTGTTAACCCATTTTGAGTTGCTTTCCTTTAGAAAAGCAGATCTAAAAACCTGTGCTAGCAGCCACCCTGGGTATGCTAGGGTGCTTGCTGATACAAAACCCCAGTTCTAAAATGCTGTCTCTGCTTCTTCAACCAAGTAACTTCACATCTTTTTCTTCTTCTCCTTTTATTATTCTTGTCTACATGATGAATCAGAACTGAAGAGTGGAAATAAGAACCAGAGAAATTCAACACACTGTGAACTGAATTTATTATATGGAGAGTATAAAGGAAAGCATTAGTCCTCTGGAGGAATGATTCATGTAAATCTAATGAGATTGGAGCTACCATCTAATGCTCAATAATAGAGGCTGATAACTAGGCAGATGGAGAGATTCACAAATTTGTGGATTTGTAGATTCATAGGCAGATAGAGTCAGTCTTCCAGGCAAATCTAGAAGTAAACAAAAAATGTTGCTTTAGTTAGGTTTTTTCCATGATACTGTTTGGGGGGTAATCTGTTCCTGTTATCATTGCTACAAGTAGTTAAAGCCATTCAGGAGCAACCTCCATGGAGGTTTTTATATTTGATTTTATGTTTTGGATTTTATATTTGATACTGGACAAAGAGAGCATCTCGAAGTTATGGGGAGGGGACAAGGAATGGAATAAGCACTGTGGTCAGAGTCAAACTTTAGGACTATTCCTTTGGTAACTCAGTGGAGCATGGACTCAGCAACAGCTTCTCCAGGAAGAGACATTTAGATTCTGGTTGGTCCAAATCATTCAGCTATTGAGGGGGCACATCTGAAGTTCAACCAGAAGTTTTAATGACAAAATCCAGTATTCTTTCCAGCACACCATCCACTATGATTTCAGTAAGCACCACTTATCTTTACCTGCGATTATGGAGGTCCTTCTTGTAGTGCATTCTGGGCATTTGCAGGATATGGATAATTTTGATAATATGGAAGATATTCAGCATATCCAGGATATTGAACATGTACAGGAAAAGAATTATATCTAAGATTTCCAGGAAAAGTTCTAGAAAAAGGAAAATTTCCAGGATATGGAGGAAATGGAGCCCTTGGACGAAAAAATGGCCTCTAAAAGAAAAAGAAAATAGTAGATATAAGCTTTGGCCATTCTCTTTCATCCATAGTATCGTTAATTTCTTAGTATCCTTGATAACACTGAAAAATAGGTCTAAGAGGAATGTGACAGGATTAGTACAACTGCTCCCCCATGAGAGGGTTATTGGGATCACCTGACTCACCCAGCGGAGCTCCAGAGCAGACCTGACTTATGCATATATTTGTTCTCATTGATATGCTTCTAGAAAATCTCTCAATGAACTAAACTGAGAGCACTCCTCAATTCCTCAAATACAACTTATTTAATAAACTAGAGAAGCCTCATTCCCAAATACTAGTTATTTTCATAGTTCCTGATTTAAAAAAATTAGTTCTCTTCTCCATATTTTGTCAAAGATGAAAACAGAAACAACAAACCCTACACTTTCCCTGATTCCACAGGGAGAAGAGAATCAAAGATGATGGTCACTTACTGTAACTATTGGCGACTCAGAAATTAAATACCTGTAGGACAGCAGTTCTCAACCTGTGGGTTATGTTCAACTTGTAACAATGAAAATACATCCTGTATATCAGATATTTACATTATGATTCATAACAGTAGCAAAATTACAATTATGAAGTAGCAACTAAAATAATTTTGTGGTTGGGGGTCACCACAACATGAGGAACTGTATTAAAAATTTGTGGCATTAGGAAGGTTGAGAACCACTGCTCTAGGATTATAGGACCTGGCTTCAAATCCTGCCTTTAAAACCCACTGCCTGTGTGACCTTGGGTGAGTCATTTTATCTTGGTGTGCATCAGTTTCCTCAGCTGTAAAATGAAGGGGTTAGATGAGATGGCCTGGAAAGGTCCTTCCTCCTCTAGATCTCTGATACTGTGAAAGAGACAGTGTGGCCTCTGAAGGACAGTTTAGAAACAAAATTTAGAGATGAATCTACAGCAAGATAGTCCTAGACTGAGTGAGATGGGACATTATAGATCTGGCCCATCATAACTGAAACTTAGAATAGGGAAACTGAAGTGACCTGTTCAGTGTCACAGAGGTGATAGGAAGCAGATGGAAAGGGAATGCCTGAAATAGAATGATGACAGTGATTGAGGATGGACATCCTCACTGATGTAAACTGAAATCCTTCTTTAAGATCAGTTTCAAAGCTTCTAGTAAATCCATTCTCACTTGAAGGACATTGACCCAAAAATCCATCTAAATGACAGAAAGAATTAACGAAAGACTTGTTTTCAGGATAAAATCATCCTATTTTGTGGACAGAACTCTTCCTGCTCCAATTAGTTATCACTGTTATTTTATAGTAATCTAATAGCTATGAGTGTTTTGAAAAAATGCATTTGACTTGAACTCCTCAGATACAGTGAGGAGTCAATGAAAGGGAGAACTGAGCCACTTCATAGAAGACATGGTAAAAAAAAAAACATATCTTTTTGATTAGTGACATTGGCATCATCTAGCCTGTATATAAGCACAAATCTGTTTAGCTCCCAAAATGTGATAAAAAATCAGTTTGGAGGCCAGAAGCTAGTAGACAGCAGAAAAACTAGATCAGATAGCTGTAATTTGAGGAGATAAGACAATTCCTCACTTTTGAAATGCAAACCAGACCGAATCAATCATTTCAGACATTATTTGTTAAGTTCTTCCTTTGTGCAAGATCCTGGCCATGTAAATATGAGTCATTTAGGATGCCATGAATGAGCAGAGAATCCTAAAGCATTCAGGAAGCCCAGACAACACCTCTGAAATCTCTCGTGTTTGGAATGAGTTAGTGAAATCCTATAGAATCATTGGCAAAGTGATGTAAAATTTAGGGAAGCAGGGAGCAGAGACTGAATATGGATGTCATTTCTTGCAATAAACATTTCACCTGATTTAATATGATTATTGCAATATAGCAATTCTATTGCAATTAATGAATCCAGAAAATAAACGTTTACAGAGAATTTGTACTCATTGTCTGGAAGCCCCTAGTTTAATGAATGCCTCACACTTAATGAATGGAAGGAACATCTATTTCTGCTTCATTTAATTCTTCAATTCTTTTATACACATTTTGGGGGAAAAGACTAAAGATAAAAAGAGCAGAAAATAGACTAATAAATTGTAGTATGTTAAATCTAGTACATTACCTGTTAAATGCAATAAATTATAATCTTACCTGGTCGCGTCTCTATTCAAATAAAGGAAAAATATTTTTAAGCATACATATTACTAAATATTAAGCTAATTTGCATTTATTTGGAAATGTCTTACCTCTTCAGATGAACTGTCCGCTCCCTTTGGAAAAGAAAAACATAAACAGACTCAGTTATACGACCTGTGTTGGGGAAAAATACCCCAGACCCAAGCAGTGAGTTAACTCTCTGGGATATGGAACTAGTTACCATTACATTGAAGGAAGAGTAGAATTTTGCTCCAAATAACTAGATAAACATTGATTATCTTCACTTTTGTTTGGGGAAATGTAGATCTTGTCAGGAAAAAACTGAATACAAAATGAATTACTTAGCTGAGGCTACAGCAATCAAGCAATTTTTCTAGAGTCTTCAGAGATCAACTCAGCCAGTAAAACAAACTAAATAAACTGTATTAATCTGGAGACATGGGAATGTGAAGTCTCCAGATGCTAAAGGATCGTTGTTGGAAAGAGGGATTGATCACTCCCAACGCCAGCCCTTTGTCCATTTCCCCAAGTACTTACGGCCAGGACAGTCAGAAGAGCCATAAGAAAAGCTAGAAGGTAGAGCTTCATGGTTCTAGGTGCCTGTGGAATAGAGAGGAGAGAAATCTCTGCTGCCTGGTCTGTTTTCTGCTTTGTGTCGTATTTGTCTTTTCAATGAAGAAGAAACTTAGGCAAATGAATTAACCACCATTTCTATGGCAATGTTGCGATTTAAAGTATTTTCATTCCAAGAACTGATGAGATGTTATTGTTTTTATTTTACAGATGAGGGAAGTGAGTCTCAGAAATTCAGACGATCTATATCTATGTAGCTAGAGATTGTCAGTCAGGAGTTATTTCGAGGACTCCAAATGAAGAACTTTATTGCATGCACCATGCAACCAATCTCTCTGTCTCTCTGTCTCTCTCTCTGTCTGTCTGTCTGTCTCTCTGTCTTTCTCTCTCTCTCTCTGTCTCTCTGTCTTTTTCTCTCTGTCTCTCTTTCTTTCACACACACACACTCACTCAAACAGATACACATATGTGTGCATTTTCATTTTACTTTCAGTTGCAAATTCGATCCCTCCTCCTGCCCACCTCACTTTAGAAGGCAAGAAAACAAAGGCCAACAAAATATGAAACAAATTTCCTTAATAACAGAGAGAGAGAAAGAGATAGAGAGAGAGAGAGTGAGAGAGAGAGAGAGAGAAGGAGAGAGAAGAAGGAAGGAAGGATGGAAGGAAGGAAGGAAGGCAGAGCCCAAAGAAGAAAAGCCCAAAGAAAAGGAGGAAGTGAGAATTGGAGGGAGAGACCAAGGAGATACAAAATAAGAAGAAGGAAAAGAGAAAAGCATTTGTAAGTCTGTTTAATGATCCTCAGTTTTTATGACCACATGTCCAGATCAATCATCCCTAATCATCTGAAACTGAAGAAAGAGAACTCAGGTAATACTAAGGTATTCCAATTGACTGGGTTGTTCCATTAAGACACAGAGAAATATTTCTATGTCTACAATGAATTCAGTGCTTAGGATCCTTAGGTTAAAATAACAGCTGACATTTCTAGGGGAAAGGAAAGGACTTTGTCTTCAAGGTCTCCCTGAGATAGATTCCTTCCTGAGGAAAAAATTCTACCAATGCAGCTTCTCTGCAACTGAGAGAGTCCTAGAAAGTAGCCTGGGACGCAGAGAGGTGAAATGATTTCCCAGGATCACAGAGCCTATGTGAGAGAGAGACATCAGACTTCCTGACTCTGAGACAAGCTCTTCACTCCTCCTGCCTTGGTTCTCTCTACCTCACATGTACCTAGAGCTATAAAGTTATCAAGATCCTTTACATCAATTATCTCCTCTCAGTCTTCTCAACCTCACAAGGTAAAAGCTACAATATATTTTACAGATAATGGAACTGCGTCCCACAGAAATAAATTTTGCAAATCTCTTGGTGAGGACTTCAGACTTGTAGTGTCATAGCAACAATTCATATTTACAAGGGAATTTACATTTTTAAAAATCCTTCAAACATCTAGTGAGACAGTCCTGTGGCACAGTGAAGAGACAGCTAAACCTGCAGTCCAGAGAATCTCTGCTCCTTGGACATTCATTAGGTGTGTGATTCTGGGCAAGTCAATTAGCCTCTTCCTCCCTCAGTTTCTCTATCTGTGAAATTAGGATAAGAATTGCAACTACCTGCTAAAGCTGTTATAAGACTGAAATGAGATATTTTAAAAGAATTTTGCAAACGTTAAAGTGCCACAGAAATACTGGCTGTTATGTGCTGTCTTATTTGATATTCACAACAGGGAAGAAGCAGGACAATTATAGTTACCTAGTTTTAAGGATATGGGAATTGCAATATAGGGAACACCCCTGAGAGTGAATGGCTGAGTCTGGACACAGACAGGGGTTTTCTGACCCTGTCAATCAATCAATCAATGTATTTCTCAAGCTCTCAGTAAGGCTAGGCAGAATGCTGGTGCTAAGCGCCACAAAGACGTAAACTGAACAGCCCTTGCCCTGAAGGAGATTTCCTTCTATCAGCATGAATAACATGTGCACACATGTTCCAAATAGCATATAATTTAATTCAAACTATAAATTATATACTAGCTATAGACATGCTATATGAAAAAGAATTTTCTTTGGGTAGGGAGGCACCAGGAATTAGGGGACTAGGAAAAGCCTCATGTGGGAGATGTCACTGATGACAAGCTTTGAAGAAGAAAAGTGAGAGATTCTGAACAGAGGAGACAAGGAGGAAATATATTCCAGCCTTGGGAGCCAATCTGTGCAAAGTCATGGAGAAGAGAGATGGATGGATGATGATGTGCCAAGCACAGCATGAAGAAGGCCAGTTTGGCTGTACTGGATTTTCTACAAGAAAGGGAGCAGTGTATAAAAAGCCTAGAAATGAAGGTCAGAACTGGCCATGAGAAAAGGTGTCAGATCTTTTCCTAAAGCCCCTGGAACTTAAGGACCAGCAGAGTGACATGGTCAAAGCTGTGCCTGAGGAATATCCCATTGTCATCTGTAGGGCACATGGATGGTAGAAGGGACAGTTTAGAGGCAGGAAGAGCAATGAGGAGGCTATTGTTGCCATTTAGGTGAGAGGTGAGGAGGGTTTGATCTCCTCTAGAAAGGAATGCATATGAGACTTGTGGCAGACTCAGAATCAAGAAATCTGGTTAGTGATTGGATATTTGGGGTGCAGGAGCAGTTATGGGTGAGGATGAATTTCTATGTCAGGATCCCTGGGAGGAAGGGGCTCCATTGGGATAGTCTTTATGAAAGGGCATGGCACAGCAACTGACTCACCGCAGGCATCTCTCATTTCTTTCCTTCTCCCTGCCCCTCTGCACCACTCTAAAAAGAGTAGGTAAGTTCAGAATAGGGGTGGTGTGGGGGAAGATGAAGACTTCTATTTATTCCTGGAGAGTTTGAGTTGCCCATAGAGCAGGCTCTTCCAAATTTCTAGTTGCTCCCTAGATGGTGACATAGAACTAGAACTCAAGAGAGAGGCCATGACCTCATTGGTAGAAATTTCAAAGAGGAAGCTTTATGTTTCCGGGAAAGAAAAATATCCAAACGGTTAGAACTGTCCAAAAGGAGAATGGTTTGCTGTGCTGTGTAGTGAGCCACATTACCTTTGTCGCCACCACTACTAGACATCATGCAGAATTTGGATGATCATTTGTAATGTATATTGTTGAGAATATTCTGTTCCATTATAAATCACAGTAGGTACTCAAATGTGGTCCCTTCCTACTCTTCTATTGATGTGTTTCAATCCCGTTTGACTCTTTATGATGCCATTTTGGAGTTTTGTGGCAAATATTGGAGCCGATAGCTCCATTTCCTTTTCCACCTCATTTTACAGATGAGGAACTGAGGCAAACAAGGTTAAATAACTTGCCTAGGGTTACACAGCTAGGAAGTGCCACTGGTCAGATTTATTCATGTAGATGAGTCTTCCTTATTTCAAGCCCAGTGCTCTACCAACTGGGGTAACATAATTTCATGACATTTGGGCTGATTTCTTTCCATTATATCATTTTGTTATTCAAGATGTATAGTTGCTTTTCTCCAAAACCAGATAATAAAATGAGTTTACCAAATTTTGAAAAGTATATGTTGGGGACAGAAGCACCCTAAACTTGGTAAGAATGTTCAATTTACTGATTTCTGCACCTAATAATGTTTAATATCCTTGAGAGGAAGACTTGAGAGTGGAAGGAGGTCAAGGAAAAGAGTTCAAACAAAGAAAAACAAAAACACATTTGTTGTGGAAAAAAAGAGTAGCAAAGGAGAAACCAGAGGCAGAACAAATCAGATGAAGGAATGCATCTGTGCAGCAGTGGAGGTGAGTAAGTTAGACAGGTGACATTGCTTCAGTGAAATAAAAGTCATTTTAAGAGAAGACTTCTGAAATTCCTGCTTTGGGAAAGAAGAGGGGACCATAAAGGGGTGTGGAGACCTTCAAAGAAACAGTCAATATCTGAGCTTCTTTTCAGAATGAGGAGGCCAGCAAAGAGTCAAGAGTAGAATAGTATGCCAAATTGTTCAGTTACACCAGTTATTTTACTAGTTTAATTTATAGGGGAGATTCATACTGTTATTTTCATGACCTTAACAGTCCCCTTAGCACCCTAAAATTTATAGAATCTGTCTTGCCCTCTATGAAAATGGTCCGTCTCCGGTTCTCCAATATCATATCCAAGCCCAAAACTTCATGGAAGTGACTTAAGCTGCCTGAGCCTCAGTTTCCTTATTTGTAAAATGATTTGTTTAGACTAGATGGCTTCTGAGGTTTTTTTCAGTTCTTCATCTACAATTCTATGACATCTCCATTTCCTCACACCTAATATTCTTATTTGCAAAATGAAAATGGTATTGGTATTTCTCTATAAACTATTATTATCTTACATTTATTCCCCACATTCAGTTTTAATAGGTAAGATACCCATGCAGTGATAAATTAAAACAAACATTATTTGATATATAGAAATATTACCTGAGGCAGACAACTGGAAAAAGAGATCTTCTTTGAAGAGATCATGGATTTCAGGGTATCTCAGAGCTATTTAAACTCTGCCATTAATGACATGTTAATTTTATGGTTGTAAATAATGTCAGTAGTGACCTTGAATTGTCAATGCTGTGAATGAATATTGATTTTGTGCCCATTTTCAGTACCCACCCCTGCCAGGAAGTCATTTAACAAGATAAGTTGTACAGTTGAAGGCTTCAAGTTTAAAACTAAAATATCAAATGCTTAATCCTTGTGTTAGTCTGGCAGACAGACCCATAGAGGATGTGATGACTCATAATCAGGATGTAAGTTCTTCAAATAACACAGTTTTAAGTGTGAGGTAAGTTTTGAACCCAGATCTTACTAACTCCACTTGTAGCACTCTATCTACTATGGCATGTGGCCTCTACATATATTTTGGAGGGGGATTCTTTTTCAGGCTTGGTTTAGCCTAAGTGTCCCCTTGGGTCTCTTTTACCCTGAAATACTGTAATTGTGTGCTAATAGCACTTTTTAAGTATCAGCAATGTACATGCTAGAGTGAGACTAACAACTTAAGTCACACAGTTTCAATTATCTTTTTACAAGTGACTTCCAGATCTTTACACCCAATCTTCATTTCTCTTTCTGAAAGCCCAGCTTGATGTTACCAAAAGCCTTGTTGGCATCATCAATGAACGTGCTAAAGGTAGATAGAATCCAAAGTGCTCCAAACCATACTTCTCACTTTCTACCTTAAGCCTATCCCTTGTTCCAAGTTGGTTATTTTTGCTGGTGGCACCACCATGTTCACAGTCACCTACATTCATCCCCTCAGATCAATCCTTTCCTCTGCCCTCTCCATTACCCCCATATCTAATCAATCATCAAACCTCGTTCACTCCATTTTCCCAGAATCTCTAGTAGCCGTTTCTTTTTTCCATTCACATAGCCCTCACCTAAGTTTAAGCTTGCATCATCTTCACCAAAAGGATTGCCTTAACTTCCTAAGGTGAGCTCTCTTTGTTTTTCTTTTCTCTTTTCTCTGGTCGGTCTACCACATAACGTTCAAACATAACCTTCTTAATTCTTTTTCTGAAACCAACAATGTCACCTCCTGCTGAAAAACAGTCAACTCGCTCCTTCTTGCTTCCAGGTTAAAGTACAAATTCCATTGTCTTTCACTATCTTACTCCAGTGTCATTTTTCCTGCCTTTCTTCTTTTGCATTTCTCCCTTCCAAACACGCCACGTTCCAACCAAACTGGACTTAATATCACTTCCTAATCTGAACATTCCACTTCCCACCTCCATTGTCCTGTTTGCCTTTAATGCAATGATAGATTCCCATTTCCCTCCATTTGAAAGGATCTTTATGTTTCTTGAAGGTTCAGCTTAGATATAATATTGTTGATGAATATTTTTCTGATCCCTCCAAACAAATAGGTAGTAAAAAAAAAAGATGGAAAGGGAAGCAATTGATGGAGATA
>CM053583.1:195008115-195026004 GCA_028627135.1 Pseudochirops cupreus
AGCACCAACTACACTTCCCTATTCTCCAAACTTTATATTTTCTTCTGTGCTCAAATCACTTGTTCCCTTGTCCTATCATTAATTACACTTTACTAGATGCCAACCCTAGATGACTCCTGCAATCTAACTCTTTGATTTACATGGAGCTGAAGAGAGCAGAAGGAAATTAAAAGATTCATTCCAACTGGGCACATTATAAACTCATTTAATTTCAACTGGATCCTCACTACCTCAAAACAAACATTTTATTCCTGTCTAATAAATTAACTGTCCTAATCTGTATAGTAGCCATTCCAAAGCTTTTCCTTGCTTCTCAATTAACTCATGGCATCCACTCACCCCACCCTCCCACTTGAAGGTTTTTACCAAAAACATTGAGACCATTTGCCAGGAGACCCCCAATTCTTCTTCCCAATTGTGACACCAGAGACATCCATCATCTCTGCTCCTGGAAGCTCCTAGGCTTCACCTGTCAAGTCAGTGACTCCTCCCTCACTCCCTATCACCTGCAGTGCATTTTTTCCTAAAACAAAAGCAGTTTTGGCTATTACAGAAAGGCAACTTTTAGATAGCACATCAAGGTCACCACAAATTCTCCTTGTTCTCCATATCTGCTAGAAGGGAGAGTCTTTCTCCATGGCCTTTCATTTTTTTTTTTTGCATGTAGCTTCCATAGAAAAGTCTAATAAAAAGTAAAATATTTTATATAACTGTGTTTATATATATGTATGTATGTATGTATATATATGTGTGTATATACAGAGTAAATAAAAAAGATAATTGATTGGCATATACACTGCTTCCACTTGATTGCTACAAAGGAAAGTGTTGCCACAAATATATTCATGCACACAGCATTTTCCTTTGGTTCTTGGACTTCTTTGGGGTATAAATCCAGTGTTTCCCTTCTCTCGCAACTCCTCTTCCCCCTACATTTTTTTTTAGCTTTTTGGAGGGCAATTGGGGGTAAGTGACTTGCCCACGGTCACAAGGTTAGTTTTTGTGTCAAGTGTCTGAGGCTGGATTTGAACTCAGGTCCTCCTGACTCAGGTCCTCTATTCACTAGCCACCCCTCCCACTATGTTTTTAAATAAATTATTACTTTATCTTCAAGTCTGGGCAAACCCAGATGACTTGCCCATCTTCACTAATTTTAGGCTCAGACATTTTGCAAATTGTTGCTCAATATCTATTTGGGCTCTTTTTGTAGTGATTAAGGGGCCAATTTGATGACTGTTTCTGGGGCAGACATTATCTTCTTTTTTACAACGTCTCTTTTAGAGGCTCTTTGGGTGTCATCATATCAAAGATAGAAGAAAGAAAAACCAACCCCTTTGGGCAGGAGCCTAAGACCTGACACAGGTGTGGGGTGATAGAGAAGCCACTCCTTGGTCTTGGTCTAGTGAGAATGAATAAGGAAGACTGTCAGCTCTCCAGTCACTAGGGTGCACTGTGGACTTGCTGGTCGTATGTGCCTGCTGTTTTGTCCCTGTTCATACAGAGGTTTCAAGGGGCAATGGAGAGATGCTGGGTTTGGAACTAGAGGATGTGGGTCTGAATCCAGGTCCTGTCACTGCCCCCCTGAGTGACCTTGTTAGTTACTCTTAGAGTCTCACTTTCCTCATCTTTCAAGTGACAAGGTTGGAGTAGGTGACCACAAGGCAGCTCTACCTGCTGTGATCAATTTTTTGCTCCCAACTTTTGATCTTTGGGCCTGATCACATTCCTGAGAAGTGTTTTATGGGGTGTCATGAGCCGCATGTTGACAGCAGGTTAATAGCAGTTAAAGAAAATATAATAAAATATACAAACAAGATGGTGTCTTGTTTGAATGCCTTTAGTGGGAGACGCGGAAAGCAAAGATATTAGCACAACCAATAAAAATTTTTCTAGCGAAGCTAAAGCTTACCCATGGGAAGGAAATGTGATCTTGTGGAAATAGCACTGGATTAGGAATGAAGGAAATGGGGTTTGTTCTCTACTCTACTCTTTGCTATTTGGCTTTGAGCAAATTCCTTAACTGCTTTGGAACTCAGCTCTTCAAGGTCCATAACACTTCCAAACCTGAGGAAGGAGTTACACTAGGAAAAGATGCTTTAGAGAGGTACAACTACGTTTGTAGGAGAAATGTCTATTCTTTGAATGGAAAGAAGGAAATAATAATCAAATTGACCCCTTAATCGCTACCAAAAAAAAGCCCAAACAAGCGCGTATTCAAATATCGAGCAAGGATTTGAGTGGAATTGAGGAAATGAGTGAATGTGGGCAAATCATCAGGGTTTGCCCAGGTTTGAAGATAAAGTCATGATTTATTTAAAACATAGGGGGAAGAGGAGTTAGTAGAGAAGGTTAACACTAGATATATAGCCCAAGGATGTCAAAGAAACAAAGGAAAGTCCCACACAAATCAATATTTTCATAGCAACACTTTCCTTAATAATTAATATTCTGAGAGATATAGTTTCTGGGTATTTTAATCATGTTATTAATAAGGCCTGCATGCTATCAATAAAAGAATTGCCATTTAGTCAAGTGCCTTCTAAGTAAACATTATATATATATATATATATATATATATATATATATATATATACATATATACATATATATGTGTGTGTGTGTGTGTGTGTGTGTATATTTTTTTTCCCAAAGAAATTGTAGCAACTGGAGCTCACTTACAATTCCTTGGGACAAAGCATCATCTTCTGCATGAGATAAACTAGGAAGCATTGAAACCGTGTTTCTAGAATATTTTCTATAATATACACACTAACATATTTAGAGAAATCTATTAGACAACAAATACCGCACATATACATCATCACCAGTGTCCCTCAGGACTGAGCTAGTAGCTTGATGCTATATAGGATGCTCTGAAGCAATCATGCTCTAGAACAGGGTTCCTTAAACTTTTTTTCATTTGTGACCCCTCTAGCCCTTCTAAAACTTCCTTTGATCCCAGCTCTAACTCTATATGGCATCTCAACCCACAGTTTAAGAAGTCTAGAAGAGTACCTGTGCACTAAGTATTTTTATATTTCCCTACATCTTGAGGGAAGATAACATGTTATTTTTGCCTCTAGAGACAACTTAGCTGTAGAGTGTAGAGAATTGGCCTCAATGCTGGGAAGAGCTGAGTTCAAGTCTTGTCTCTCACATATCCTGGCTATGTGACTCTGGGCAAGGGACTCAACTTCTCAGTGCTTAAGGCAGTTCTCTAAGACACTATGAGCTGCAGACAAGGGTTGACTGGCATTGGGAAAGGGAGTTTCCTCACTTCAGAGTTCGTTGGTATACCAATGAAATAACACATCTAGTCACCATCTTTACCTGTCCCTAAAAACTACCATGTAGTCAATCACCACTTCTTTCCTTTCAATATCCCTTGCTTCTCATCTAACACCAGCTTAGAGATTAAGGGTCCAGGTAGCTGGTAACAGCAACTATAAGAGAGACTATTCAGGAGAATGTGATCATTATGAAATTCTGAGGGACATACTCTCTGGGTAATTTAATCATGTTATTAATAAGGCCAGCATTATATCAATAAAAAATTGTCAATTGTTATCTCTGTTAGAACAAAGACCTCTCACGGTGCCAGGCTCAGAGTTTATATGCCCTTCAGAGTAGATGCCCCTGAGGTGTACCAATTAACTCTGGTTAACTCGATATGAGGTGGGTTATATTAAAATGAGGGTCATGGCCTATGTGACTTGAGTCACACAAATCTTGGCCAAACAGACATCAATTTCCGTATCACCTATTTGATAAAAGAGAGAATTGACACTTCCCCAGTCCTATGTGAGTAAACACAACGATCAGGAGTAGAACCATTAACCCAAACTTAGAATCTCTTTCACTTTCTTATTGGCCTGGGTAAATCTTTTTTTTAAACTTATTCTCTTTACCCCTTTATTTAGTATTTTGTTTTCCCCCAGTGACATGTAAAAACAAATATTAAAAATTGTTTTTAAAACTTTGAGTTCCAAATTCTCTTCCTCCTTCTTTCTCGACTCCCATAACTGAGAAGATAAACAATTCAAAATAGATTATACATGTGGAGGTAAAATTGTTGTTTTAAAAATTATATTAATTTTACCTAGGCATTCCCAACATATATTACTTCAATTAAGATCTAACTTTGCTTGTAATAATGGTGTTTTGTGTTTATATTCCTATAGTTCTGTGTATGTTTTGACAAGTATGATCTTATATACTTTCAAGCTACTTTATGTGGTCTGAACTATTGATTAATATGGCTAATACATTGTGCAGTTTCTCTATTTTTCTCTTTTGATTAAAATTAATATTGTTTTTATCTTACCTTATATTCTCAAGTCTTAGTACACTTTTTGGAACATAGTAAGCACTTAATACATTTTTTTAAAAGCCAGTAGTGGGGAAAGCTTGTCAGTACAATGGATAGAGCACTAGTCCTGGAGTCAAAGGAACCTGCATTCAAATCCAACCTTAGACACTGACTAGTTGTGTGACCCTAGACAAGTCACTTAATCCTGATTGCCTCCAAAAACTGCCAATAATAATTTTTGTTTATTTTAAATTAAATTTTATTTTTCTTTCAATTGCAAAATTCCATATTCTCTCCATCCCACCCATCGGCTTTCTCCAAATGATAAAAAAATGAAGAAACCTGAAACTCCTGTTACAAATAAATGTAATAAAATAAAAACAAATCCCTACATTGGTCATGGAAAAATAAGTCTCCTCTTATGCCCTGAGTCCTTTCTCACATGGAGAGTTGGGAAGAATGCCCCATCATTCATTCTCTGGAATCATGATTGGTCAGTATGATGATCAGAGTTCTTTTGGGGAGACATATAAATTTAATTTATTTTTAACATTAAAAAATTTGAATTCCTAATTTTTTCCCTTCTATGACCCCTCCTACACCCACTGAGAAGTTAAACAGCTATACACATGATTCCATTCAAAACATATTTCCATATTGGCCATGCTAGGAGAAAAACAAACAAAAAACAAACGAAGAAAGTGAAAAAAAAAATCATCAATCTGTCCCATCACTCCGCCCCACCATTTGACAGATGAGGAACTGAGGCAAACAGGGGTAAGTGACTTGCCCCAAGTCACAAAGCTACTAACTGTCCAAGGTCAGATTTAAATCATGAAGATGATGTGTTCCCACTAAATCTTACCATGTCATTTGTAAAGGCTCATCTTGGTCTTCCCAAAGGAGGATCTCAAGACCACTAGAATGCAAGTCAGATCCTAAAATGTAGCATAATAAATCTACCTTTGATCCTTTCACTAAATTTGTAAAACTTTGGGATTAAAATGAATATTTATCACAACTATACCTAGGTTTAATTTCATGTTTTGGAAACTTGTCAGTTCTGTCCATATTTGATTTGTGAGTTTTATATGCCCCTTACAGCTCTGATATTCAATGCCTCTGTGATCATAGGGTCAAATTACATATTTTTATTATTCTAAATTTATGGTAAAACTGGATTATCATAGATATATATTTTCCCATTTACTGATGAAAAGGACAGGTTCATCTTTTGTTCTTGGTGGTGAATTTTAACTTCTATTCTCCTGTTTTAATATGTGTAATTATAAAACCTGCTAATCTTCAGTTTCCACATGTGCAGCTTCTACAGAATAACCAGTAGATTGTCACATACATGCAAAATTTCTCATGCTAATTGTTGATGTTCAATAAGAGAAAACAACTGGTTGGCCGAATTTTCATTTGCAAACAGTTGTGCCATTGTGTAGACAGAGCCTTATTGTCCTATAATATAAAACCTTTTATTCTGACTTAAGTCTAGTCATGGTCTTTACTTTTTGGGAACCTCACAAAATTGTTTAGCATTCCTCTGTCCTAAAGAATTTTATCTCTTGTCTTCTGTGTAAAAACTACTTCTTGCCTTATTTTATTAACATTCTCAAGCTTACAGTGAAAGTTCCTCTAAAGGTCAATTGTACCTTCAAACATGTTATTGTCCTGACATTCCACACTGTGCTGCCTTATGTGATTTTAAAGCGGTAAGCTTTTTAACAGCTCCTTCCAACTGAAGATTAAAGAAGCAACTATCATTGTCGGAAAATGTGGAGATGAATTTAAAGTAAATTTCATTGTTTTCAGAGAGGTGAGAGAAACACCAAATTATGGCATACCATCTACTCTTATTTCCTAAAGTGTCTCTCACTTTCAGTGAGAGTCATTTAAAATGTCCAAAGTTAACTTAATTCTTAGCAGAGTATTTACGTACCCCTCCCAAAAGTCTTGAATTTAGATCTTGAACTGCTGATTAAAAGTTAGCCCTTTGTACCAGCAAACCTTTTCTTCTCCTATGAATGTTATGCCTTTCCAAAGTCTGATGCAAAGGTTAAGATATTGTGCCTTTTTATAAAAGCATAATGAAAAAAGAACTAAGCTGTTTATAGTTGCTTTGTAGCACTATAAACTGCACAGATCTACAGCTATTGCTTCACTGCATGCCATGTAGCTCGATCACTAGTGATGAAATATTGTAGTGGTGGTTGCCAAGCTTATATGAATGATTTGAATTACAGTCTTAAGCTTAGGCTGGACCTAAGAGTCTATGTATAAACATTAGTGTGATATCTGTATCGTTTATAGAAACTGACCAAAAAACCAGGATTTTGATTGTTTGTGCTCATTCCATAGGAAGTTGCAAATAAAGGTTGATTTGGTGATATCTTAAATCACGTTGTTTCAGCTGTCATTCTAACTTTTATAATGTAATGAATGACATGCTAAATCACTGCAGGTTTATGTTGTATTGCGAATGGGTGTAAACATTTTACTAATAAAATATCATGCTCACAAATAAATAGATAAATAAATCATGAAGATGCCTTCAGACCCATCTTCTATCCAGTGCACCACCGAGCTGCCCTGCAATAGGGTGATACAAGACGTCAAAGGTACACTCGGTGTAATACCACAACTCCCTCCTATTCATTCCAACAGGTTCCTTTCTTTATTAATTCTATCCTACATGATTTAACAGTAACCTAGTGAGGGAGCTCAGGATTATTTTCAAAAACTAAGAAAACTCCCTCCAAGTGGCTCAGTGCCTACTCTATAATAAGACTTCTTCAAAGGACTAGATTGCTTTTTCTCAAACAATAAACCAGACAGACACCCCACTGCTAGTGACCAAGGAACTTATTAACTGTATGATTATAATAATTAACTGTATGATAATAATAATAATTATTATTAATAAATTATTAAAGTATCAAGAAAAAAAAGAGAATAGAATAAACAATTAAACACCATGCAGAATGCTGTCACCTCTGGGCTCTGCAGAGCCTGAGGAGAATGGAACTGTTGGGTGGATTAGCTCTCCCTGTCAGCCTACAGTCAACTCCTCTGTCCCACACTGGTCTTCTCCCTTCTTGTTTATCTGCTTTTATCTTGTCTCTCACCCTCCTCATGTGGTGCCATAATGTTTGGGAACAACCCTTCCTGAAGACCACTGAAATGCCTAAAAACTGAGCTCCCCTCATATTGTCTGTTAGCAATTTGGTTCTCCTCAATTTGCTCATTAAAAGACTTGCTCTCATTCTGTCAGTAAACTCTCTCTATGATCTGATTAAAGATCAAGCATCAATATCTAAACTCTCTGTGATCTATAAATTGAGCCAGCACATGTAGGAAAATAAGAGTTGCCACAGGCTCCTGTGTAATTAACTAAGATGATTTTAAGAATTCCCTCTTTGCTGGCATCAATCACTTCTCATGGGTATAGATTATCAATAAATGACTACTAACAGAAAAAAAAAGATCATCCTGATCTTCACTAGGGATGAAAACCAAAAGGAAAAGGAATTAGAAGTATCTAGATTCTAGTCAGGTGTGGGTTCCATATGCCACCAATGGGTCATGTACCTGCACCTGACCATTCTTTGTGGAGTTTCTCACAAGCAAATGAAAGAACATCATTGAGATAGCACAGGGTTGGCATTTTGAAAGAGGATGGAATTTTTCCAAAGGCAAAGAGGCCTCCTTTTTAATTCATGACAAATATTATGGCATTTTTAGGTCCACCAGTTTTTCTAATCACCTCCTATTCATACAGTGTTTGCTGAGAGATAAAAAGATATCATTTACAATACGCCTTTTCTCCCTAATATTTGTTATTCTTGGTTCCTATAGCCAGACGTTTTCAACTTACTTCCTATCTTGATGAACTTAGGTCAGTTTCAGAATAAGAGAAGCATTCTGCTGAGATATAAACATATAATAATTGTTATGGCTTGAATGACTGAATAAAAGTCTATGAATAGTTTCTTGTTGACCTGAGATTTTTCCTGACCAAGTACGTCACAATGCAGCTTTCAGCTTTGTAATTTAGTAGTCTTTAGTACGTGGCATTTGTAATTCATGGCTTTTTGAGATTTTAAATGAAAAGTAGCTTCCTAGTGAACCTCACAGGAAAATACTTTGCATTTTCTTTTTCAGTGATTATTGATTATTAGGTGACTATTCATGTGAATTCTCATTTCCTCCAATAGGAATCTCTAAGTCAGCTTTTAAAAATAGATTTATCCAGATAATCACACAAGATACCATTTCATTTATTTTGTGGGGGAGGGGGAGGAGGAAATCACTGAAATCTGAAAAGGTTGATCTGTCTGTAGCCAGGATATGAAAATGTAAATACATGAAAAGTTCTTTAAACATTGTTTTTATTTCTATTACTTGAGAATTTCATTTGAAATTACTTCTGTCGTGAATAATTGTGTGATTATGTGTTGAGGGTTATGTGTGTGGAGATGGCTCTAATTATATTCCTCAGTGGCTTCCTTTTTTCAGTTTTTTAATACCTACCTGACTGGAGGGGTTAGGAAAAGATTCATCAGCGATTTTATGTCTAAGTTGAACCTTCAAGAAAGTTAAAGATCCTTTGAAATAGAGGGAAATGGGGATCTATCTATCAATACATTAAAGGCAAACAGGACAGGGTGTGCAAATATATGGAGTGGGAGATGGAATGTTGAGTTTGAGAAACACTATTAGGTCCAGTTTGGTTGTAACATGGTGTGTTTGAAAGTCAGTAACAAGAAAAAAAGGCAAGAAGAATTACACTGGAATAAGATTTTTTTCAGTAAGAAATGACATTGCTGGTTTCAGAAAAAAAAATTACTAAGGACATTAGTTACATAACAAAGTTAAGCAGTGAACTGACTGGAGGAAAGAGAAATAAAAACAAAGAAAGAGCTTCAGAAGCTACTGCAATCATTTAGTGAAGGTAATGTATGGCAACATGAATAGAAAAGAGGGATGGATGCCAGAGATGCTGTGAAAGTTGAGCCAACAAGGTTTCATGATAGGTTAGATAAGGGGGTGAGGGAAAGGGCAGAGGAAAGGATTACTCTGAGGTTATGATGTAGGTGACTGGGAGGATGGTGGTACCACCAGCTAAAATAAGTGGGTTTGGACAAGGGACAAGCTTAAGGTAAGGTAGAAAGTGATGGGTAGAGTTTTGAACACTTTGAATTCTATCCATCTATAGCACACCTATTGAGGATGCCTAAAAGCATTTGGTGGCATACAGCTAGACTTTTGGAGAGAGATTAACATTGGGTGTAATGATCTGGAAGTCACCTGCAAAGAGGTGATCATTAAAACCATGGGAGGTGAAGAGAACTCTAGTTGAGCAAACAAGTAGAGAGAAGAAAAAAGGTTGCAAGACTCAGACTTGGGGGATCATATGTGCAGATAATGATGCAGCAAAAGACTCAGGCTAAAATACAAACTCCACTGTCTTTCATAGTCTTACTCCAGGGTAATTTTCCTGCCTTTTCTTCTCTCACGTTACTCCTTTCAAGCACACCATGTTCCAACCAAACTGGACTTAATGGCGTTTCCCAAGCTCAACATTCCATCTCTCACCTCCATGGTTTTACCCACTCAGTACTGCTTGCCTTTGATTCAGTGACAGATAGACCTCAGTTTGCCACCCCCCCCACCCCCCCAGGGATCTTTACCTTTCTTCAAGGCTCAGCTCTGACATTTTATTGCTCATGAATCTTTTCTCCTGATCCCTCCAGCCATAAGTATTATCTCCATTTCCTTCTGTTTTTCTTGTGTTTATCTACCTTTGTATATTGTACACATCTCCCTCTTTTGACTGGTGACTACAAGTTAATTGAGAGCAGAGAGAGTTTTGTTTTTATATTCCTGGTCCATAGCACAGTAATTTACACTATTTAATTTTTTTTTTTTTTACTTTCTAGTGCACTGTGGACATGAGGGACTTCTTCTGTGGAAATTTCCCACACTGATGTGGATCCTTGACTGAATGGCATAGTAATTCAGAGTTTTCTACTGTATTAAGAGGTTAAGTGACTTCTCCTCCGCACCCAGTGACCAAAACAGGATGGGTTAGAAGCAGATTCAGAACTCCAATCTTAGGCTGCACCTCCTTTCATCTTTGTACATTGCCTTCTTGTTATTGCTGTTGGTGGTGGTCGTCCTTTCTTCTTGAAGAGGGCCAATGACATTATGAGGGTGATATCTTGACTTTTGTGTGAATTGGATTTAAGTGAGGCAGAGTTGCCCAAAGTTGTCAGCCTCACCGTGGCAAGTACACTACAGATACTTAATAAGTGCTGTGATCAATGAATCACAGAATCTATCTCTGAAAGAGACCTAATGGGGCACCTAGACTAAGCCAAACCAAAAGAATACCTTCAACAATATATCTGTAACTTGCCATGGTAGATAGAGTAGCCCAATTGGAGTTAGCAAAATCTGTGTGCAAATCATGCTGCAGACATTTGCAAATTGTATCATTTAAATAATTTATACCCCAATGAGCAGTGATCACATCCTCTATGTGTTGATCTGTGAGGACTGGCACAAGGATTAAGCATTTGATATTTTAGTTTTCAGCTTGGAGGCTTCAACTGTATGGTCTGTTGCTAAACTTGCCCTCTTAAATTACTTCTTGGCATGGGTGGGTACTGAAAATGGGCACAAGATAAATATTGATTCCCACTCAGTGATGACAACTCAAGCTCACTGTTGACATTATTTACAACCACAAAATTAGCATATCATTAATGGCAGAGTTTAAATAGCTCTGAGATACCCTGAAACCCATTCTCTCTTGAAAGAAGACCTCTTCTTCCAGTTGCCTGTCTTAGGTAATATTTCCTATCTATTAAGTAATTGTTTGTTGTATCCTTTCATGGCATGGATGTTTTATCTATGAAAAAATGTATATGGGGGTAAAGTAAAATATGTATTATAATAGTAAGATAATAATGATTGATAGAGAAACACTGATACTATTTTAATATTGACCATATGAATATTGAGTCTGGGGAAAGCAGGATGTGATAGAATTATGGTTTTAGAATTGGCAAAAAACCTCAGAAGCCCATTGTGTCTAACCTAATCATTTTACAGATGAAGAAAACTGAGGCTCAGGCAGTTGAAGTAACTTGCCGCAAGCCTCACAATCGGTAAGATATTGGAGAACTGAAGATGGCCCATTTTTCACAGAGGGCAACATGAATTCTATAAATTTTGGGGTATTAATGGCACCATTTTGGTCATGAAAATAACTGAGTACAAATCACCTGAAAATAGACCTAGTAAAATAATTAGAATAACTGGACCATCTGGCATACTGTTCTCCACTTGAGTCTTTGCTAGTCTTCTCTTTCTGAACATCAGCTCAGATATTGCCTGTCTCATGTAATGTCACTACACCCCTTTATGGTTCTCTCTCTTCTTTCAGAATGCAGTAATTTGGGAAGTGTTCTCCAGAAATGGCTTGTTGTCCTGTTGAAGGAGTGTCACCTCCTTAATTTCCTCCCCTCCTCTGCTGCCCGGATACTCATCTCTTATAGCTTTCTTTCATCTGATTTGTTTTGTCCCCGGTTTCTCCTGGGCTGCTCTTCTTTTCCCTGCTGATGTGCTTTGGTTTTTCTGTATTTGGACTCTTTTCTTTGACCCTCTCCTTCCACTCCCAAATCTTCCCCCTGAGCATATTAAATATTTTTAGGTTTTGCAAACAGTAAATTTATCATGCTTAGGAAGTTATAGGATCTTGCTGTCCCCAACTTATATTTTTTCAAAATTCATTTAACTCAAGCTTTTTTTGTTAAATCTGTTTTGGAGAAATGCTATGTGTTTGTTAGGAGTAAGTAACAACAAAGGTTAAGTGATAATACGATGCAATGGAAAGAAATCAGTCCTAATGCCACAACATAATATTATCCCCCTTTGTTGGAGCATCGAGCATGGAATTAGGAAGACTCCTCTTCATAAATTGAAATCTGACCTCAGACACTTACTAGGTGTGTGATCCTAGGCAAGCTACTTAACCTTGCCTCCCTCAGTTCCTCATCTGTAAAATGATCTAGAGAAGGAAATGGAGCTGAGCATTCCAGCATCTTCTACAAATACCCCAAATGGGATCGCAAAGAGTCAGACATGATTGAAATAAATGAACAGTAGAGATGGAAGGGACCTCTTTGGGGCATCTAGTCTGATTCACACTGGAACAGAATATTACCCCCAAAATACTCCCCAAATGGTCCTCTAAACTTTGGATGATGTCTAGGGTTGGGGGTGACAAAGGAGAATGGGGCTCACAAACCATCACAGCAAACTTTTCTCCTTTAGGATAGCTCTAATTGTTCAGATAGTTTTCTTTCCATGAAACCCAAAGCTTTCTCTTTGCAATTTCTACCAAAGAGGTCATGTTCCCTCTTATGAACTGCTGCTCCATATCACCATCTAGTGAGCTACTGGATATATTCATGTGACTGGTCCATAGTAATCTCAAACTCGCCATGACCAAAAGAAAAGTCATAATCTTTCACCCCACGCCCACTCCCATTCTTACCTTGCCTATTTCTGTCAGAGTCAGGGGAAGGGCAGAGAGAAGGAAAGAGATGAGAATTTATTAAATACCTGCTGTGAGTCAGTCACTGTGCTATGCACCTACTTTAAGAATATTAATCCGATGGAGCCCCTCCTTCCCAGTTACCTCGCTATAGAAATTCATCCTCACTCATAATTACTCCGTCTCCCCAAATATCCAATCACTGACCAGATGTGGATGATTCCCAGTCGGCAATATCTCCTACATCCGTCCCCTGTTGGAGGAGGTCAGGCCCTCCTCACCTCTCACCTGAATGGCAACAATGGCCTCCTTATTGATCTCCCTGCCTCTCAACTCTGCTTTCTCCCATCCATCCTCCCTACAGGTGACAATGGGATACTCCTCAGGCACAGCTCTAACCAGGTCACTCTGCTGGTCCTTAAATTTCAGCAACTCTAGGATAAGATATGAACCCTCTTTTTCACAGCCAACTCACACTTTAATTTCTAGGCTTTTTATACATTGCTCGCTTTCATGTAGAAACACAGTCCAGCCAAACTGGCCTTCTTCTTATTGTGCTCTGCACATCATCCTCCATCCATCTCTCTTCTCCATAGCTTTGCACAGACTGGTTCACAAGACTGAAGCATATTTCCTCCTTGTCTCCTCTGCTTAGAATCTCTCATTTTTTTTTTCAAAGCTCTTCGTCAGTCACATCTCTCACCTGAGGCTTTTCCTTGTCCCCCAAGTCCTGGCGTTTGATCTCCCAAAGAAAAGGCCTTTTATTTTTTTAATATAGTTTGTCTATAGTTTATACTTTGAAAGTAGTTTTATGTCATTTGGAACAGGTGTGCACGTATTATTCGTGTCAGTAGAATGCACTCTGCTTGAGGGCAATGACTGCATTCTGTTCACGAGTTTGTTGCACTTAGCACCAGCACTCTGCCTTGCCAGAAGTGATTTCTTGAGAAATACTTGATTGATTGCTTTACAGGGTCAGAAAATCCCTGTTTGAGTCCAGACTCAGCCATTTACTATCAGGGGATCTTGCCTATATAGCAATTCCCATATTCTTAAAACGTGGGTAATAATATTTTTCCTGTTTATTCCCTGTTGCGAACATCAAATAAGGTAGCACATAATAGTCAGTATTTCTATTGCATTTTAAAATTTGCAGAGCTCTTTATACACATCTCATTTCATTCTTATAACAGCCCTGGGAGGGGGTGTGATTATTATCCTACTTTTACAGATGGGGAAACTGAGGGAGGCAGAGGTTCATTGACTTGCCCAGAATCACACACCTAATGAATGTCCAAGAAATATAAATTTTCCTGACTTCAGGTTCAGCTGTTCTCCGTTGTGCCACCTGGCTGTCTCAGTAGATGTCAGAAGTATTTTTTAAAATGTAAGTTCCCTTGCAAATGTGAGTTGTTGGTATGATACTACAAGTCTGAAGTCCTCACCTAGAGATACGCGAAATGTGTTTCTCTGAGACTTCGTTTCCTCATCTGCAAAATACACTGTAGTTTTTACCTTGCGAGGTTGAGAAGGCTGACAGGAGATAATTCATGTAAAGGATCTTGGTAACATCATAGCATCGAAGTATGTGAATGAGAGAGAGCTGAGGCAGGAGGAGTGAAGAGCTACTCTCAGAATCAAGGAGTCTGATCTCTCTCACTCTGTGGCTCTGTGACCCAGAGGAGTCACTTCACCTCTCTGGGTCCCAGGAAACACTCTAGGACTTTCAGTGCATTGGGAGAATTGCTTCCTCTGGAAGGATTTTTATCTAAGTGAGACCTTGAAGACAAGGTCCTTTTCCTCTCCCCTATAAATGTGAGCTGTTATCATTATCTTTGGGCTCTCGAGGACAGAATTCACTGGAGACAGAGAAATTTTCCCCTGACACTTAAAGAAATAACCTAATGAATCCAGATACTTTAGTGTTTCCTGAATTCCTTCTCTTCAGTTTCAGGTGACTGATATGGACATATGGTCATAAAAACTGAGGGTCATTAAACAGAATTTAAAATACTTCTCTCTCTTCCTTCTTCTTCCCTACCTTCTTGACCTCTCCCTCCCTTTCTCATTTACTCCCTTCCTTACTGTCTTCCCTTCTTTGAGGTATTTTTCTATTCCTCCCCTTCTCCCTCCTTTCTTTCCTTCCTTCCTTCCTTCCTTCTTTCCTTCCCTCCCTATCTCCCTCCTTCCTTCCTTCTGTCTCTCTCCCTCCCTCTCTCTCTCTCTCCATCTCTCTCTCCCTCTCCCCCTCCCCCTCCCTCCTCCTCCCTCTCTCTCTGCCTCTCAGATATTAAGGGAACTTGTTTCATATGACTACACATATCTGCTATAGCATTTGTTTTCTTTCCTTCTGAAGTGAGTGGAAAAGGGGCAGGTAAAGTATTTGAAAATAAAAATAAAAATAAATTGAGTTTTTAAAAATGTTGTTTCTCAAACCTTATGAAACCTATATGTGTATGTACTACATATATGTATATCTGCATGTGTGTATGTATAATGAGAGAGAGAGAGATTTCATCCTGGGTGCAATAAACTTATTAGTTTGGTGTCCTGCCTTCAAATCTTGACTCTGACAATCGCTGGCTACAGATGCAAATCACCTGAGGTTCTGAGACTTTCCGTCGTCTGCCAAATGAAGACAATAGCATTTGCTCAGCATTTCTTGGGATGAAAACACTCTGAGACTCAACAGCACACCCCTTTTGTGGGGCCCAGCCCTGGACCATTGCTCCCATATACATGTATGTGTATATGCATATCACTTATAAACAAAAGCTCCTTAGAGCATCTTCAATAGCTTTTAAGAATGAAAAAGGCTTGTGAAAGCAAAATGTTTGAGAAACAGTGATGTAGAAAACTGAGAGATTAGGTGACATGCTCTGGGTTAGATAGCCAGTATTTATCAGAGCAGGTATTGACTGTATGTACCAAGGACAGCTGCGTTGGTGTAGTGGAAAGAGTACCAGGCAAGGAGCCAGGAAGACTCCTCTTCATGAGATCAAATCTGGACTTAGACACTTACTAGTTGTATGATCGTGGGCAAGTCACTTAACCCTGTTTGCCTCAGTTTCCTCATCTGTAAAATGAGCTAGAGAGGGAAAAGGCAAACCACTGCAGTGTCTTTGCCAAGAAAACCCCAAATGGGGAAATGAAGAGTTGGATATGACTGAACTACAAAAACAACAACGATTCCTTCAGGCACCAAGTGCCTTTATCCATTGCTCTCCTTGGCTTACTAAAGCAGATTCCCTCCTCTCCTAAGTCTTCCTTTCCCATACTACGCTCTCTTCTCTATTGTCCATCAAAACCGTTCCCTAATTAATTTCTATACTGTAAGGAATATAATAAACCAATTTGAGTCATGATTTAAAAAAAAAGAACCCAACATCACCATAGAAATGGGGGTTAATTCATTTACCTAAGTTCCTTCTTTGAAAAGACAAATATAACACAAAGCAGAAATCAGACCAAAGGCAGCAGGGATTTCTCTCCTCTCTTCCACAGGACCCCAGAACCATGAAGCTCTATCTTCTAGCTTTTCTTATGGCTCTTATGGCTGTCCTGGCTGTAAGTACTTGGGGAAATGGAGAAGGGGGTGGTGTTGGGAGTGATTGATACCTCTTTCCAACAATGGTCCTTTAGCTTCTGGAGACTTGCTTTATGTTTGCACTGGGTTAGTACATTTTATTTATTTTGTTTTACTCTCTGTATCGATCTCTGAAGAATCTAGAAAAAATCCTTGTTGGCTGTAGTCTCAGTTAAGTAATTCATTTTATATTCACAGCTTTTTCCTCCCCTTTATGAGACAAGATCTATATTTCTGCAAACAAAAGTAAAGATACTGAATGTTTATCTAGCTTTCTGGGGCACAATTCTGCTCTTCCTTCAGTGTAGGGATAACTCATTCTATAACCTAGAGAGATAACTCAGTTCTTTGCTTGGGTTTTCGGTGTTTTATTCCAAACACATATCATATAACTGAGTCTATTCACGTTTTTTCTTTTTTCAAAGAGAGCTGACCATTCATCTGAAGAGGTAAGATTTTCAAATAAACGCAAAGCAAATTAATATTCAGTAATGTGTATTCTTAAAAATATGTTTCTTTCTTTGAACAAAGATATAATGATTGGTCTCAACCCAGTAAGGTAAAATTATAATTTACTATGTTTGATATGTAATGTTATTAGATTTAACACGTTGCAATTTAATAGTATATTTCTTTATCTTTAACCCTTCCCCCACCCAAATATCTCATCACTCATCATTCCTGAGCAAATAATGACTGAAACAAAGCAGAAAAAGAGATTGGTTCCATTCATTAAGTGTGAGACTGGTAGGAGTTTACAAGCACTGGGTACACAATTGCTGTATGTTTATTTTCTGGATTCATTAATTGGGATAGAATTACTACATTACAATAACCATGTTAACTCAGGGAAAAAGTTTACTGCAAGAAATGATGTCCAGGGGGCGGAGCCAAGATGGCGGCGTAGCAGCAGCAACACATCGCAGCTCTCACATAGCCACCCCAAAATACTCATAAAACAGGACTCTAAACCAATCCTAGAACTTCAAAACGCACACAAAGATACTTCCCACTAAAGTCAGCTCGGTTCCGAGGAACCATATCAGCACTACGAACCGAAACAAGCCTGGCCTGAAGCCACGGCTGTGCCCCGGGGGCGGCTGGATGGGAGGAGCCGAGGAGCTTTGGTGGGTGAGTGGATTAGCAGCAGCTGCGAGTGGGAATTGTGAAAGGCGGAGATAACCAGTCCGGCCAGAAGGCCTCCAGAGCAGAAAAGCTAAAGGCAGAGGTTTTGCACCCGCCTTGGCATTGCAGCTTCCCGCCCCAGCCTGCAGGCAGCAGGGGGACTGAGCGATTGAATTCAGGCCAGGGCTCTCGCGTTGAGTGGCCTGGATCCGGATCGCCGTCTTGGGCCTCGGTCTTGGAGTCCTCACTATCCAGTCAGCCAGAAGTATATAGGAAGAGTTCCCAGCCTCTCCCTAA
>CM053583.1:195026504-195055017 GCA_028627135.1 Pseudochirops cupreus
ATATGTCCATTGTGGAGATGTTCTGCGTAACTACACATGTACAGCCTGTATTGAATTGCTCGTCTTTCCAACGCAAGTGGGTGATAAGGGAGGAAGGTTAAAAATACAGAACTTAAAGTTCTAAAGTCAAATGTTAAATATATATATATATATTTGTGTGTGTATATGTGTGTGTGTGTGTGTGTGTATAATACACATAATTATTATTATTTACATGCAACTGGGTAAAAAGATATACAGGCACTGGGGATAGGGAGATTGATCTTGCCTTACTGGAAAGTCAGAGGGGTTATGGGGGAGGATATAGAAGAAAGCAGGTTGGGGGAGGGGATATATAGTGGGATCTCTGTTTGGGGTGGGGGGTAGGGGAAAGACAGGGAGAAAATTTGTAACTCAAAATCTTATGGAAATGAATAATATAAAATAAAAATAAAGAAAAGTTAATAAAAATATAAATCTACGCATTTAAAAAATAAATGCAGAAAAAGCTTTTGACAAAATACAACATCCATTCCCATTAAAAACACTAGAAAGTATAGGAATAAATGGAGTTTTCCTTAGAATAATAAGTATCATCTATTTAAAGCCATCAGCAGGTATTATACGTAATAGGGATAAACTAGAAGCATTTCCAATAAGATCGGGGGTGAACAAGGATGTCCACTAGCACCCCACTTTTTCAATCTGGTACTAGAAATGTTAGCAGTAGCAATTAGAGAAGAAAAAGAAATCAAAGGAATCAAATTAGGCAAAGGAGAGACTAAGCTATCACTCTTTGCTGATGATATGATGATATACTTGGAAAACCTTAGAGAATCAAGTAAAAAACTTCTTGAGACAATAAATAAATTTGGCACAGTTGCAGGATATAAAATAAACCCACATAAATCCTTGGTATTCCTAGATCTTTCTAGTGAAGTTCAACAACAAGAGATAGTAAGAGAAATCCCATTTAAAGTTACTGTAGACATCATAAAATATTTGGGAATCTACCTGCTGGTCAAGCCCAGGACTATATGAACACAACTACAAAACACTTTTCACACAAATAAAGTCAGATCTAACTAACCGGAAAAAAATCAATTGCTCGTGGCTGGGTCAAGCTTATATAATAAAAATGTCAATTTAACGTAAATTAAATTACATATTTAGTGCCATACAATGAATCTATCAAAACATTAGTTTATAGAGATGGAAAAAATAGTAACAAATTCATTTGGAAGAACTAAAGGTCCAGAACATCAAGGCAATTAATGAGAAGAAATGCTAGGGAAGGTGTCCTAGCCATACCAGATTTTAATCTCTATTATAAAGCAACAGTCATGAAAACTACTTGGTACTGGCTGAGGAACAGAGTAGTGGATCAATGGAATAGATTGGGTGCACGAGACTCAGTAGTCAATGACTACAGTAATCTACTGTTTGATAAACCCAAAAACCCCAATTTTGGGGATAAGAACTCACTATTTGACAAAAACTGCTGGGAAAACTGGAATATAGTATGGCAGAAACTGGGCATAGACCATTATCTAACATGGTATAACAAAATCAAGTCTAAATGGGTGCATGATCTAGGTATAAAGGCTGATACTGTAAACAATCTGGGAAAGCAAGGAATAGTTTACCTGTATGGAGAAGGGAAAACTTTATGACAAAACAAGAATTAGAGAGCAGTATAAAATGCAAAATGGATAATCTTGATTACATTAAATTGAAAAGTTCTTTTATAAACAAAGCCAATGTGACCAAGATTAAGACAGAAATGGGAAATTGGGAATTTTTACAAGTGTCTCTGATAAAAGCCTCATTTCTAAAATATACAGGGAATTGAGTCAAATCTATAAGAATACAAGTCATTCCCCAATTGACAAATGGTCAAAGTATATGAACAGGCCATTTTCAAAGGTAGAAATTAAAAATATCTATAAGCATATGAAAAAATGCTCTAAATCACTATTGATTTGAGAAATGCAAATCAAAACAACTTTGAGGTACCACATCTCACCAGTCAGATTGGCTAAGATGACAAAACAGGAAAAAGGCAAATGCTGGAGAGGATTAGGAATAATTGGAACATTAATGCATTGTTGGTGGAGTTGTGAACTGATTCAACCATTCTGGAGAGCAATCTGGAACTATGGCCAAAGGGCTATAAATAGTTGCATATCCTTTGACCCAGCAATACCACTTCCAGGGTTGTATCCCAAAGAGATCATAAGTGGAGATAAGAGCCATATGTACAAAAATATTTATTTCAGCTCTCTTTGTGGTGGCAAAAAATTGGAAATTAAGAGGATGCCCATCAATTGGGGAATGGCTGAACAAGTTGTGGTATATGAATGTAATGGAATACTATTGTGCTATAAGAAATAAGGAGCAGATGGACTTCATATTTACCTGGAGAGTCTTATATGAATTGATGCTAAGTGAGAAGAGCAGAACCAGGAGAAATTTGTCCACAATTACAGACACAACATATGTGTGATGACCAGCTTTGATAGACTGGACTCCTTAGTAATGCAAGGTTATAAGACAACTCCAAAAGTCTCATGATGGAAGGAGATGTTAACATTCAGAGAAAGATCTAGAAAGAACAGAATTTAAATGCAGACTGAAGTAAACTACCTGCTCTCTTTCTTTTTCACATTTGGTTTTGTTTCCTCTTTCCCATTGTTCATTCCATCATTTACAACCCTTCTTTATAACCAGACTAATGTCTAATGTGAAAGTATTTCGAGATCCTATACTTGATAGCATGCTGCCATGATGAGGGATAGGCGAGGGAGGGGGGAATATTTGAAACTCAAGGGATTGTGGACTGAATCTTGTAAACTAAAAGTAAACAAACAAATCAATAAAAAAATTAATATATAAAAAAACAAACACAATCCAATTGCTGTTAGAAGTCAGAAAGAAGAAGGAGACTAGTCAACACAAAACCGAAATAAATAAATAGAAAAAAGAAGGAGGGTTGTTACTGACCTGTTAAGGAAACAAATGGGGAAGCTCCCCCTAATTCAAAAACTCATGATCTATCCATCATTGATAGCTATTGTCCTGTATTTCTCCTATTTGTATCTAAACTCCCTAGTCTACAATAGGTGCCTTTGCTTCTTTTCTCAATACTCTTCTAAGGTCTCTGCAGTCTGGTTTCTGACGTCATCATTCAACTGAAGCAGCTCTCCCCAGAGTTATCAAGAAGCTGTAAATTGACAAATCAAAATGGCCTTTCCTTGGTCCTGATCTTTCTTGACTTCTCTGCAGCCTTTGACACTCAATCACTCTTCTAGATATTTGGTTTCTGTAGATTCTCATAGCACTTCTGTCTTCTGACCATCTTCCTAGTTTTTGACCATTTCTCAGTCTCCTTTGCTGAATCCTCATCTAGGTCTTACCAGGCAACCATGAGTGTCTCTTTAGGGTCTATGCTGGTCCCTCTTTTCATCTGCACCTATACCATTTCACTTTGTGATGTCACCAGGGGCCATGGACTTATTTATCATCTCAGTGCAAATGATTCTCAGGTCTATTTGTTCACCCTTCTACTGATCTCTAGTCTGCTATCACCAACTGCCTATTGGACATCTCAAATTGAATGTCCCATAGACATCTTGAACAGAATAAGTCCAAAACTGAACTTATCCCATTTTTACCCAAACTCTGCTGTCCTTCCTAACATCCCTGCTGCTGTCAAGAGGACCACCACCCTTCCAGTCGAGAGGCTCAAAATTTAGGTGTCAGCCTTGACTTCTCACTGTAATAACCCCCGTATGTCCAGTCTTTTGCCAAAATGTGATCATTCTTCCTATATAATATCTCTTATATGCCCCCTTCTCTCCTCCAAGACTATCACTACCTTGGTGCAGGCCCTCATAATTGCATGCCTGAATTATTGCAATAGTCTGTTGTTGGTTTGCTTGCATCAAATTGCTCTACATCTCAGCTCATCCTCCACTCAACTATCAAAGGGATCTTCTTAAAGCACAATCTAACAATGCCACCAACCTATGGCTCCTTATTACCTCCAGAAATAAATACATAAAATTTTATTTCAGATTTTTAAAGCCTGTCATTACCTGGCCCCTTCCATCATTTTTCCACTCTTCTTACACCTTATTCCCTTCTGCTATCATACTCCCTATTTAGTGATTGGCTCCTTGATGTCCCTCTCACAACACTCTCCATTTCTCAGATCCATGCATATTCACTGGCTATCCTCCACATCTGTGATTCTCTTTATCCTCAGTTTCTTCTCTTGGCTTAAATTCTACCTTATACAAGTAGCCTTTCCTGATGGTCCTCAGTGTTTGTTCCTGGCCTTTCTTGATTATCTCCAAATTTTTTCTGTGTAGATCTTGCTTATATGCTACTGTTTACAGGTCATCTCCACCATTACACTATGAAACCCTTGAGGGCGAGTGCTGGTCCCCCCCCCCCCACTTTCATCGTATCCTCAAAGCTTAGCAGAGCTTCTGGTGTATAGTAGGCACTTAATAAACCTTTGTTGCTTGACCCTTTTTCCTCCTGACCATTTTTGGACTTGCTGCATTTCCCCTCATGGACATCCTGAGACCATTCCCTAGAGTAGTGGTTCTCAACCTTCCTAATACCACTACGCTTTAATACTCGTATGTGGGCGTATCTGCATGTGGGTGGACCTGCCTGGAGACGAATAGAGGAGCAATGTCTCGGTTCCTAAGACCATTGGAAATATGTGTTTTCCGATGGTCTTAGGCGACCCCCAAAGGGGTCGTGACCCAGAGGTTGAGAACCACTGCCCTAGAGGATCTTTGGAATTTATTCTCCTGGATTCTGCTGTCCTGACAGGGAGAGCTTACTAAATCTAGCTGGTTCTACCTTTTTTCTTTAAAAAATCCTAATTGATATGTTCTGGTTTTACTTTACCTAATTTCCATCTCTCTTTTTCATATCCCTTTCCCTGCCTCCTCCCAGAGAGCCATTTAATGTAAGAAATACATTTTTCTATTTCATATTTTATTTTCCCCAAATATGTATAAATACAATTTTTAACATTCATTTAAAAAAATTTTAAGTTTCAAATTCTCTCTTTCCCTCCCTTTCCTCCCCCCTCACTAAGAAAGCAAGCAGTTTGACAAAGGTTATACATGTGCAATTGTGCAAAATATATTTCCATATTAGTCACCATCAGTTTTTTCTCTGCAGGTAGATAACATTTTTCATCACAAATCCTTCAGAATTGTCCTAGATCATTGTATTGCTGGGGATAACTAAGTTATTTGTAGCTGATCACTGTATAATATTGCTGTTATTGTGTACAATGTTCTCCAAGTTCTGTTCATTTATTTCATCATGAATTCATATAAGTCTTTCCAGGCTTTAAGAAATAAATTTTTAAAAGAAAAGGAAGGTAAAAATATGCAAAACCAATCAATGTACTGAAAAAATCTCACAGTGCTACGCACTCCTGGATTGTCAAGCTTTGCAGAGTAGTAGAGGATGAGTCTTTTCATATATCTTCTTTGGGACAAAGCTTGGTCTTTGTAATTTTGTGATATTCATTTTGGTTCATTTTGTTGTTGTACTTCCCATTTAAATTGTTTTAGTCACTTGCTGTATCATTTTTCTTGGCTTTACTTATCTTACTCTGCATCAGTTTATACAAGTCTTTTAACACTTCCTCATATTCATAATTTCTCAAAGAACAGCAATATGTCATCCCATTCATTCATCACAATTTGTTTAGATATTTTCCAATTGATGGGCCACCTTGTTGCTAGTTCTCTGCTCCCACAAAAAGTTCTAGCTACACATTTTATTCCACATGGAGCCTTTCTACTTATTAACATCCTTGGAGTATATGTCTAGCAGTGGAAGCTCTGGGTCAAAAAGTATGGTCATTTTTGTCTCTTTATTTGCATAATTCCAAACTGCTTTTCAAAATGGTTGTAATGATTCACAGTTCCACCAGCAATGCATTAGTATACTTATCTTATTACAACCCTTCCCATATTGACTCTCCCCTCTTTTATCATCTCTGAAATTTGCTGGTTGTAAGGTGAAATCTCAGGGTTACTTTGATTTAGATTTGTTACGTAATTTGGGACATTATTTCATATGGTTCTTAATCATTTTTAATTTTTTTTGAGAACTCTTTGTTCTTACCTGTTGATCACTTGTCTGTTGAAGAAGGGATTTTTAAAATTGTGTTCTTTCACTGTGGTCATTTTCCAGTTTGCAGCAATACACAGTTCCTTACCCTATCTCTCTGCCAACTCTTCTTTACATCTTGCTCTATGAATAGTAAAAAAAAAAAAAAACCCTCAAAACTCCAAACCTCCAGACTGTTAGAAAGTTGCCCACAGCACTGCAAAGTTGAGTGAATTATCCAGTCACACAACCAGAGACAATTAAAAATTGAAAAGACAATAAAAAATGCAGCAACCTAGACTAGACAGAAAGTAAGGTCAGCATGATCTTTGATGTATTAGAAGAACATAAATATGAAATTATCCTACAGTATTATGAAACAGTAAGATAAGTATCCATTTCATTCCCTTCATTTTAATACCTTATAATCAATTAAATCAATGACCTGGGGCTAGAACTTGTAAAATTCTTGAGGATTGAAAATGAAAGTTTTGTTGATGTCAGCTATAGATTCAATGTCAGTGAAAATTTCTAAACTTTACTAAGAACTTTTATTTTACTGGAATTTTTTTGTAACTCAAAAATTGGCAAATATCTATTCTTGGAAGCCAGCACTCCAACAAAACAAACAATTAAAGTCTATAGTTTGTGGGATTTTTGGGGGGTGGGAGTAAAATGGATGTACTTATTTTTTATATAAAATTGACTTGATTTAGAATGCTAACCTATTGGAGCACCGAAATAATTTATTTTCCAATTCTTGAAAGTAAGGGGGTATATAGAGGTTGATTTCTCTTTGGTTATATGGATTGACTGCATTAATTATTTGCACATAAAAAAATATTGCTTTTAAGAAAAAGAAGAGAAAAAAGTCAACAAAATGAATTAAAAAAACCCTAAACATATCTGGAAAATATTCAATTTTCGATACTCATGAATACCCCACCTCTGCAAAGGAATAGAAGAAGTTATCATCACTTATGACTTTTTTTTCAGGCCTGCCCAGTTTGTTTTTTTGTTTTGGTTTTTGTTGGGTGGGTCATTTTTATACATTGCCTCTGGATTGTTTTGAGGTGGTTGTTTCCATTTATGTCATTATAGTAATTATATACATTATTTTCTTAACTCTGCTTATTTCACTCTATATAAGTTCATATGACTCTTTCCATGCATCTATGTATTCATCATATTCATTTTAACAGTATAATATTTCTTTACATTCATGTACCATGTTTTTTAGCCATTCCCCAAATTATGAACCTCTACTTTGTTGCCAGTTTTTTGTTACCACAAGAAGTGCTGCTCTAAAACGTTTTGATGTATATAACAACTTTCTGCTTGCAAATTACTTTCTTGGATATATATGTCTAGTAATAAAATTTCTGGGTAAAAGAAAATGAACATATTAATCACTTTATTTGTATAATTCCAAGTTGTTTTCCCAAACAATTTGCTGATTTACAGTTCCATAACCAGATAGACACTACCTTACCTATCTTTCAACAATCCCTTCAACATTGGCTATCAGCTGTTTCTTTCTTCTGTCATCTTTGCCAATTTGTTGGGTGGGAGATGAAACCCAGGGTTGCTTTTATCTGTATTTCTCTTGTTATTAGTGATTTGGAGCATTCTTTCATACGGTTGTTAATAGTTTTGCAATCCTTCTTTTGAGATCCATTATTTATATCTTTTGATTGTTTATTAGGGAATGTCTTTTGGATAAAAATCTGCACATATACAACAAAACACACACACACACACACACACACAGAAAGAGATAGATAGGTAGAGAGAGAGAGAGAGAGAGAGAGAGAGAGAGAGAGAGAGAGAGAGACTTGATTGTCCACATATCTTGATTGAGTACTATTGTGGATATGAAATCCTTTTCTGAGAAATCTAGTACAAATCTTTACCTCCACTTTATTGCTCCCTTTATTATCTCATATTAATTAATTTTGTTCAGAAGCTTTTCATTTATATAATCAAAATTATCTATTTTATCCATTGTAATTGCATCTATTCCTTATTTGGTGTTTTTATATTTCTCTCACACAGAGCTGTGAAAGGTGTATAATGTCTTTTTTCTAATTTTGAAATAAAATGATCTTTAACATTAAGGTTATATATCAATTATAAATTTATTGTAGAATATGGTCTAAGATGCTAGTCTAAATCTAACTTCTGCCAGATTGCTTTCCAGTTTTCCTAAAAGTTTTTAAATCAGAGAAATAGATCTTTCCTTATTCTTTTGTGTTTTCTAGTTTCTTGAACACTGGACTATTGAGTACAATTGTTTCTAGTTCCCCCTTGTCTAGTCTGTGTGATGAATCTGCTTGTCTATTTTAAGAATTAATACCAAATGTTTTGATGGAAGTTTCTTTGAACTACATTTTGAAGTTGGAAAGTGCTTTTCTTCTTTAATCTCTACCATTATCATTATTTCCTTTGATAATCTTGATCTTTTTTGTTCTTATGAATGAATTTTGCTATTTTTTATTGAGCCTTATCAAGTTATTGAGTTACCTCTGATAGTTTTATTGAGTTCTATTTAATTATTGAATTATACATTTACTAAATTTTTGTGTGCAGTGTAACTGCAAATTAACTTTGGTAGTCCTGTCATTTTTATTATATTGGCACAGCCTAATCATGAGCTCTGAATATTCCTCCAGATATTTAAGTTATTTTTCTTGTTTAATGAGTGCTTTGTAATAAATCTGCAAGTAATTTGTGTTTTAGTAGATTTAACCCAAAACATTTTATGCATTTTGTAGTCATTTTGATGGGATTTCCCTTTCTATCATCTCAGACTTTATTGTTAATTTATTGTTAATCACTTTATTGTCATTATATAGGAACACTGTTGATTTTTGTGTTTGTTTTGAAGCTCTCAACTTTGCTGAAACAATTGAATCAATTATCTTTACTGATTTCCTATGACTTTCTAAATAAACCATTGTGTTATCAGCAAAAAAAATTATTGAATAATAGACTATTGAGTTCCATTATATCTAATTTTCTCTTGTTTACTTTTTCTTTTGTCTTACTACTCTTGTTAGAATTTCTAGAATTATATCAAGTAATAGCTAGGAGGGTAAGAATCCTTGCTTTACTCTTGTTTGTTTGTTTGTGTTGTTTGTTTATGTAGAAAAGGTCTAGTGCATCCGTACTACAGAAGATAATCCACTAACCTACAGTTATAGAACTGGTCTAATTCACTGGGAAGTCCATTACTTTGGAATGGTTACCCTTATTTAAAGTAAACCAAGTCAACTCTACACTGTCTTCTTCACTTGATTTCTGAGCCCCTTCATCATATCACTATTCTCCCTACCCAAGCCTCAGCATTGGATTACTCCCACCATTAGCCACCTTTGTTCCTACACACAAGTGATGGAAAGAAGGTAGAGAAAGCTACACAGTCATTCTGATTGGGTCCACTAAAAATTTTATGTTACACATTCTCAACTACACCCTCATTATTAGGCAATCCTACCAGACCTTTCTCATCAGTTCATTATTCCACTCTCCAAAATGGCTCTTCCAAACATTTTCATCCTTCCTCAATCCTCCCAGGTCACCCACACCCCCATACTCTCAAGCATCTTGCATCATATTTTACAGAGGAAAAAAATTGAGGCCATTCACCATGAACTCCCTCTTCTTCCTCATCTCATATCTCTGATACTTTCTTTCACTTTCTCCTCCTTCACCCCATCTCACATAAAAAGGTCTTTTTAAAATTTTCATTGACTTGTTTATTTACTTTTAGTTTACAAGATTCAGTTCCAGAGTCCCTTGAGTTTCAATTTTTCTCCTGTCCCTGCTCCCTCCACCATGGCAGCATGCAGTCAAGTACAGGATCTACAAATACTTTCACATCATACAATAGTCTGGTTGTATAGAAGTGTTGTGACCAATGGAGTGAACAATAGGAAAAAAGAAAGAAAACCAAACATGAAAAAGAACGATAGCATGTAGTTTGCTTCAGTCTCCATTTAAACTCTGGTCTTTCTAGATCTTTCTCTGAATGTAGATGTCTCCTTCCATCCTGAGACTTGTAGAGTTGTCTTATACCTGTGTGTTGCTGAGAATCAAATCAAAGTTGGTCGTCACAATATGATGTATCTTCGATTGTGTACAAATTTTTCCTGGTTCTGCTTGAAGAAGTAATCTTAACTCCTTATCATAATTAACCTCTTTACCTGTACAAGCAATCCCATTCCATCCCATTTCATCCAACAGGTTGCCCCCTCTGACATCTCCACACTTTCACTTATGTTCATTCTCTCTGTATCTATTGGCTTCTTCTCCATTGCCTGTGAATATGTCCATGTCTTCTCCATCCTCAAAAGACCCTCACTTGATCCTTCCACCCCATTTAACTATAATTTTATGTCTCTTCTACATTTTATGTGGCCTTTTTGAAAGGGTCATCTCCTTTCTCTCTCTTCTTAACATTTTATAGTCCAGCTTTTGACCTCATCATTCCACTGAAACTTCTCTCTGCAAAGTTACAATGGTCTCTTAATTGCCAAATCCAGTGACTTCTACTCAATCTGCAAACTCTTCTATCTTCCTGAACCTTTTGTACTGTTGATCACCCTATCTTCCTTAGTAGCCTTTTTTCCCCCTGGCTTTTGGGACACTGCTCTCTCGGTTCCATTCCTAGGTAGACATCATCCTCAACTCCTCAATATCTCATACCCTGCCCCTCCCCCATTTCCAATATGTCGCTAAGGCCTGGTTTCACCTTGGCAAAATTTCTTGAATACTCTCCCTCTTATCCTCTTACACTGCCACCATTCTGGGGAAGGTCCTAATCATCTCATAGATGGGCAATTGCAATAGCCTGCTGGTGGGTCTGCCTGTCTCAAGTCTCTACCCACTTTAATGCATACTCCATTTAGCCATCAAAATTTCCTAATACACAATATGATCATCTCATTCTTCTAGTCAATCAACTCTGGTGGTTCCCTATTGCTTCCAGGATCAAAATTTTAAAATCTTCTATTCAGTGGCCAAAGCCCTTCACAGTCTAACACTCTCCTAATTTTCCAGTGTTCTTACAACTTGCTCCTTGCTCTTCAGTCCAGTGACACTGGACTCCTTGCTATTCGACAAACAAGACACTCCATCTCTTCATTCTTGACATTTTCTTATGAGGAAAATGTTTATGCCTGGAATATGCTCCATTCCCTCCCCTGTTCTGACTACTGACTTCTCTAGCTTTCTTTAAATCCCAATTAAAATTCCATCTTTACAGGAAACTCCTCTTAATTCTAGCGCCTTCTCTTTGTTAATTATTTCCTATATATCTTGCATATAGCTTGTTTCCACATTTGTTTGTTTATTGTCTCCCCCAGTATGGGGGTAGGACTGTCTTTGACCTCTTTTTGTATCTCTGGAGCTTAGCAAATAAAATGTCTGTCATAAATTATGCACTATTTAATAAATGTTTTTCGACTCACTGACATTAACCTTTTCTTTGATTTTACTGGAAGCTTCTAGATTATCCCCATTGCAGATAATGTTTGTTTTTAACTTTAGGTAGATACTACTTATTATTTTAAAGAAAGCTCCATTTATTGCTGTGCTTTCTAGTATCTTTTTTTAAAAATAGGAATCAGTGTTATATTTTGCCAAAAGCTTTTTCTACATCTGTTGAAACAATCATATGATTTTTGTTATTTTTGTTATTGATATAGTCAATTATGTTTCATTTTTCTAATACTGAACCAGCTCTGAATTATTGGTATAAATATAAACTGGTTGTAGTATATGATTTTTATGATATATTGCTATAATCTTTTTGCTAGTATTTTATTTAAAATTTTTAGGACTAATATCCACTAGGGAAATTTGTCTATACTTTTCTTTATCTATTTTCAATCTCCCTGGTTTAGGTATCAAGACCATATTTGTGTTGCAGAAAGAATTGGCAGGATTTTTCTTTGTTTTTAGAAACAGTTTATGTGATATTAGAATTCATTGTTCTTTATATGTTTGGTAGAATTCACCGGTAAATTCCTACGTCCTGGATTTGTTTTTTTCTTTGGGATGTCATTTATGGCTTATTCAATTTATTTCTCTAAGATGATTTTTATTTATATTTTTAACTTTTATTTTATTCATATTTTTCTAAATATTCATCTATTTAATTTAGATTGTCAGTTTTAATGTTGTATAGTCAGGCAAAATAGCTCTTAATAACTGTTTTCATGACTTCTGCATTGGTTATGATTGCATCTTTTTTATTAATTTGATTCTCTCTCTTTTTCTTTTAATAAAATTATCTCATGGTTTATCTATTTTATTGTTGCCCCTTACCCCCCCCCCCCAAATAGTATATACTTTTATTGATTCAACTTTTCTTGTTTTTACTTTGGGGAAGTGAGATGGAAGACAATAAGGAGCAGGGAATAAGCATTTATGTAAAACCTACTATGTGCCAGGCACTCTGCTAAGTGCTTTACAAGTATTATCTCATTTGATCCACATAACAACCCTGTGAAGTAGGTAGTAAGTGAGTTGCCTGGAGTCACATAGCTAGTAAGTGTTTGAGGCTGAATTTGAATTCAGGTCTTCCTGACTCTAGGCCTAGCACTCTATCCATTGTACCACCTAGCCACCTTAACGTTAAAGTATTAATCTCTCCTTTGATTTTCAAGGTCTCTATTTTCATGCTTAACTGAGACTTTAAATCTGTTTTCTAGTTTTGCTTCTTTTTTTAGTTGCATGCAAAGTTATCAAACTCCTCTTTTTCTGATGTATAGACTTAGAGATATAAAATTTCTCCTAAGTTCCCTTTTGATTGAATCCCACAAATTTTCTTATGTTGTCATTATCTTTAATGAAATTGTAATCTCTATGATTTGCCTTTTGCCCAACCGTTATTAAAGATTGTTATTTAGTTTCCGATTAATTTTTAATATATACTTCTTTATTTGGTGTAATTTTGTTGCATTATGTTCAGATAAAGATGTATTCAGTATGTCCGGTTTTTTGCATTTGTAAGGTTTTATGACCTTACCTGGTCAATTTTTGTGAAAGTGCCATACACAGCTAAGAATGGGCATACTCTATTCTATTACCATTCAATATTCTCCAGAGGGCTAGCATATAAAATTTTTCTAAAATTCTATCCAGATCCTTAACTTCTTTCTTGCTAATTTTGTAGTTAATTTACCTAAGTCTGAGAGGAGTAAATTGACATCTCCCAACTATAGTAGTGTTATTATTCATTTTCTCCCATAACTCATTTCCATATTCCTTTAATAATTTAAATGCTATGAGATTTAGTGCATATATATTTTGTAAATACATTAATTCATTTTCTATGGTATCTTTTAGCAAAATGTGATAATAATTCTTTCATTAGGTCTAGTTTTGCTTTTGGTTTGTATGACATTATGATTGCTACCTCTACCTTTTTTTTCCACATCAGATGAAATATAATAGATTTTCTTTTAGCTCCTTATTTTTAGCTCTATGTTGTTTTTTTTTTTTTTTTTGCTTCAAAGGTGTTTCTCATTAACTACATACTGTTGGATTCTGGTTTCTAATCCATTCTGCTATCCTTCTATTTTGTAGGTAAATCCATTGCACTTGCATTCAGTTTGCTAACTGCATATTTCCCTCCATCCTACTCTCTTATGAGAGAATGTCCCCTCCTCAAAAGTCTGTTTTGCTTCTGACCACTGCCTCCCTTAAACTCCTTTTATTCTCCTCCTCTCCCCTCTTTCTCTTAGCCTCTTTCCCTCCTACTTCTCTGTTGTGTAAGATAAATTACTGTACCAAACTGTGTATGTGGATTTTTCCCTCTTTAAAGCAGTTCAGATGAGTGTGAAGTTCAAGTGTTCCTCACTCCCAACCCCTTATGCTATCCTCCCATTAAATAAACTATTTTCTGAGTCCCTATTAATGTCAGACAATTTTTTCCCATTCTTCCTCTCACTTTCCCTCCTCTCCCAGTGCATTCATCTTTCCATCCATTCATTCTTCTTTTGAGATCATCCAAACATGATAGAATCACACTCAGTCTCTCTGACTAAGTATACTCCATCAAAGACCCCTGGCAATAATGAAATTCTGAGGGGTTGCATGTATCATCTCTCCATACAAGAATGTAAGCTCTTTAACCTTGTTTAGTCACTCATGATTTCTCACTCATGTTTAATTTTTAATGCTTCTTTTTAGTCCTATGTTTGAATGTCAAAATTTTTATTCAACTCTGGGAGATGCTTACTAAACATCTGGAAAGTAATGAGGGTCATTCAATCCTAAAAATACAAAATCATATTTGTATAGTGATTAAAGGTTTCCCAAAACAACTTGGAGGAACAGGCAGCACATATATGATTGCCCATTTTTCAGATAAGTAAATGGAGATTCAGAGAAGTGAGGTAAAGTGAGTTATCTCAAATGAACTATCTAGGGTCTCATGGATAGTAGGGACAAAAACAAGGATTTGAATCCAGGTCTTTTGACTCCAGGTACAGAACTCTTTTCTATTGTACAATGCTGAGCCCAACTTGATCAAGTTTGGATTGTTCTTCTGCCTCCTCTAATTCATCTTCCTTGTGTCCCGGTGTCTAAATCAGTATTATTCAAAGTTTTTTTTATGTCAATAATCAATCACCATATCCTGAACCCCCAGTTCTGCCCAGACCAACACAGGTATTAGCCATTTGCTATTTTAATATTTAACTTGTCTATTTCAACTCTATAGTTTGTTGTGAATTCCATCTTGTTAGATGAAATTTTAGTGGGTATAGAAGTTAGGCACAAAATCAGCATTCAACTATGCTCAGTGATTACAATTTGAGGTCACTATCAGCATTACTTGTGATTACAATTTGGTGTTTCACAAATGGCACAGTTTAAATAGTTCTGAGACACTGTGAAGCCCATTGCCTCTTGAATCAAGGCTTCTCATCTGTCAGTCATCTGCCTGTTAAGAGAAGTAATGTTTTCTTATACAGTTTGAATGTGTTCTTTGTTTTTATTACCCATCATTAGACTGGTTTCTTAATCTATAAAAAGTATGAATGAAGGAAAGTATAAAAAGAAATAATAGTAATTGTTTGTAGTTTTTATAGAGAAATAATTTCAATGATCTATATTTGAACTTTTGGTATGAGGAAAGAGAGTGTAACTGGATCAGAGATCAAGCACTTAAAGTGATGTCAGAAGCCATGAAGTATAACACACTCATTTTGCAGATAAGGAGACTCAGGAAAATTTGCCCAAAGTCTCACAACTGATATGGTATTAGAAAACTCTAAATGACCAAGTGTACTATGTTTCCCAAAGGGAATGGTGAATCTCTAATCTATAGGATAGAGTTATAAGGAATAGGTATATCAGCAAGCACCCTAGCATACCCAGGGTGGCTGCTAGCACAGGTTCTTAGATCTGCTTTTCTAAAGGAAAGCAACTCAAAATGGGTTAACAATCTTACTTTAATCAATCAAATGTATATAATTTACCTAGTTCAGGGGGAAAAAGTCAGCACCCTGAACTTCAGAGAATGCAAACAGAATAAAAACAGAACTTACAAGCAGACAAAGAAACAGATCAGCAGACGGGCTTCCAAACCTCTGACTATTACATCCATACCCAGTCAGTTACCAGAGAGGGAAGCACCAACATGGGGGTTTTCAAAGCTGGGGGGCTCAACGGCTTCCCAGAGTCTTGTCTGGCCAAATCACACAACTCTTTCCAAAGTGAGCCCCAGAGCAAAACCTCACATCAGGGTACATATAGCCTTCTCCTGGATCAGAGAATGTCACAGCCTTCTTGACCCACTGCCCAATCACAAAGTAATAAGGTGTGGGCATTCCTGAAGAACAAGCCTCCTGCCACAGGTTCCATGTGACCACATTCAGCCTATTGGGGGCAGAGTATACTTTCAAATCAGGGAAGGTTCTCAGAGCCACTTAAGCCTATCAAAGGGCCTAGGGGCAGGGAAGATCTTCAGATTCCCATAACAATAGGGCAATGACTGTATGTTGAACTCCTAAGAGGAGATCTCATTTCAACAACTGTCCATTCTGATCCTTTATTTCATATAACACAGACAGTCTGCCATATTGTTTGTTCTCCTCTTGACTGAGACTGTCCAGTCTTACACCAAAAGTGGACTCAAATATTGTCTTTCTCTTTCAATGGCACTACTCTCTTTTATGCTCCTCAACTTTCTTTCTCCATTCAGGAATTTTGGAAGTCTTCTGAAATGGCTTGTCCCTTTGAATGAATGTTACCTGTTTAATCTATTCTCCTCCTCTGCTACCCAGTTACCTCATTCCTCTAGCTTTCCTACAATCCTTTCTCATCTGATTTGTTCTGTCTCTGGTTTCTTTTTTGCCACTCTTTTTTTTTTCACCACCAGTGTATTTTTTTTTAATCTTTGCTTGGACTCTTTTCTCCTTCCAACACCAAGACAGTTCTAGTATCTTTAGTGTTCCATTGGCTGGCAAATTGTGTAATTACTATGCTTAACAGGATGTGGGGTTTTGTAGAACCCAAACTCTGTTTTTTTTAAATCCAGTTATGGAGGTGTCTAGGTGGTGCAGTAAATAGAGCACTGGCTCTGGAGTCAGAAGGACATGAGTTCAAATCTGGCCTCAGATACTTAACACTTACTAGCTGTGTGACCTTGGGCAAGTCACTTAACCCCAATTTCCCAGCCTCTCTCCCTCCAAAAAGCAAAAAAAAAATCTAGTAATGCCAAGTTTTTGATTGTATGAATTTTTTTGAAAAATGTCATGTTTTTCTCAGAAATTTTTAACTATAAAGAGTGACAATATGGTTTGTTAGAAAGAGAACTAGCCTTAGTCATCAAAATATGTTATCTCAGAGGTGAAAGGGACAACAGAGGGCATCTAGTATGAGCCATACTGGAACACAATCTCTTCTACAACGTTCTCAATAAGGTTGTGTCATCCAGTCCTTGTATGATTTGTAGTGGTGGGGGTAGAGGAGGGGATGGGAATGCAATGAGGTTCCCTACCTACTAAGACAGACCACTTTGCTTTTGAAGAGCTCTAATAGTTAGGATGTTTGCCTTTCCATCAAATCTAAAGTGTCCTCTTGGCAACTTCCACTTATTAGGTCATAGTTTCTATCCTGACCTTCAGTTCCACGTCAGCAACTAATTAGCTCTTGACATTTTAAAGTGGATTTCCTATAGCCATTGCTACAGGTCTACAATAAAAGTTAAAATCTTTTTTCCTCCCATCCTTCTTCTGAACTTCCCTATTTTTCTCAAGGGAGGGAAGCATGAGAGTAGAGAAGGGGAGAAGCATTTATTAAGACCCTGCTATGTGCTAAGCACTGTGCTAAGTGCTTTACAGATATTATCATATTTGATCATCACTCTTTCCGTTAGATATAGAAATTATCCTTATCTATACGCTATTCCCTTTCCTTGAAAATCTAATCAATTACCAGGTTTTGTTGATTTTGTGTCTACCATATCTCTCATTTCCATCCCTTTCTCTCTCTCTCTCTCTCTCTCTCTCTCTCTCTCTCTCTCTCTGTCTCTCTCTCTCTCTGTCTCTGTCTCTCTCTCTCTGGCTTTCTCTGTCTCTCAGACCTGAGATTTGAACCCATATCTTTTTTCTTGCTATTTTATTTTTAAAATTTATTTAGTATTTTATTATTCTCCAGTTACATATAAAAATAATTTTTACATTCATTTTTAAAACTTAGAGTTCCAAATTCTCTCCCTTCCTCCCTCCCCATGTCCATTCATTGAGAAGACAAGCAATTCAATATAGGTTATACAACTGTAGTCATGCAAAACATTTTCATGTGAGTCATGTTGTGAAGGAAAATGAAGACCAAAAAAGAAACTCAAGAAAAATAAAGTTTAAAAAAAATGTGCTTCAATTTGTATTCAGACACCATCAGTTCTTTCTCTGGAGATGAATAGCATTTTTCATCATAAGTCCTTTAGATTTGGCTTGGACCATTGTATTGCTGAGAATAGATAAGTCATTCACAGTTGATCATCTTACAATATTGCTGTTACTTTGTACGTGGTACATTTCACTTTACATCAGTTCACGTAAGTCTTTCAAGGTTTTCCTGAGAGCTCATTATTTCTTATAAAAGAATATTATTCCATGATAATCACACATCACAATATGTTTGGTCATTCCCAAATTGATAGGATAAAAGAATATTATTCCATGATAATCACACATCACAATATGTTTGGTCATTCCCAAATTGATAGGTATCCCCTCAATTTCCAATTCTTTGCCACCAGAAAAGAGCTACTATAATTATTTTTGTACAAGCCCTTTTGTATATTTTTGTATAAGTCCTTTTCCTTTTTGTTTTTTTAATCTCTTTTAGGACACAGACCTAGTAGTGTTATTGCAAGATCAAAGGGTATTATGCATGGTTTTACAGTCCTTTGGGTATAGTTCCAAATTGTTCTACAGAACAGTTGAATTGGTTCACAGCTCCACCAACAATGTATTAATGTCTCATTTTCCCCACATCCCCTACAACATTTGTCATTTTTCTTTGCTGTCCTATTAGCCAATCTAATATGTATAAGGTAATACTTCAGAATTGTTTTAATTTGCATTTCTCCAATCAATACTGATTTAGAACATTTTTTCATATGCCTGTAGATAACTTTGATAACTTCATCTGATAATTGATTATATCTTTTGATCACTTATCCTTAGGGGACTGCCTAGTATTTTTATAAATTTGACTCAATTCCTTATATATTATTATATATTTGACAAAATGAGGCCTTTAGCAGAGAAATTTGCTTCAGAATTTTTTTTCACAGTTACTATTGCTATCTGTATATCCCTCCATCCTATTTCCTTCACCCATTTATTCTATTATCTCTCCTTTCACCCTGTCCCTCCTCAGACTGGTTCTGACTGCTCCCTCCTCCAATCTGCTTTCCCTTCTGTCACTCCCCTTTTCTTATGCCCTTCCTCTCCTACTTTCCTGTAGGGTGATAGATTTCTATACCCAACTGAGTGTGTATGTTACTCTCTCTCTGGGCCAATTCTGATGAGAGCAAGGATCTCTCATTCCTTTTCACCTCCCCCCTCTTCTCCTCCACTGTAAAATCTTTTTCTTACATCTTTTAAGTGAAATAATTTATGCCATTCTACCTCTCCCTTTCCTTTGATCAAAATATATTCCTCTTTGACCCCTTAATTTTTTTTGTATTTCATCCCTTCATATTCAATTCACATGTGTGCTCTCTGTCTATTTATACTTGTAACTGCCCTAATAATGAGAAGGTTCTTATGAGTTACAAGTAACATCTTCCCACTTAAGAATGCAAACACTATAACCTTAATAAATCCCTTACGATTTCTCTTTCCTGTTTAACATCTTATGCTTCTTCTGAATCTTGTATTTGAAAGTCAAATTTTCTATTCAGCTCTGGTGTTTTCATCAAGAATGATTGAAAATCCTCTGTTGATTAAATGTCTATTTTCCCCCTGAAGAGTTATATTCAGTTTTGCTGGGCAGTTGATTCTTTGTTATAATCCTAGCTCCTTTGTCCTCTGGAATATCATTTTCCAAGCCCTTTGATCCTTTAATGTAGAAATTGCCAAATTCTGACTATGGCTCCACAAGATTTGAATTGTTTCTTTTTGGTTGCTTGCAATATTTTCTCTTTGACCCTAGGAGCTCTGGAATTTAGCTACAATATTCTTGGAAGTTTTTATTTTGGTATCTCTTTCAGGAGGCATTTTGTGGATTCTTTCTTTTTCTAGTTCACCCTCTGATTCCAGAGTATCGGAGCCATTTTCCTTGATAATTTCTTGAAAGATTATGTCTAGGCTTTTTTTCTATCATAGCTTTCAGGTAAACCAATAATTTTTAATTATCTCACCTGGATATATTTTCCAGATCAGTTCTTTTTCCAATGAGATATTTCACATTATCTTCTATTTTTTTTTCATTCTTTTGGTTTTGTTTTATTCTGTCTTGATTTCTCATACAGCCATTAGCCTCCATTTCCTCAGTTCTAATTTTAAGGAATTATTTTCTTCACTGAGATTTTGTACCTCCTTTTCCATTTGGCCAATTCTACTTTAAGGATTTTTTTTTTCTTCTGTGGAATTTTGTGCCTCTTTTTTCATTTGGCAAATTCTGCTTTTGAAGGCATTCTTCTCCTCATTGGCTTTTTGTACCTCTTTTACCATTTGGCCTAGTCCTGTCTCAGTGACACTAGAGGGATATCTGTAATCAACTTCTGACCATTTGTTTGACCCCCTTACCATCTGCAGCCTGAGAGCTCCAGAAGCAACCTCTGTCACTGCTGATTCTATGGCTCCCAAGGCTTGCTCCTGGTTTGCTGGGACTGGGGCTGTGTTGGTTCAGCCTATGCTGTACTGTGCTCTACTCTCACCCAGGTGTCACAGACCTTTCTTATTTACCTTCTAAGTTTTCTTTGGCTGGAAAATTATTTCACCTCATCCTTTTGTGGTTTCTGTTGCTCTGGGAATTGTTTTGTGGCAGTATTTAAAGGTGTTCAGAGGTGTTTTGGGGAGAGCACAGGTGAGTCTCTGCCTTTTCCCCACCATCTTAACTCCAACCCCTTATCTCTTTCTATAGAAGGGACACAATCCTAATTCAGGCCCTCATCACCTCTCACCTAGACAACTGCAATAGCCTTCTCATTCACCCCCAACCTCTAGTCTCTCCTTTCTGCAATCAACTGTCAATATGATATTCCTCAGGCACAGCTTACTTCCTGTGTCACCTTTAAGTAAGTCAATGAGTTTCTTTGGGCCACACCTCTGGGGAAATGAAACAATTCCATTCAGATTTCCCATGATTAATGGAACTTAAAGTTAAGCAATATTACTCAACTCAAACATAGTTATCAGTAGAGCAAGTAAATCTGTGGCTAAAGGATGGTTGCTGAGAAAGTCTGCCTTCCCTCAGCTCTTACCCCTTATAAAAACCTCTTTCATTAACCTTGTTCTGCAAATAGTCCAATATTCCATTGACCAGCATTCTTTTCTTTGTGCTAAGATACTGAGTGTCCAGCAGTCTCCCACCGCTGGTATGGAAGTGTGCTTGGGAAGGCAGCATACTCCCCAGCATTACAACAAGCCAGGAAGGGAAAGAAAATTGCAGAAGACATCTGACCATGTCACTGGCCTGTTCTATAAGCTCCAGGGGCTATCTTACCTCTAGGGTCAAATACAGGTGCCTTTGTTTGGCCTTTAGAGACTTTCACAGCTGGGCTTAGACCATTTCCAGACCTTTATACAAAGCTTGCCTTCATGTAGAATACAATTCAGACTGCCTGGAATGTAATTTTTTTTAACTGTAGCATTTTTTTTTAAATGTGCATTATCTTAGTAATTTGGAGCATTAATCCATATTCTTGTTAATGTTTTGCAATCCTTTTGAGAACTCTTTGTTAACATCTATTGCAATCATTATTTCTTATAACAACAATATTCTATTACATAATGTATTATGCATAATTTATTTGGCTTTTTCACAGCTGATAATTTGTTGTTATTAATTCATTAGTATAGTGCCTGGAACAGAGTGAGTGCTTAATAAATATATATGAACTGAGGGATGGACATCTACTTCTTTTACAATGCCGTACTGCCACAAAAAATGTTGCTATAAACTTTCTTATGTAAATGGAAATATTCTTATTATCAATAACATTCTTGGGATATAAATGTCACTATGAAAAATCTTGGTCAAAAGTTATGCTTTGACCATTTATTTGCATCATTCCTAAATTCTTACCAAAATGACCATACTAATTCACAGGTCTACCAACAATGCATCAGTGTGCCTGTCTTCCCAACATTCCTCTGACAGTGACTATTCTTATCTCTTGTTATTTTGCCAGTTTGCTAGCTGTGAAGCAAAACATCACTTTTTATTTGCATTTATCTTATGAGAGATTTGGAGCATTAATTTCTATGGTTATTGATGCTTTATGAGCCTTCTTTTGAGAAGTCAGTTTGTAACTGTTGACCATTTATCTTATCAGCAAAAAATTTCTGCTCACCATACTCTTTTACCATGATCATTAGCCATTTTGCAGCAGCACCCAATCCCCCCATCCCACCTCTCTGCCAACCCCATTCCATATCTTGTTCTATGAACCATAAAAAACTAAAAACTACTCTTACTTCTAGAAGAGCACGCCAGTTGGTTCTCCCATTGTTGCAGTCATCTTCCCTTTGACTTCCCAGACCAAAACACTATCACTCTCCACTACTCCCCTCCCATCCATTAATATGTAACCTGACAACGAGAGCACTTTTATATTTCTTTTTGCAATGTTTAATGCATAAAATGCTTTTTAATTAATTGTTCACTGTCTCAGATAAGTTTATGACTTATACTATGTTTTAGAATCCACTCAATGCACCAAAACTGTCACACACCAATAGAACACAAAGTTTGAACTACATTGTACATCAAGATCAAGGAGACGTTTTATTGTTATTTTAAACCATGACAGGGGGAAATAGGGTGACAAGCAGCCTTTCCTCTTTCAAGTAAATAGACCCTTCTTATAAGCCATTTGATACTACAGATGGAAAAAATCAAGAGAGAAAATGAGGACAGTTATACAGTTTGTGAAGTGTTATAAAGTATGAGACAGCAATGCTTTATACAATGAGAGAAAAGAATAGCTCACAAAGCCTTAAATATAGATTTGCCCCATCTTACAGCATTAGTCATCAGTGTAAGAAGGATCCTAGTGTTGGGAACATATTATGAAATGGGTTGGAAAGGCCAGGAATGAAGAAAGAACAGCAAAACTGGGAAATGGATATGAAATATGAACGCTGATTTTATGTTAAAATAGTGGTGATTTGGAATTACTCATATTCAGAGAGGAATCCATAGGTACTTCTCTCTTTGGGTCACCTAAATGACTTCATTCTCTTAGAATGCTTTCTGCTTGAGCCACCTTGAAAGATAGAGACAGACCCTTTTGATTACACTTATATAGGGAGTTACTTGATAAGTAAATTCCCTCTCCAATTCTGTGAGCCACTAAAAAGTTAAGTGACTTGTCCAGTATCACAGAGACCGCACAGGTAAGAAACTTAACTTGAAATGAATGTCTGACACCAAATCTCTCTCCATTAGGCATCATAGTCAATTTAAATACATTTCAATAAGGTTTCTTGAGCCAGTTTAGGGTCAATTAAAAATGGAAAAGGTAATACAAAGGCAGAATATGAGGGAATAAAGAGACCAGACAAAGAACAAGGTTGGCATGGCCTTTGGTGCATTAAGAGAACATGTGGGTGAAATTACCCCAAAGCATGATGAAATAGCAAGGTAAGTAACTATCCTGTTTCCTTTGTTTCAATGTTTTAGATTCAATAGAACCAACAGTCTGGACCTGGGGTCTATGAAATTCATCAGTGCTAAGAATGAATGGGTTTATTGATTTTGGCTGTAGATTCTATGTTAGTGAAAGTTTCTAGACTTTTGCAATTTACTAAGAATTTTGTTTCACTGAAACTCTTTTGTAATTCTAAAATTGGCAAGAATCCATTCTTGGAAGCAACTTCTGAAATGAAATAAGCAATTAAAAGTTGTATTTTTGAGGGGAGATGGTGCAGATGTATATATCCTGTGTATGACATGGACTTAATTCAGAAAGTTAAGTTAATGAAGTACTGTAATAATTTATGTTCTAATTATTGATATTAAGAGGCATAAAGAAGCAGCTAGAGCTTCAGTTATGTGAATTGACCGCCATTAGTTGAATTATAGTTTCTTTTTCATGTATATTTCATTTACATTTTTACGCCTAATTTTCTTCCATTTTATCACTCCCTATCTTTCTTCCAGAAAGCCATCTCACATAGCAAAGACATTTTTAAGAAAAAGAAGAGGAAAAAAACCAGTAAAAACAATAAAAAATATCTTTATAGTGTATTTAATATTTCACCCAGACTCACAGAAATCCCATCTTGAGTTTTTTCTCTACTTTCTTCTTTCTGGCCAAGTTTGGTCTTTGGAACTGTGCAACATTAATTTTGTTTTGTGGTTGCTCTTTCAATGAAAATTACTGTAGTCATTGAGTATATTATTTTCTTGACTCTGCATACTTCAGTCTCTATAAGGTCATGTAAGTCTTTCCATGCTTTCCTGCATTCATCATATTCAAAGTTTCTTCCAGCACACTAATGTTCAACTTTACAATTTGTCACACGTAAGTTTAGCTTTTCCCCACAGTAGACATATTTTGTTATCAGTTATTTGCTACAACAAATGTACTAAGCATCTTTGTATATGTTGTTGTTCAGTCCTTTCTGTCATTTCAGTGGTGTCTGACTTATTGTGACTCCATCAAGGGTTTTCTTGGCAAAGATACTGGAATGGTTTGACATTTCCTTCTTTGGCTCATTTTACAGATGAGGAAACTGAAAAACTCTATCTCCTGTGCCAAAAAGCTGACCTCTAGCTATGTGATAGAGGATATCAAAGGTACTCTCAGATAATACCACAGCCCTCTACTCTTCATTCTAATACAAGCTTCTTTATTAATTCTCTCCTAACTACCTGGTTTAAAAGTAATTGGGGGGGGGGGTTGCTCTGGATTATTTTCAAAAATTAAGAAAACTCCTTCCAATCATCTCAGTCCCTTTTCTGGAATAAGATTTCTACAACAGACTAGATTCCTTTTTCTCAAACAACAGCTGGATACAATTAGACACTTCACTGCTAGTGACCAAGGAATTTACTAATAGTATCAAAAAGAAAGAAAAGAGAATAAACACAATACAGAATGCTGCAATTGAACCAGCAGTCAGAGTCACCTTTGGGCTCTACAGAACCAGGGGAGAAAGGAGCTGCTGGATGGACTTGCTCTCCCTGTCCCCTGCTTCTGGTTCTGCCCGTCTCACTACAGTCAACCCCTCTGTCCCACAGTGGTCTTCTCTCTTCTTGTTTGTTTGCTTCTATTTGCCCCTCCCCTCCTCATGCGGTGCCCTAAAATTGGGGAGTGAGTCCCTTCCTCAAGGCCACTGAAACCCCTAAACAAACTGAGCTCCCCTCGGATTGTCTGTTAGCAAGTCTCCTTAAATTGCTGGTAAAAAGATTTGTTCTCCTCAGCCTGTCAGTGAACTTTCTCTATGATCCCATTAAAATCAAGCATCAATATCCAAACTCTGTGATCCAGAACCTCAGGAAATTGAGCCAGCACTCACAGGAAAATAAGAGTCACCATAGACTCTTATCTGATTAACCAAGAATTCTGTCTTTGCTGGCATCAGTCATTTCTCACGGATAAAGATTTGGGGTGATAAAGATCATCCTGAACTTTACTGGGAACAGAAAACAACAGGAAAAGGCATTGAAAGTATCCAGATTCTAGTCAGGTGTGGGTTCCATAGGCCACCAATGGGTCACCTACTGTAAACTGTTGATTCTTTGTGGAGTTTTTCACAAACAAATGAAAGAACATCCTTAAGATAGTACAGGGTTGGCTGACCTTTTGAAAGACCATGGCATTTTTTCAACAGGAAGAAGGCCTCCTTTTTAATGAATTATAAATATTATGGCATCCACCAGTTTTTCCAATCACCTACTGTTCATATAGTATTTGATGAGAGAAAAAAATATACTTTTGTGATATTCTTTTTATTTCTAATATATGTTATGCTTGGTTCCTATAGTCAGGCATTTTCCGCTTAGTTACTCTCTTGGTGAACTTACAGCAGACTCAGAATAAGAGAAGCATTCTGAGGAGATATAAAAGCATAATAATCGTCATATGTTGAATGACTGATTGACAATCTGTATATAGTTTTCTTTTGACCTGAGAATTTTCTTGCCCAAGAATGTCTCAATGCAGTGACATACTTTCATAATTTAGTATTCTTTCGTACATGACATTTTAAATTCATAACAATATCTTTGTGAGTTATTTAATGAAAAGTGTCATCTTAGTGAACTTCACAAGGAAATTGCTTTGTATTTCCTTAATCAAGATTATTGATTTTTGTTTGAAACCTCCACTGCATTCTCATTTCCTCCAATAGGAAACACTAACTGACTTTATGAATAGTTTTATACAGATAATCAACCAACACTCCATTTTATTTATTGTTTTGGAAAAAAATAACAAAAATGAAATTTCAAGAAGTTAAGTTGTCTATAGACAGGATATAAAACTGCAAATACATGAAAAAAATTAAATTTTTTTTTATTTCAGTTACCTGAGAGATTCATTTGAAATTCTCTCAAAAATTATGAAATGAGTAATTCCAAATCACCACTATTTTAACATAAAATCACATGAAATTATGAAAAAATTTAAAAGATTATGTGATCGTGTGCTAAGGATAATGTGTGTGGAGGGGGCTGTAATTATAATTTTCAGCTCCTTCCTTTTCCAAGTTTTTTTTGCTACCTATCTAACTGGAGGGATAAAAAAAGACTTATCATCAAAATTATATTTATTTCAAGAAAGAAAAAGATACTTCCAAATGGAGGGAAATGGGAATCTATCATTGCATTAAAGGCAAACAAGACAGAATGTTCAAATGTATGGAGGTGGGAGGTGGAATGGTGAGATTCCCAAATGTGATTAAGTCCAGTTTGGTTGCAACATGATGTATTTGAAAGGCAGTATTATGAGACAGAAAAAGACAGGGAAAATTACTCTGAAGTAAGATGGTGAAAGACAATGAAATTTGTATTTTAACCTGTGAGCAAGAAGGAGTGAGTTGACTTTTTTCAGCAAGAGGTGATATTGTCGGTTTCAAAAAAATAATTAAGAAGGTCATTTTTTAACATTATGTGGTAGACTGACTAGAGAAAAGAGAAAATAAAAACAAAGAAAGAGCTTAGGAAGCTATTGCAATCATTTTGGTGAAGACGATATAAGCTTAAACTTAGGTGAAGGCTATGTGAATGGAAAAGACGAATGGATGCTAGAGATTCTGGGAAAATGGAATAAATAAGGTTTTGTGACTGGTTAGATATGGGGGAGAGGGAGAGAGCAGAGGAAAGATTACTCTGAGGGTATAAATGTAGGTGACCGGGAGGATGTTGCTGCCACCAGCAAAAATAACTAACTTGGGACAAGGGACAGGCTTAAGGTAGAAGTATGGTTTGGGGGCACTTTGGATTCTATCTACCTCCAGCACATCCATTGAGGATGCCAAAAAGGCTTTTGGTAATATCAATGTAGGCTTTCAGAGAGAGGAATGAAGATTGGGTATAGAGATCTGGAAGTCACCTGAAAAAAGATGATAATTGAAACCATGGGAGTTGAGGAGGACTCTAGTTGATGGAGTATGAAGAGAGAGGAGAAAAGGATGCAAGATTCAGACTTGGAAGATCTTATGTGAAGGTGATGGATGATACAAAAAAAGTATCATGTTAAAATAAAGATCCCGTTGTCTTTCATAATCTTTCCAGTATAATTTTAAAAATTCATTTGTTTATTTACTTTTAGTTTACAAGATTCAGTTCCAGACTCCCTTGAGTTTCAAATTTTCTCCCCTCTCTCTCCCCTCACCCATGGCAGCATGCAGTCAACTATAGGATCTGTAAATACTTTCACACTGGACACTAGTCTGGTTGTATAGAAGGGTTGTAACCAATGGAGTGAACAATGGGGAAAAAGAAACAAATCCAAATGTGGAAAAGAATGATAGCATGTAGACAGCTTCAGTCTCCATTTAAACTCTGTTGCTTCTAGATCTTTCTCTGAATGTATATATCTCCTTCCATCCTGGGACTTGTAGAGTTGTCTTATAACTATGTGTTGCTGAAAAGAGTCCAGTTTATCAAGGTTAGTTATCACACATACGATGTGTCTATGATTGTGTAAAAATTTTTCCTGCTTCTGCTCTTCTCATTTAGCATCAGTTTGTATAAGCCTCTCCAGGTAAATATGAAGTCCATCTCCTCCCCATTTCTTATAGCACAATAATATTCCATTACATTCATACACTACAACTTATTTAGCCATTCCCCAATTGATGGGCATCCCCTTAATTTCCAGTTTTTTGTCACCACAAAGACAGCTGCAATAAATGTTTTTGTACATATGGGTTTTCCTCCCACTTCTACAACCCCAGAAGTGGTATTACTGGGTCAAAGGGTATGCAATTATTTATAGCCCTTTGAGCATAGTTCCAGATTGCTCTCCAGAATGATTGTATCAGTTCACAGCTCCACCAACAATGCATTAGTGTTCCAATTTTTCCACATCCTCTCCAGCATTTGTCATTTTCCTGTTTTGTCATCTTAGCCAATCTGGCTGGTGAGATGTGGTACCTCAAAGTTGTTTTGATTTGTATTTCCCGAATCAATAGTGATTTAGAGCATTTTTTCATATGCTTATAGATATCTTTAATTTCTA
>CM053583.1:195062526-195086849 GCA_028627135.1 Pseudochirops cupreus
AGTATTGCGGAAACAAAATCAGGATAACACAAGACCTAGCAGCTTCTACATTAAGGGATCAAATGGCTTGGAATATGATATTCTGGGGGTCAAAGGAGGTAGGACTAAAACCAAGAATCACCTCCCCAGCAAAACTGAGTATAATGCTACAGGGAAAAATATGGTCATTCAATGAAGTAGAGGACTTTCAAGCATTCTTGATGAAAAAAACCTGAGCAGAACAGAAAATTTGACTTTCAAATACAAGAATCATGAGAAGGTAAACAGGAAAAAGAAATTATAAGGAATTTATTAAAGTTGAGCTATTTACAGAAGCTCGGAAGTGTGAGTAACAACACGAAGGTCCACATAAGGACCAAATCTTGGATTGAGGATCAAGAAATGGGAGCCTTCCTAAGCGTTGCAAAAGGGTCTGATGAGCCACCAATTTTCTTAGAAATCCACTATACAGGGAGTCCAAATGCAGATGACTCACCTTTGGTGTTTGTTGGAAAAGGAATTACCTTTGATAGTGGTGGCATCTCAATCAAACCTTCTGCAAACATGGATCTTATGAGAGCTGATATGGGAGGGGCAGCAACTATATGTTCAACCATCATCACAGCAGCAACTCTAAAGTTACCACTTAATCTTATTGGTTTGGCTCCACTTTGTGAAAATATGCCCAGTGGGAAGGCAAGCAAACCAGGAGATGTTGTTAAGGCGAAGAATGGGAAAATGATGCAGGTTGATAATACAGATGCAGAGGGGAGGCTCATATTAGCCGATGCTCTCTGTTATGCCCACACGTTTAATCCAAAGGTTATAATAAATGCTGCAACATTAACAGGTGCCATGGACATAGCTTTGGGGTCAGGTGCCACTGGAGTCTTTACCAATTCAACCTGGCTGTGGACTAAACTCTTTGAGGCAAGCACTGAAACAGGGGACCGCATGTGGAGGATGCCTCTCTTTGAACATTATACAAGACAAATTGTAGATTGTCAACTTGCTGATATTAATAATATTGGGAAATACAGATCTGGGGGAGCTTGTACAGCTGCAGCATTCCTGAAGGAATTTGTAACCCATTCTAAATGGGCTCATTTGGATATAGCAGGAGTAATGACAAATTCCATATCTGAAGAAAGGAATGTCAGGAAGGCCTACAAGGACCTTGACAGAGTTTCTAGTTCGAATGAGTAAAGAAAATTCTGAATGAAGTACTGATCTTAAAATTCTTTTATTTCATCTTAAATTGGATAGTTGGGTTTAAATGTTTTAATAATGGCTTCCTAAACCTGGAATAAAATGAAACACATTTGGCTAGGATCATAAATACAACCATTTTACTTTACACAAATATTCAGTGATGAAAGGCAAATCTTACATAGGACCTGACAACAGATTTTTAAAAAGGTGTTTATAAATTAATTGATTGTTGATTGTTTTTTAAAAACCATAATAGCCTTCTAATTTGTATAACTGAACTAAGGGGTAAAATGCTAATTATTTTAGATTTGCTACAAGAAGCCATTAACAAAATTACTATGCACTGTTCTGAAGCAATAAACTCATCTTTCTTTGAAAAAAAAAAAGTTGAGCTATTTACATTCCTACATGGAAAAATGATAATTGTAACTCATAAGACTTTTCTCAGTATGAGGATAGCTGAAGGAAATATATACGTGTGTGTGTGTGTGTGTATAGATAGATAGATATAGATATAGATATAGATATATACATATATATATGAGGATATATATATAGGAGGATGTATGTGTACATAAGTATATATATGTGAGTGTGGGCATTTGTATGTTCATGTATACATAGACAGAGGGCACAGGATGAGTTGAATATGAAGGGATGGTATCTAAAAAATAAAATTAAGAGATGAGAGAGGAATTTATTGGGATATGGAGAAAGGGAGTGGTAGACTAGGGTAAATTATTTCATATAAAAGAGGCAAGAGAAAACTGTTATAATGGAGAGGAAGAGCAGGAAGGTGAAAGGTAATGGGACAACCTGATTCTCATTGAATTCGGCTGAAGGAGGGAATGACATACATACTCAGTTAGGTATCTTACCCTATAGGAAAATAGGGGGGTAGGGGACAAGAGAGGGGAGGATAGAAGGGAGGGCAGGTTGGGGGAGAGGGTAGTTAGAAGCAAATATTTTTGTAAAGGGATAGGATCAAAGGAGAAAATAGAATAAGTGGGGAGTGGGATAGGATGGAGGGAAATACAGTTAGTCTTCCACAATATAACTACTATGGAAATGATTTGGGTAAGTACACATGTACAATTTATATTGAATTGCTTATCTTCCCAGTGGGGTTGGGTGAGGAGGGAAGAAGAGAAACAAATCTGGAACTCAAAGTTTTAAAAACAAAAGTTTAAAAATTTGTTTTTTACATGCAACTGGGAAACAAGATATACAAGTACTGGGGTATAAGAAACCATCTTGCCCTAGAAAGTTAGGGGGCTGAAGGAAGAGGATATAAGAGAGAACAGATTGGGTGAAGGGGAATTCAGTAGGCTTGTTTTTGGAGGGTGAGGGTAGGGGAAGGAGAGAGAAAAATTGTAATTAAAAATCTTGTGAAAATGAATGTTGAAAACTAAAATTAAATAAATTAAAACATAAAAAAATGACATCTCATGAAATCACTGTGGATTTATTTGTTGGGAGTTAGGTTCCCTGATGTTTCCCTATCAACCTATCACTACTTCTTTCCATTGGTTTTTCTCCTTAACAGTCAAGGTGTCACTATTTTGGATCATTTGTGTGTTTATTCATTTCTGTCACTTTTTGGGTCTTTTGAACTCACCTTTATTCCTTTAAATATACCCAGGGATACATCCTATGTTCAATTTAATGGCCTCTTTTAGTGCAACTGAGAGTGGAGTTGGGATGCACCATCCCTGTTGAATGAAATTATAGGACTAATGTTGATCCCAACTAACTCCTAACTCCTATCTCCACTTTTGTTGGCATGGATCAATGTTGACACAATCCATTCCTAGTGGTGTTGTTTCCATTTCAGTGGCTGCCAGTATTTTTTTTCCTTTAGGGGTGATCTCAAACCACTGCAGCCAAAGGCTCAAAATCTCAACCTCTCAAAAACAGTTCAGTGATTGGCCAGATTTCAGCCTTGAGGAAACTCTCAGTCAGGCTTCCTTCTCCTACCTTCACAAGCAGGAGGATTCACAAAACCATTGAACAAATAGATTTACTAACAACAGAAATATAACACCTTTTTAGGGAGGCAGCAATATATGATAGAGGGAGTTCAGGATTTTGAATCAGAGGGTTCTCTGAGTCCTCGCTCCTGCCACTTTCTCTCTGTGTGACTGTGGGCAGTCCCTTCAGCTCTCTAGGACTCAGTTACTTCACCTGGAAAATGGAAGGATTGGATTCAGTGACCTGTAAGATTGCTTCCATCTCTGTTTACAATCAATGGCAATAGCCATTACTCTAGGAAATTACTGTCAAGCAGGGGTCTAAGGCTCTTCCCCCCAATTCAGCTTTGCTTTAAGCTCAGGTTTCAGACCCCATGAGCTTCAGGGAGAGGAACTATCTTTTCATCATCCACCTCCACCTTCTTCTGAAGCTTGTTCACTGTCTTTCCAATGGTTGGGAGTTGGATGCCCAACTAAGTTCATGGTCACTATAAGTCCCAGTCTATGTCCCCAGTGGTCTGTCAGCAGGTATTCAGTTGAGCAAGACTGCTTCCACTACACTATTCATCTATACAAACAATATGGACTTGGATTGCACCTTTCCCCAAGTCTCTAGGCACCTGTTTCTAAGAAAATTTTCAGATCCATGAGGAAGCTTCACTTAGGTACTTAGAGCAGCAATGAGTCTTGTCTCTACCTAGCAAGAGCTGCCTCAGGCCACTCAGAGGAAACCCAACGTGTTCTATAGTCATCTTCCCCACATTGACTGTGGATCTAGAAAAAAAGCCATGTCCCTTTATGCATCATAGGTTACAGTCCCCATTACACTTCATTTTCTCTAAAAAATCCTAGGTCTAGGTTTAGTTAAGAATATCCAGAGGCTTCCTTTTTGGGCTATCCCTCTTGAGGATTGTGAAGACTTCAGCACATCAGGTAGTCCATACAAGGGGTCAACATCATTCCATTCCTTTCTCAATGTCTTCCCCAATACTACACTTTCCAGTTCTTGACCTGGACTCTGATTGGTGAGATAACTAACCCGAATCAGACCCACCATGCTGCTGCACTCTGGTCATTTCCATGCAATGTCACTTCCAAGTAGCTTCCCTTTCCCCTTTTTTGCCCATTGCTTTGGGAATAATAATCAAATCAACACCAGCATCCCCAGAAAGGATATATCAATTGTCCTAAAGTTATACTCTCTGTTCTTGGGACTTCTAAATAGTTAAATAAATGCATTATTTATGTTGTCTCTCACAATTAGAATGTAAGCTCTTTGGGATCAATAACTTTCCTGCTTTGTACATGTATCCCTAATTCCAAATCTGGCACCTAGTAACCAATATATATTTTTTCTTTCATTTATATCCCACCTATCTTCATTAAGAATTTGGAGCAGTTCAAAAACCCTTTTGGTGGTGATCTTGTCACTGCTTATGAACCCACAAATCTGTACTCTCTTGTGAGGACCAATAATATTGCTGGGTATCAATCCTCCAATAATTGGCTGCCATAGCTGCCAATCTGCCCAACATTCAAGGCCACCTCATGTGTTAGGCTATGGCTTGAAGCAGGTGCTCCACTTCCTACACATTGTGTCTGCCTGTTGACTTCTAGTTCCATGTTACATTAGAGGATCATCCTCTGCAGAATGTGTGTGTGTGTGTGTGTGTGTGTGTGTGTGTGTGTGTGTGTGTGAAACACTGTCTACCTCCCAAGTCAATAGGGCCCTGCCCCAGGTTGCTGTCTTTGGACAAGACCTCTTCTGTCTTCTGCACCCTAGGGCCTTCTCCAGGATAAGCAAAGCATCCTTGCCTCCTGACCAGCTTCCATACTGCTTTCAGGTCCTGCCTGTTGTGAGCAGGATGCCTGGGGTCTCACAAGACTCTCTCTCTGTCTATCAGGAGATTCGATCTCAAGGATTCACCTGGAATACTCTAATCTAGTTCCTCCTCTAAGTAATCTTGTCCCAATCATGGATACTGTGCCTAGATTCATTGGTAATCATTAGCATATTTTCATTCTCGTATGCCAGTCCCATCCCAGTGAATCTGAAGCCTTTACTCCTGATGTTCAAACCATTCACCAACCTTAAGTTACCTATTCTTTACCCCTATCATCTTAACACTTGCTCCCTGTTGTACCAGTCCAGGATGATGTCTATCTTCTCCTTCTACTGGGCCCTTTGGAATGCCTGCTCCATAATTAACAAATTCCTCTTACCCTAAATATTTTTTCTCAATAGCTCCATCTTCAGATCTTCTTTGAGATATAACTCTCTCCTAGCACTATACCTTCCACAGTTGTCCTTGCCACCCTTTCTAATATTAGTTACATTCAAACCATGGTTCATTATGGATCATGTTGGAGAGAGTCAGAATACACTTCACTCACCATTGTTACTTACAGACACTCTCTATTCCACCTTCACTAAGCAACCGCTCCTCCATTTAGATTCAAATTAAAATCTATCACACAAACTGACCCCTGAGGATGTTATTTACCACCTTCCAAGATATTCTTCTTCCTTCCTCAATGACTTCAGTGCCCAGTTTAAAGTATTTCTCCCCTATTCCCATGACAGGAGGATTTGACATACATATTGAAACCCTTCCATATACTGTGACTGACCGACCAGCTCCTCAATCCATTCACTGCCCATGGCCTGATCTACTTTGCTTCATCTGTGAAGAAATGGTGACATCCTTGATTTTGTCATCACTCAGAAGTCTCCCATGCCCTTGTTCAAGAACTCTGAAATTATTTGTCTAGTCATACACCTTTACCATTCTATCATCCTCTATGCCTTAAACCTGTTCTTTGTCTTTGCTGTGTTTTCTCTGCCTTTCATGTCATTCCCATGTCTTCATCCCAGCACTGACTACACTTTCCTCTTCTCTTAACTCCTTAGTGAACTAAACCAACTCTATATTATCTTCTGTGCTCAAATCACTTGTCCCCTTGTCCTAGTACTAGTCCCATTTTACTAGACCCCAACAGTAGTAATCTATACTCCTGCCATCTACCTCTTTGCTTTTCATGGAGTTTAAAAGAGCAGGAGGAAATTAAAAGATTTTTTTCTACCTGGGCTCATTATAAACATTCCTATTTTCAACTGGATCCTTACTGCCTTTAAAAAAAATTTATTCCTGTCTAATAAATTCGCTGGCTCAATCTGTATAGTAGCCATTCCAAAGCTTCTCTTTCATGGCATCCATTCATACCCCTCTCTCACTTAAAGGGTTTTACCCAATAAATTGAGACCATTTGCCAAGAGCTCCCCAATCCTTCTTCCCAATTGTGGCACCAGAGGCATCCGTCATCTCTGCTCCCAGAAGCTCCTAAGCTTGCACCTGTTATGTCAGTGACTCCTCCCTTACTCCTTGTCCCCTGAAATGCATTTTCTATTCAGATAAAAGGAGTTTGGGTTATTACAGAAATTACAGAAATGCAACTCTTAGATTGCACTACAAATTCTCCTTGTTCTCCATATTTGTTGGAAGAGAGACTCTTGGTCCTTGGCCTTTCTTTTGCCTGTAACTCCCATAGAATTTTGTATTAACAAGTAAAATATTCTATGTAAATATGTGTTCTATATTATATATATATATACAGAATAAATAAAAAGAGAATCAATCAGCATCTACATTGTTTGCTACAACAGAAAGTATTGCTGTGAAAATACTGGTGCCCATGGTACCGTTTTTGTTTCTTTGACTCCCCTGGGGTATGTATCTAGTATTCCCATTCTCTCCCAACTCCTTTTTCCCCAGTGTTTTTAAATAAATCATTACATTATCTTCAAATCTGAGTAAACCCAGATGATTCTCCCACATTCGTTAATTTTTGGATCAGACATTTTGCAAACCCTTGCTTAATATTTGAATGCATTTGGTCTCTTTTTGGAGAGGTTAAGGGACCAATTTGGTGACTATTTCTGGGACAGACAATATCTTCTTCATATTTTTTCTTTTAGAGGCTCTTTGGGTGTCATCATATCAAAGGCAGAAGAAAAAAATAAACTCCTTCAGACAGATACATAATGCCTGGTATGGGTATGGGATGATAAAGAAGTCACTCCTTGGTTTAGTAGAAATAAATCAGGAAGACTGCCAGGTCTCTAGTCACTAGGGTATGCTGTGAATCTATTGGTCACATGTGCCTGCTGTTTTGTCCCTATTCATATAGAGGTTTCAAGGAGCAGTGGAAAGATGTTGGATTTAGAACCAGAGGATGTGGGTCTGAATCCAGGTCCTCTCATTGCCCCCCTGAGGGACCTTGCAAGTTACTCTTAGAGCCTCATTTTGCTCATTTTTCAAATGAGAAGGTTGGAGTAGATGACCTACATGGTGATTTCCTCCTGTCTGATCGATTTATTACTCTCAGTTTTTTATCTTTGGGCATGAATGCATTCCTGAGAAATGTTTTCCAGTGTATCATGAGTCACATATTAGCAACATGTTGACAGAAGTTAAATAAAGTATAATGAGGTTAACAAACAAGATGGTATCTTGTTTAAATTCCTTGAGTGGGAGACATGGCAAGTAAAGATGTTACCGTGATCAAAAAATTTGTCTGGAGAAGCTAATGCTCGCTCATGGGAAGGCAATGTGATCTCATGGAGAAAGCATCACTTTTGAAATCAAAGAAAGGGGCTTGTTGTCCACTCTGTTGTTGGATATTTGGCTTTGAGTAAATTCCTTAACTGCCTTGGGCCTCAGTTTTTCAAGGACCATTTCACTTCCAAACCCTTTGAGGAAGGAATTACACTAGAAAGGAATGGTTTAGGAAGTTACAACTAGCTTTATAGGAGAAATGCGAATTCCTTGAAAGGAAGGCAGGAAGGTGCCTTCTGATAATCATATAATAAAATATTTTTTTTTAATTTAAGCAACTGGAGCTCACTTACAGCTCCTTGGGAGAAAGCATTATTTTGTGCATGAGATAGGAAAGGAAGCGTTGAAACCTGTGGACCTAGAATTTCTCCTACAGTATACACACTGATAAATTCAGATCAGTCTTTTAAACAACAAATAGCAGGCACACACATCATCATCTGTGTCCTTCAGGACTGAGCCAAGAGCCTGATGCTATATAAGTTGCTCAGAAGAAATCATGCCCTAGAAGTGCACCTGTGCATTAAGTATGTTGATATTTCTCTACAACTTGAGGATGGATAATATGTCGCTTTTGCCTTGTCTTCAGAGATAATTTAGTTGTATTGTGGTGAGAGCCAGCCTCAAAGCTTAGAAGATATGAGTTTAAGTCTTGTCTCTGACATGTCCTGGCTATGTGACCCTGGGCAAGGGACTCAACTTCTCAGTGATGAAGGCAATTCTCTACAGAGATGGGGTTGACTGGCATTGGCAAAGGAAATTTCCTTACTTCTGAGTTCATTGGTATGCCAATAAAATTACAACTAGTCACTATCCCCACCTATCCCTAGAAACTACTATGTAATCAATTTCCAGCCCTTTCCTTTCAATATCCCTCACCTCTCCTCTAATGCCAGGTAGCTAGTAGTAGCAACTACAAGAGAGACTATTCAGGAGGACAAGATGTTTGTAAAATTCCGAGGCACGTAATTTCTGGGAAATGTGATCATTTTATTAATAAGGCCAGCAAGTTATCAATAAAAGAATGGTCATTTATCCATATCTCTCAGACCAACGTCCCATCATGGAAGTGGGCTCACAGTTTATATAGCTTTCAAAGAGTAGATGCTCCTGAGAGGGGGCACCAATCAACTCTGATTGGTTAACATAATTATAGGTGTGTGTGTGTGTGTGTGTGTGTGTATACATATATATGTAGTGTGTGTGTGTGTGTGTGTGTGTGTGTGTGAGGGTGGCTATATTAATATTGGGGTCTTGAGGTATGTGACTTAGGTCACCAAAATCTTGATCGAACACATATCAATTTCTATATCACCTATCTTGATAAAATGGAGAATAAACAGTTCCCCAACCCTGTCTGAACAAACCCAATGAGCAAGAATACACCAATTAGCTCAATCTTAGAATTTATTTACTGTCTTATGGATTAGATCTGAGCCTGGGTAAATCTTTGAGAGATATTTGCCTCACTGGTTGATTTCTGGATGAGAATGAGAAAAGGGAAACCTTGTTTCAATTCAATAATTAATTATTAAATGTAAGAGAAAAATATTCATTTCTAACACGAAATTTGGGTGTTTATCAGTTGGTAAGAAATAATGATACTGAATACTTGTCATCATTTGAGATGTGAAAAATCTTTTACATAATTATTTCATTTGAGCCTCACAACAAGACAGTGAGAAAAATATTATCATTATTCCCACTTTTCAGATGAGGAAATTAAAGCTAAGAACAATTATGTGATTTGCCCAGGGTCACACAGCTAGAAAGTGCCTGAGAAAGCATTTGAACTCAGATCTTGCTGATGCCAAGCCTGGTGCTTTATCTAGCCTAGTACTTACCTATCTCCATGTGAAACAGTCACTTATGCAGACACCATTCTCAGGTTCCTAAAAAAGAAATGACATTGAAATGTCTAGTTATCATAGCTACATCTGGCGTTGGTACCTTGGAGATGGCAGGATTTCTTTCCCTTAGACAAGCTTTAAAAAATACAAAGAACAAAATAATCCTTACACTCAATCACATTACATTCTAAGAGGGGTAAGAACAAGTATATATCTAAATACACACACAAAAATATGGAGCACACGCTCTGGGACTCCTTCCCTCATCCGCACTAAATTAGTGGATAGAGATCCCATAGGGAAGCTGACTACTTTCACCTCACAGTTCTAAGGGGAACCCTGAGTGGGTTTCCATCACTGTTGCTGATAATTACCCATCTGCTACACTTCCCCTAACTTTTTTCAAACAGGGGATAGGGATCAATTTGACTAAGGTCGTTTAATGTTGGGACAAAAAAAATACATTCTTCAGCAGTTAAGAAAAAAATGACTACTCAGCCATAACATAGCATAGATAGGCTACAAGAATGCAGTAGCACTTAATTTCAGTAGATAAAGTCTTTCTCCTGTCCATTTGGAAATGGGTCTAGTTATCAGAGTAGCATATGATGACTGAAGTGGTCTGAAGACATCACCCCATCTAAAAGGTGCTGAGCCCACAGGGTGGGGCAAGTTGTGTGCTTTAGTGTCCAGGAAACCAGAGATTATCAGGAAGCTCCATCAAGAGAGGAACAAATTGTCCTTTGAATTTCTCCTGAACTAGTGAAGTCCAGGTTTTGTTGCCTTTGAGGGAAAATCTAGCCTGACCCATGTTATGGGGTAGATGGGGAGTTTAACCAGAATTAATTGGTTTTAAGAAACTGGTATTTACCAAGATTTTATATTAGGAAAGATAGGTGCAAAACCTTCTTCCTAGAGTCCCCATCAGGCTCTTCTTCTCTGATATACCTAAGACCAAAAATGTGTCTAATTCTTTCAACCAGTCATCATACATTTCAGCATCTGTGTTAATCCAACAAATGGAAGCACTTAACTTCTACCCGTTCTGATCTGTTCATATTCTCTAATCCATATTTTCCCATCTTCGCAAGAATGGCATGGGAAACTGTGTAAATAAATTTGCTCAAAATTGAGGTAAGCTTATATTCAGTGTTTTCCTCATCTAATGGTTTAGCAATCTTCTCCAAAAAGGGAAAGAAGGTTCGTGCGGCAGGGCCTGATTATAAAGCCATGCTGCCTCTTTCCAAATGTTCTCCAATCATGTCTTTCTGCAATTCCCCTAGGAAAGAAAGTGAAGCTCATTGACCTATAGTTGCTAGACTCTTCTCCTCCCCCTTTTGCATCTTAGCAGTGGTAGAGAACCACTGAAGTTTATGAGTAAGAGAGTTACATGGTCAGATATGCATTTAAGACACTTTGGCAGCAGGGAGAACTGTCCCTACTGGCAGCCTGGGAGCACCCTGAAGGAAATATCCTCTCTATTGCATAAAGATTCTCAAAAACTGCCGGGATCTCTGGACTCAAAAAAGGAGTCAAATCTAATCATGCTTCAATGATTCACTCTTTGCATGTCAGAGGGAAAATTTTGAAGAACGGGGAAATTCCTCACAGGAAAAAACAACTCTTGGTGATGTGAGAGTCTCTGAGAAAAAGAAATTGCACTCAGATGGAATGAAAGAACTCTTACTTTACATAATATAATTATTCATGAGAAACTTAAGATGTTTACCTTTAACAAAGAAATAAACAGAGTAGTTCCTTACTTCTGAGTTTCCAGGTTTCTAAATATGCTCTATGGTATGATAAAAGGGTTTCCTTAGGGTTTCAACACATTTGAAAGTGTCTCTATTCTAGGAAAATGACAATTTAGCTGACTTAATTAGTTCCTAGTTCTTGTTGTGTTAGAAAAATATTTTTTAAGTTTTAAAATGTATTTTAAATTGAAATATAAAATATGAAAAGAAAAAAAATGCCATGTACACAGCAGAACATGAGAGGATTCAATATAAAGCAATAAATTTATATTTCAAGAAAAGCTATATGATAAATACCATGTTATGTTCAAAACTGTCGAGCTTTTCTTTGCTTCCTTGTTTGTTTCCTTTTGTCCTCTGCTATGTGCTATGTGCTGTGTTTCCCTCTTTTTCCCCACTAAAGACTACAATTAAACATAGAGATTTATATATACAGATATGCATACATACATATATAGACACATCTATATATTTAGACACCACATGTACACATACTTATATATACATATATAGACCTGGACACACATTAACATAAACATATATACACTCAAGCATGGATATCTATATAAAGGCATATATATCAGTATATACCCATACACACATATATATACATGGACATATATATCCATAAATATGCATATATATACACATATTCACTTAATTGCATATATGTAACACTATATTATGCTTATTTACAATTATCATCTGTTTCTCTGAAGATGGACAGCATCTTCTGTCATAAGTCCAGGTCTTTCCGTAACTTTCCAAACTCACCAGTTCATCATTTCCTGCACCACAAGAATGTTCCCACTCAATCATATTCAATCTGAGAACGTCTATGAGAGTTTTCTCCCAGTTTTCTGCATTCCTTCTATTCTTGGCTACATGGGTTTATTTAAACAGGGAAATTTTAGTTTAAAATAATCAAAATTATATATTTTACACTTCAACACTGCTATTCCCTTAAAATGTGGTTTAAGATCTGATACTACTGAATCTAGTTCTTTCAAATCTTTTCCCCCTGGTTTCCATGAAGTTCCTGACCCTCTGCTCTTCCAGATGAATCCTGTTATTATTCTTTCTCTCATTTAGTAAGATAATTTTTAATAATTTAATTGAGATGGCATTACATAAGTAGAGTAGTTAGGTAAAATTGTCATTTTTCTTATATTGGCTTTACCTATCCACGCACAATGAATATTACTTCAATTATTTAGATATAACTTTGTATAAAAGGTGTTTGTGTTTATATTCACAGAGTTCCTGTGTCTGTTTTAGCAGGTATACTCTCAAATTTTTTATATTGTCTAGTTATGTTATATGGTTTAAAACTATTGATTAATATGAGTGATGCATAGTGTAGTTTCCCTATTTTTATCTTTTGATTATACTTATTTTAGCTTTAACTTTCTCTGAGATCATGATTAGTATTCCTGATTTTTTTACATAATAAATTCTACTCTTGTCATTTATTTCATGCTTCTGTGTATGACTCCTTTTATAGCATTCCCTGAAAGTAACATTTGGTTGAATTTAAAATTTTAATCTGCTATCAGTTTACATTTTATGGGTAAATTTATCCATAAACTGTAATTACTTGTATCTTTTCCTCCTTATTTTCTTCATTCTCTTCTCACCCTATTTCTATCCCTCTTCATTCCTTTACTTTACGCACCACCATGCCATCTCATTCCTTAACTTACCCTCCCTCCATGAATCCCTCAACTATCATCTACCTCCACTCTATCTCTACAATTTGAAACAATTAAAGCTATTAAAATATAAAAGTGCACTAAGACTGGGGTGGCACAGTGGATAGAATGCTGAGCCTAAAGTCAGGAAGATTCATCTTCCTGAGTTAAAATCCAGGCTCAGATATGTGCTAACTGGGCCACCCTGGACAAGTCACTTAATGGGGATTGCATCCAAAAAATTCCAGTAATGGTTTTATTCTATTTTAAAATAAATTTTCTTTTTCTATCAATCAGCAAACGTCGACCTTCTCTCCATCCCACCCCCTGCCTCCTCCAAATGATGAAAAAATAAAGAAACCTAAAACTCCTGTTACATATACATGGAATAAAGCAAAACAAGTCAACACATCGATCATGTAAAAATAAGTCTCCTCTCGCACCTTGAGTACTGCCCCCCATCAAGTGTTGAGCAGAATGCCCCACTATTAGTTCTCTGGAATCATGAGTGGTCATTATAATGATAAGAGTTCTTTTTTCATCTTTTAAATATAATTTTATTTATTTTTAAAATTAAAAAGATTTTGAATTCCAAATTCTTTCCCCCCATGACCCTTTCACTACCCAATGAGAAAGCAAACAGTAATACACATGAAGCCATTCAAAACACTTTTCCACATCGAAGTTCTTGACTTCCCGACTTCAAACCTCATAGTCTATTAACTGCTCTTTCTAGTTGCCTTGCACTTTTTGGGTACGAGATGTCAAAGGTATGCTCAGGTAATAACACAATTTCCTACTCTGCATTTTGATACAGGTTCCTTTCCTTATTTATTCTCCCCGACCTGATTTAACAGTAATCTAGTGAGGATGCTCTGGATTATTTTCAGAAATTAAGAAAATTCCTTCCAATCAGCTCAGTCCTTACCCTGGAATAAGACTTCTCTATGGACTAGATTCCTAGTTCTCAAACAACCACCTGATACACTCTTCTGTCACACACTTGACTTCTCTCTTCTTGTTTGTGTGTTTCTATCTTGCCTCTCCCCTTCCTCATGTGGTGCGCTGATGTTTGGGAGCAAGCCCCTTCCTCCAGACCATTGAAACCCCTAAATGAATTGAACTCCCCTTGGATTGTCAGTTAGCAATTCATTTCTCCTCAAATTACTGGTAAAAAAGACTTCTCAGACTGTCAATGAACCCTCTCTATGACCCTATTTAAGACCAAGCATCAGTCTCTAAACTTTCTTGACCCGGAACCTGAGGAAATTTAGTGAGGACTTACAGGAAAATAAGAGTAACCGCAGACTCTTACCTGGTTATTCTCTCTTTGCTGGCATCAATCACTTCTCCTGGTATTTTAGGTGATAAAGATCATCCTGATATTTACTGGGGATGAAAACCAACAGGAAAAGTCATCAGAAGTATCAGATTCTAGTCAGGTGGGGATTCCATAGGTCACCAATAAGTCACCTACTGGGAACTGATGATTTTTTGTGGAGTTTTTCACAAGCAAATAAAAGAACATCCTTAAGATAGCACTGGGTTGGCATTTTCAAAGAGCATGGCATTTTTCAATAGGGAAAAAAGTCTCCTTTTTAATTCATTATAAGTGTTATGTTATTTTCAAGTTAAACAGTTTTTTTCCAATCACCTCCTGTTCATATAGTGTTTGATCAGAGCTAAAAAGATATCATTTACAATATTCTTTTTGTTTTGATTATTTGTTATTCTTGGTTCCTACAGTCGGGCATTTTCCACACATCCAATCTTGGTGAACATAAATCAGACTCAGATTAAGAAAACATTCTGATGAGATATAACAACGTAATTGTCTTATGTTGAATGACTGATTAAAAGTCTATAAATAGTTTCCTTTGTTACCTGAGAACATATCTCCACAACTGTCAGCTTTATCATTGATAGTCTTTTTACATGGCATTTATAATTCATGGCAATATCTTTCTGAGTTTTTAATGAAAAAATGGCATTTTAATGAACTTCAGAAAGAAAATGCTTTGCATATCCTTTATCAGGATCATTGACTACTAGTTGAATCCTCAAGCGCAGTCTCATTTCCTTCAATAGGAAACACTAATTGACCTTTTAAAAATAGATCTCTCCTACCCAAGACTCTATTTCATTTATTGCTTTCCAAAAGAAACTTACCAAAGTGAAATTTAAGGAAGTTAATTTGTCAATAGCCAGGATAGGAACCTGCAACTGCATAATAAATTATTTCTAAAATATTTTTATTTTGATTACTGAGAACTTCATTTGAAATTATTTCACTCACAAATTATGTCTAGTTTGGGATTATGTGAGGAGGGGGACTGTAATTATGTCCCTCCATGCCTTGCTTTGAAATGACTTGGGGGGGTCATATGTGAAGGTGATAATAATGCAGCAAAAGAATTGAGCTAAAAATGTAAATTTCATTATCTTTCACAATCAGACTCCAGAGTCATTTTCCCTGCCCTTTCTCTCTCTCTCACATAGTACTCCTGTCAAGCACACCATGATCCAACCAAACTGGACTGAATAACATCTGTCAATCCCATTATAAATATTATGGTATTTTCTGGTTAAAAAGCTTTTTCCCAGTCATCTCCGTGCATTTCCATGCCCTATCCTGCTTGCCTTAAATGCAGTGATAGATAAATCCCTGTTCACCTCCACTTCACAGGACTCTTACATTTCTTGACAGCTCAGCTTAGATATTATGTTGTTGATGAATTTTTTTCTGATCCCTCTAGTGATTAGTATTTACTCCATCTTCAGACTGCCTTGGGTTTCTCTGTGTATATTGCACACTCTTCCCTCTTCCAATCAGTGTCAATAAGTTAATTGAGAACAGAGATAGTTATGTTTTTATATTGCTGTTCTATGGCATAGTAACTCACATTTCTTTTAAAGAAAAAGTTTTACATTCTATTGCACAATGGACATGAAGGACTTCTGTGCAAATTGCCTACACACATGCGTATCCCAAACTTGTCTGAATGGCATAGTCATTGAGACTTGCCTAGTGTGTGTGACTTCCTCCCAGCGACCCAGTCAGGATGGGTTAGAAGCAGACTTTGAGCCCCATTGTTAGGCGGTACTTAATTTCAGCACTGTACATTGACTGCTTCTTCTTTTGAGGGATGGTAGTCTTTGCCACAAACACCCCAGATGGATCATGAAGAGTCAGAAACATTTGAAATGAATAAATAATAGATTTGGAAGGACATTCATTGGGACATTTCATCTGATTCATCCTGAAACAGAATATTTTCAACAATACACTCTACAAATAGTCATCCAGACTTTCTATGATGCCTACTGGAGGTGGTGACAAAGGGGATCATGACTTACCACCTACCATGGCAAACCATTCTTCTTTTGGATAGCTCTAATTGTTTGGATACTTTTCTTTCCATGAAATCTAAAGCTTGCTCTTGACAATTTCTACCAAGAAGGTTGTGTTCTCTCTCTTTATCTCCAGTTTCACCTTGCCATCAAGGGTGCTACTGGACATTTTGAAGTGACTGTTTTATAGTCAAAGTCTCCAGGATCACAAGAGAAGTCATTTTAGCTCCCAAGCCCACTCCTATTCTGAACTTGCTGATTTCTGTCAGAGTGGGATAGAGAAGAGGGAGAATGAAAGAAAAGAGAATTTATTAAGTACCTACTAAGAGTCAGTCACTGTTATGCTTTTTATAAATATCCTATCTGAATCTCATCTTCCCAGTTGCCCCACTGTAGAAATTCATCCTCCCACATAACTACTCCCTCTCTCCAAATATCCAATCACTTATCAGATTTGAATGGTTGTGGATCTGCCACACCTCCACATTCATCCACTTCTGGAGGAGGTTAGGCCCTTCTCACCTCTCACCTGAATGATGACAACAGCCTCCTCATTGGTCTCCTCCCTCTAGTCTCTGCATTCTCCCATCAATCCTTCCTACAGCTGACAATGGGATATTCCTCAGGCACAGCTCTGACCAGGTCACTCTGCTTCTCCTTAAATTCCACGGACTCTAAGATAAGACATGACCTCTCTGTTTCACAAAGAGTTCAGATATTAATTTCTAGGCTTTTTATACACTGCTCACATTCATGTAGAAATCCAGTCCAGCCAAACTGTCCTTCTTCATGCCGTGTTTTACACATCATCCTCCATCCATTTCTGTTCTCCATGACTTTGCACAGGTCATTCGCAAAGATTGGAATATATTTCCTCCCTGTCTCCTCTGCTTAGAACCTCTCAGTGTTCTTTTTCCAATCTCATCATCAATCACATCTCCCACCAGAGGCTTTTCCAAATCCCCCCAATTCCTGGTACCTGCCCTCCCACAGAAAATGTCTTTGATCTCTGTGTGATATAGTTTGTCTATAGTTTTTGCTTTGAATGTAGTTTTTATATCATGGGCAACAGTGTTCACATGTTATTCCTGTTGATAAAACGTAATCTTCTTGAGGGAAAGGACTGTACAGTTCATGTCTTTGTCACATTTAGCACCAGAACTCTGCCTTGTCCTTAGTGAGGGCCTGAGACATACTTGGTGATTAATTGCTCAACAGGGTCAGAAATCTCCTGTTGAAATGACGAGTCTTAACAAAGTGACCACAGAGTCCGAATTAAAAGGTTTTAAGGAGCTTTAATTTACCAGCTGGGGCTGCTCCATGCCAATTAGAGGGGGAGCAGCCTCGAGTTCGGGGGTGGAGAACCTTTTATACATTCTTTGGTTTACGTATCTAACTAACACAATTGGTTACTAAAACAGGTTACCATATAGACGTAAGCAAGCTGTTGCTAAGACAAGAGGAGCGGAGGGGGTCTGTAGGGTAAGCGGAGGGGCACAGGGCATGGCGACCGAGCAAGAAAAAGATAAATTACCCTAGGCCGGCTTCCCAGGTTCATGAAGTTTCACTTGGCTGGTTTCTAATTCCATAAAGTATTACTTAACTATTTCTTGACCATAACACTGTTTGATTCCAGAGTCTGTTCTTTACTATCAGGGGGCCTTCCCTATATTGCTATTCACATTTCCTTAAAATTAGGGTAATAACATTTCTCCTGCTTATTCTCTGTTGTGAATATTAAAGAAGATGGCACATAATAACCAGTATTTGTATGGCACTTTAAAGTTTGCAAAGCTCTTCATTTCATCCATGTAACAGCCTTAGGAGGTAGGTGCAGTTATTATCCTAATTTCACAGATGGGGAAACTGAGGGAGGCAGAGGTTCGTTGACTTGCCCAGAATCACACACCTAATGAATGTCCAAGGAGCACAGATTTTCCTGACTGCAGATTCAGCTGTCTCTCCACTGTGCCACCTGACTGTCTTACTAGATGTCAGATATATTTTCTTAAAAAGTAAGTTCTTTTCTAAATGTGAGTTGCTGCTATGATACAAGTCTGAAGCCCTCACTTAGAGATATGTTAAATTTCTTTCTGTGGGACTCAGTTCCCTTATCTGTAAAATACATTGCAGAATTTACCTTACTAGGTTGAGATGTAAGGACGAGAGGAGATAATTCATGTAAAGGATCTTGATAACTCCACAGCACTAGACGCGTGTGAGGTAGAGAAAGCCAAGGCAGGAGGAGCGAAGAGCTGGTCTCAGAGCCAGAGAGTCTGATCTCTCTCATTCACCCTGGCTCTCTGACCCTGAGAAATCTCTTAACCTCTCAGGCTCCCAGGAAACTTCCTAGCACCCTCAGCTACAGAGAAGGAGCACTGATAGAATTTCTACCTTGGAAAGGATTCTATCTCAGGGAGACCGTGAAGTCAAGATCCTTTTCCTTTCCCCTGTAAATGGGAGCTGTGATTGTTGTCTAAGGCTCCTGAGCACAAAATTCACTGGACACAGAGAAATATCCCTCTGAGGCTTAATGGAACAACCCAGTCAGTCTGGGCACTTTGCTGTTTCCTCAGCTCCCGCTATTCAAAGTCAGATGATTAGGGATGGTTGAAATGGATGACTATGGTCACAAAAACTGAGGACCATTAAACAGAAATAAAAATGCTCTGTCTCCCACTTCTTCTTCCCTACCTCCTTGATCCCTCTCTGTTTTCCTTTCTCCCTTCTTTTCTTCCTGTTTTCACTTCTGTTTGCCTCTTTTCTTCCTTTCTTGTTCTTTCCTTTTTTCCTTCCTATGCTCCATCTCCCTTCATTCCTTCCTTCCACAATTTCTATCTTCTTTCCTTTATTCCTTCCTCCTTTCCTCCCTCTATGCCTCCTTATCTCTTTTGATTCCTTCTTTCCTCTTTGTCTTCCTTTGTTTTTCACTTTCTTTCTTCATTGTTTCCTCACTGCCTTACTTTTTTCTCTTCCTTCCTGTTCTTTCTTTCTGCCTTCCTTTCTTTCTTCTTAATGAATGGCATTTGTTTTGTATGAATATATATATATATATATTTATATATATATGTATATATATATTTGTATATATATATATATATTTGTGATGGCCTTTGTTTTCTTGCCTTCTCAAATGAGGGGACATGGGAAAGGCAGAGATTTGGGAACTGAAAATAAAATAAAATTGAATATTTTAAAATGTTTTTTCTCAAATGTCAGGAATCCTATAGACATTGTGACTGTGTGCTGTGTGAGTTCTTGACATGGTGTTGTACATCTAAATTCTGGTTCTGGCTATTACTAGCTACATAGATGCAAGTCACCTGAGTTTTCTGCGACTCAGTTCTCTCATGTGTAAAATGAAAATAAATAACATTGCTCCTCAGGGTTTTGGAATGAAAACACTCTAAAACTCAACAGCATCATAGAAATGGGAGTTTATTTACCTAGGTTTCTTCTTCATTGAAAAGACGAAAATGACACAAAGCAGAAAAGAGACCAAAGACAACATGAATTTCTCTCCTCTCTATTCCACAGAAGCCTAGAACCATGAAGCTCTATCTTCTAGCTTTTCTTATGGCTCTTCTGGCTGTCCTGGCCATAAGTACTTGGGCGAAATGGAGAAGGGGCTGGTGTTGGGAGTGATTGATCCCTCTTTCCAACAATGGTCCTTTAAGATCTGTAGACTTGGCCTTGTATTCGCAGTCCCATGTATATATGTGAGTATACTCTAATTTTTTGTTGTTTTTACTGTCTGTATCGATCTCTGAAGCATCTAGAAAAATTCCTTGTTAACTGTAGCCTCAGCTAAGTAACTCTTCATTTACTACTCACAGCTTTTCCCAGCTCTTTAAGGGACAAGATCTACATGTCCCCAAAATTAAAGTGAAGATAATGAATGTTTATCTAGCTATTTGGGACAAAATCCTGCTCTTCCCTCAGTGTAGGGGTAATTCATTCCATAACCCAGAAAGATAACGCAATTCACTACTTGGGTTTGTGTTTGTTTGTTTGTTTATTTGTTTTAATATGTCATATAACTGAGGCTGTTGGTATTTTTCTTTTCCAAAGGGAGCTGATTCCGGAGAGATAAGACATTTTCAAATAAACTTGAATTGTATAATGTTCAGTAATAGGTATTCCTAAAAAAAATTTCCTTTCTTTTAACAGAAGCACCACAAGTCAAAACATCACAAGGTAAAATTATATTTTAATGTGTCTAACATGTTCAATTTAGCATAATGCAATTTATTAGTATATTTCTTTATCTTTAACATTCCACCAACAACAAAGATCTCATTTCTCAGTGTTCCTGTGCAAATGTGGATTTAAATAAAGCAAAAATAAATATTGGTTCCATTCATTTAGTGTGAGACTAGTAGGGGTTTACAAGCATTGAGTACACAATCTCTTTATACACTTATCTTCTGTATTCGTTGATTGGAATAGAATTGCTACTTTACAATAACCATGTTTAGTAGGGTGAAATGTTTACTGCAAGACATAATGTCCATATTTATCCTATTTTTCCTGTTTCCCTAAATTTTACATCATTTTGCCAATTATTGTATACTATTGTATGCTATTCATAACAAGTATGATATCAGAGGTGTTTTCTGGATGTAGGGGTGTTTTAGGGTTCTCTGGCTATTTATGGAATCCTGAATGATGCACATTTATATGCCCAGGGCTTTTCACAAATGAATACCTTAATAAACATTGACTGAAATGACTCGATGAGGTTTGGGTTGGTTTTAGAGAGAGAGGAGTTGACCTGTCTCCTCGAGTTCCAACTATCTGATGAACTGACTCTATTATTATCTAGCTTTTTCCCCCCAAGGTGACGGCAGGCTACATTTTTGTGACCAAACAAAATTATGCTAATACTTGGGTTTGATGATGCCCATGTCACTAAACAACAGAGCATTTTTGCCTTGTCTTCTATGAAGTAGCTCAGTTCTCCCTTTCATTGACACCTGGCTATATCTGAGGCATTATAGTTAAAGGAATTTTCTCAAAGCCCTCATAGCTATTAGATTGCTACAGAATATCAGGGATAACTAGATGAAGCATGAAAAGTTCTCCCCACAAAATAAGCAGATTTTTATTTATTGGGAACAATATTTTTATTTATTTTTAAGGTCATGTAGATGGGTTTGTCTGCCAATGTCCTTTGACCATGAAAATAAATCTGTTGGAAACTTTGAAACTGATTTTAAAGACTGCTTTCAGATTGTATTTTTCTGTCATCATTCTTTTTCCCATCATTCAGTTGTGAATCACCTGCTTATTAAATCTATAAGGTTGAACAGTTCACTTCACTTTCCCTATTCCAACTTTTAGTGATGTTGGAGCAGATTTATAAGGTCCTATCTCACTCAGGAATCTCTTGCTGTAGTCTAATATATAAACTTTGTTTCTCAACTCAGTCCTTCACAGGCCACAGTGTTTCTTTCACAGTATCAGAGATCTTGTGTGTTTCTCCTTCATTTTCAAAGAGGACTATAGCATCAAGGAGATGATGACAAGACTTGCAGGTGACTTTGATTTGAGTGAGGGAGAACTGTGCAAAGTCACCAACCTCATTTTCTCCTCCACAGCCATCTGGGTCCAGTGGCCTGATGTTCATCAGAATGACCAGAAATGACCCAGGATGCAATGGGAGACCCTGGCCCTTTTGGGCTAAGGCCTTTCAAGGTTCTCACTTTGAATAAGGTAACACTCATTCAATGAATAGGTCTCTTTAAGAAGTGAGTGAAGGGATGTCCACTTTAACTAGAAAAAATACAAAATCAAGCTGGGAGGGGAAGACTCTCAGGGAGATCTAGAAGTGAAAGGACTCTTGCACCAATCTCATCAAACCTTTTCTTTTTACAGCTAAGGAAAGTGAGGCCCATTGACATTACATGACTCACCCAAGGTCACACAGGCAGTGGATCTTATAGGCAGGATTTAACACCAGGTCTTTTAATTCCAGAGGTATTTAATTCCTTCTGCTATGACAGGTGTAAGAACAGAGAAGCCAGAAGTTACAGAAGTAACTGTGATCTTGGATTATCTTCTCTCTATGGGCTGAAGGAAAATATGTGGTCTTTTTTTTTCATCTTTCTCCCAATGGAATCAGGGAAAATAACATGCTTGGATTTTTCTTTTTCTCATCTGTGAGAAAATATGGAGAAAGGAACTATGATATTTTTATTCAAAAAATATTATGAAAAGGGTAATGACTATTTTAAATGAGGTTTTTTAACTTAGTAAGTCATCTTGATGAATTGGTGAGTCCTCTCAGTTTAGTGGATTGGGAGATTTCATGAAACTGGATCAAGGAGTACAAACATGTACATATCTCAAGTCTTGTCTAGAGCTCAGGCTGAAGTGATACAAGTGAGTCCAGTGATCCCAATAACCCTGTCATGAGTGAGCAGTTGTACTTCCTGTTACATTTTGTGTTGTTGTTGTTTTTCAATAATTTCATTTTTGTCCAACTCTTCCTGAGCCAATTTGGGGTTTTCTAGGCAATGATCTTGGAGTGGTTTGCCATTTCCTCTAACAGCTCATTTTAAAGATTAGGAAACTGAAGGAAACTGGGTGAAGTGTCTGAGGCCAGATGTGAAACCAGGCAAATGAGTCTTTCTAACACCAGGCCCAGCACTCTATCCAATAAGCAACGAGCCATCCAATTACATTTTATATACCTATTATTTTAATGTTATCATGGATCCTGAGAAGTTTACATTATTACAAATGAACTGGAATGTCCCTTATTTCCTTATTTCCACTATTTTCTCTTTCTTTCAGAGGTCATTTTACAGAGGACGGCCTTCAGATGATGGATATCCTCCATATTGTAAATAGTCTCCAAGCACCAATTCCCCAAAGGCACCCCAAGGAGGACACCAATAATCTCAGGTAAAGATAAATTGTGCTTCCTGAAAGCTTGGTGGGGGGGTGTGGTGGAAAGGACATTGGGTTGTACAGTTAAACCTCCTGGTTGAGGGGGGCAGAGCCAAGCTCTGCTCCCACATAGTTACCTCAAAATACCCATAAAATATGACTCTAAACAATTTCTAGAGCTGTAAAATGCACAACGATATATCTTCTGCTGAAGCCAGGTTGGCTGGGAGGGACCATCTCAGCAGCTGGGAGCTGAATCCAGCCCAGCCTGAAATGGGGGTTTGGCCCTGGGGGTGGCCTGACAAGCTGAGCCAAGATGCAGCTGGAGCATCAGAAGAGCAGATCTGTGGCAGCTGTGGCAGTTTCCAGAATTATCAAGCCATAAGAAAAAAAAAAAAAGGACTAAGTGAAAGGTCAGTGGAACTTGGCTAAAAACTGGGGGAGAAAAGCGGGTCTGGCCAAACCGCCTCCAGGGCAAGGAAGCAGCAGAAGCAGAGGCCCTGCAGCCGCCTCCACGTTGCTGCTTCAGAGCCCCTGACCTGCAGACTGCAGGGGGGCCAAGAGATCGTTCAGAGGCCAAGTGCTCTTGCGTTGAGCTTCCTGGATCCAGATCATGGTCTTGGGTGGTGGTTCTGGGGTGCCTTTTCAGTGAGCCAGAGCTGGTAGGGGCTGCAGCAGCCCCTAAAAGCTCCAGCAGCTGGGAAAACCCCAGCGATTTGGGACAGAGCTTTCCCCTCTGGAAGCAGAGTTCCACAGAGCTAAAAAATCATTGACTGGCCAACCATGAGCAAGCCTAGGAAGCAAAGTAAGAACAGCAACCAAACTCTAGATTCCTTCTTTGGGGAAAAGAAGGATCAAAGCAGGGAATGGGAGGAAAACAACACAGTCAGAACTCCCACACCAAAAGCTTCCAAGAAACATGAAGATTGCCTAAAAGCTAGAGATCAGCTTAAGAAAGATTTTGAAAACCAAATGAGAGAAGTGGAAGAAAAATTGGGAAGAGAAA
>CM053583.1:195087349-195102462 GCA_028627135.1 Pseudochirops cupreus
CTGGCTGAAGAAAATAACACCTTAAAAAATAGATTAACTCAAATGGCAAAAGAGGCCCAAAAAGCCAATGAGGAGAAGAATGCCTTAAAAAGTTGAATTTGCTAGATGGAAAAAGAATCTCAAAAGCTTTCTGAATAGAATAATTCCTTCAGAATTAGAGTGGAGCAAATGAAAGCAAATGACTTTATGAGAAATCAAGATACCATTACACAGATCCAAACAAATGAACAAATAGAAGGCAATGTGAAATATCTCCTTAAAAAAACCACTGACCTGGAAAACAGATCCAGGAGAGACAATTTAAAAATTATTGGACTACCTGAAAGCCATGATCAGAAAAAGAACCTCGAAATCATCCTTCAAGAAATTCTCAAGGAAAATTGCCCTGATATTTTAGAACCAAAGGGCAAAATAGGACTTGAAAGAATTCACTAATCACTTCTTTAAAATGGTCCCTAAAGGAAAACTCCTAGGAATATTATAGCCAGTTTCCAGAGTTCCAGATCAAGGAGAAAATATTACAAGCTGACAAGAAGAAACAATTTTAATACTGTGGAACCACAATCAGAATAACCCAGGATCTAGCAGCCTATACATTAAAGGATCAAAGGGCCTGGAATATGATATTTTGGAGATCAAGGGAGCTAGGATTAAAACCAAGAGTCACCTACCCAGCAAAATTGAGTATAATAGTCCAGGGGAAAATGTGGTCATTCAATGAGGTGGAGGACTTCCAAGCATTCTTGATGAAAAAGCAGAACTAAATAGAAAATTTGACATTCAAATACAAGAAGCATGAGAAGGTAAACATGGAAAAGAATTCATAAGGAACTTATCAAATTTCAACTATTTACATGCCAACATGGAAAAATGATAATTGTAACTCATGAAACTTTTCTCAGTATGAGGATAGTTGAAGGGAATATAAATAAATATGTATGTATACATATACTATATATATGAGGGTATATATAGGAGGATATATATGCATATGAATACATATGTGAATATGTGTATATATGTGTACATAGACAGAGGGCACAGGATCAATTGAATAGGATGGGATAATATTTTAAAAGGTGAAACAGAGGTGGGAGAGGAATAGTATTAGAGGAGATAGGGAGAGACAGAATGGGGTTAATCCTTTCATTTAGAAGAGGCAAAGGATAATTGTTACAATGGAGGGGAAGAACAGGAAGGCAAAAGGGAATGGGTCAACCTTACTCTCATTGAAGTTGGATTAGTGAAAGAATGACATACACTCTAAATTGGGTATCTTGGCCTACAAGAGAGTAGAAGGGAAGGGGATGAGAGGGGGAAGAATGGAGTGGAGGGCAGGTTGGGGAGAGAGGGTTGTTAGAATCCCACACTTCTATAAAGGAACAGGGACAAAATAGAGAATAGAACAAGTGGGGGCTGGCATAGGAAGGAGGGAAATATACAGGTACTGGGGTAGGGAGATCCATCTTGCCCTACTGGGAAGTCAGAGGGGCTATGGGGGAGGACAAAGGAGAGAACAGATTGGGGGAGGGGGTATATAGTGGGATCATTGTTTTGGGGTGGTGGGTAGGGGATAGATGGGGAGAAAATTTGTAACTCAAAATCTTGTGGAAATGAATGATGTAAACTAAAAATAAACAAAAATTTTTTAAAAATTAAGATGAAGGGCACAAAAGCAAAAAAAAAAAAAGAAATTGGCAAACACACACACACACAAAGAAAATATGACGAATAGAACAGTTGATGCTATTTTTATCAAGAAATGTTTTGAGAGTAGTAGCTACTTTTTGGAAATTAGGTTTCTTTAGTAAATAAATCATATCTGATAAACTATTGAGTATTCTCAGTTTAGTTGATTGAGACATTTCATGAAATTGCATTAATGTATACAAATGCATACATATCTCTCTGATCTACTCTAGAGTTCAGATTGATACAGTATAACTAAGTTGGGTTGGGTGATTTAAATACACTGTCATGGGCAAGCAGTTGTGCTAATCTGGTTAGATTTTGTGTTACTCTTGTGATTCAGTTATTTCAGTGGTACCCAAGTGTTTATGACCCCATTTGGGGTTTTCTTGGCAGCAATACTGGAGTGATTTGCCATTTCCTTCTCCAGCTAATTTTAGAGATGAGGAAACTGAGGGTGAAGTGACTTACATGCATTTAGTGTCTGAGGCCAGATTTGAACTCAGGAAAACTAGTCTTCCTAACTCCATACCCAGCAGTATATTCATTGAGCAACCTAGCCACCCCATTACATTGGTATATGCCTATTATTTCAATGCTATCATGGAAACTAAGAATTTTACAATATTATAAATGAACTATATGTCCTCAAATTTATATCTGCTATTTTCGATTTTTATAGAAGTACTATTGGGATTCTGATGGTAGATTTAATCATTGGTATCCATATGACTGATATCCTCCAAATCCTTAGAATGCATGACAAGGAAGCCTTCAATAAACACAGGTAAAGATGAAAGCTTGGCGGATGGTGTGGTGGACAGGATACTGAGTTTTACAGTTAAAACTCCAGGTTCAACTTCAGGTGAGCCCCTTAATAGCTCAATAACATGGACCAGCCAGAGTCTGAATGTCTTCTTTCTTACAGAAGATTTTTCCTAGTTCTTTCTTCATTGAGTGACCAAAGGTGTTTTCCTACAGCTCAGATGTGACCATGTTGCTGTTCAATCCTCCCTCCCATAAGTACTAGTGGTTCACTGATATGTCCAGGATCAAATATAAAATCTTCTATTTGGTTTTCAAAGCCCTTCAAAATGAGCTCTTTGCTAATTTTCCAGTTTCCTTACACTTCACTCTCCTCTATGTATGCTTTGATCCAACCACACTGGACTTCGTGCCATTTCTTACCCACAGAATCATGTCTCCCTTTTGTTTTATCTCTGACTCTTAGGACAGTCTCTGGCACATAGTAAATGTATATCAAATGTCTGTTGACCTGTCTCTCCTTTTGTCCCATGGAAGCCTCAGACACTGGGACCTTCAGAGTAGGAGTCAGGGGAGGGCAGTCTATCCACTCCAAGATCTGTCTCCATACTGTTTCCAGTGTTGTTTTTAAATCCAACTGAAGATGTTTTGAACTTCAACAGGGAAAAGTGTAATTCATTTTTTAGTCATGAGAAAAGAGCAATATCTCACCTTGTGGTGCTCAGACATGAGAGAGAGACAGAGACAGAGATAAAGACAAACAGAGACAGAGATAGAGAGAGAGAGAGGGGAGAGAGAGAAAAAGAGAGACACAGAGACAGAGAGAGACAGGGAGAGACAAAGAGGGAGAGGGAAAGAGAAAGAGAGAGAGACAGAGAGAGAGAGGGAGAGACAGAGAGAGAGAGAGACAGAGAGAGAGAGACAGAGACAGAGAGAGAGAGACAGAGACAGAGAGAGACAGGGACAGAGAGAGACAGACAGAGAGAGAGACAGAGAGAGAGACAGAGAGACAGAGAGAGAGAGAAATCAAGCACGCTGCGATGCTCAATGCATCCCAACCTGAGATTTGTAAATGACTACATAATGACTTTTTTGTTTGGCTCAGAGTTCATTTTGGTGGGAAGAGCCCTGGGGAGGGAGCCACATGGAGCTAGCATTAACTCAGCTCCTGGCTGGGCAATGCATTCATCAATGTCTCCAACCACTTTTAGCAAAAGGAAGCTGGAGGCATTGGCTCCTGAGAAGCTCAGTCAGGTCCTTTCCAAGGGAAAGCCAGGTGCCATTCATTGAGTGCTTACTTCCCCAGCTGCAGCTTCCCATGGATCAGACTCACTGCAGGGAGAACCAGACTAAACCTGAGGAGTACAAGAATGAACCCCTTAGAGGTGTCAGTTGCACTGGCATGGTAAAAAAAAAAATTTTCCTTCCTCTCACCAGACATTCTATAATATACTTTTACTTCTGTTGACCTATGATCTCACTGATGTGGGTATTCCCCTCAAACATGCAGATTGCAGCCCATCCCTGGGCTTTTCTGTCCAGTTCTTGTTCTTTCCCTCCTGCCTAGAGGGCATACCCACCATATCGAAGGTTTCCTTTAAACCCTTTTTCCATTATCTGGGTGCCAGTACAGCACCTCCTCTACCCATTCTCATTTCACATCACTCATTCACTGCATGCCTGGACCACCTTTTTTTCTAACCATGCATTTCCTTCAAGATTTCTCAATGGACTAATGGCTGCCACAGTGCTGTGTAGAACCTGCAGAAAAAAGAGGAGACTGAGAAAAGTGGATGGTGGGGGTTGGGAGAAGAGTTTGGTTTGTGCAGGAATTATCTGCACAAAATTGGCCAACACCAGCTTTAAAAATCCATGGGGGAACCATACCCTTAATGGTTTGAATGAGAAAACTTTAAACAGAACAAAGATTATTCTAGTGCCCTTCAACTTTTCTAAGGAGTAACAGATGAATGTCTATCAAATCAGTGGGAAATGGACAAAGCTAAATCACACTTTCTGGAACCTTGGAGCCACTCAGCTTCAGTGCCATGGACTATTCTGTTAACTTATCCTGGACTAGCTTCTGAGGTCAGAAGGACTTAAGGATGGTGTGGGGACCAGGTAAAATAGAGGTATCTCTATCAACCATAATATAAACCTACGTACGCATTTGGTGATAATCTATTTCTGCAATACATGAAGTTGCTTATGACCACCTTGAACAACTAATAACATCAATAATGGCAAAAGATTGAACCAAAAATAATATGATGAATTAAAACCAAAGGCAATTTCTCCCTTTATTTCTAGGTTTGCCTGCAAGAGTAACCCAATATGTCTGTGTGATGAATCTACAAATCTACAAATTTGTCCATCTCTCCATCTGCCTAGTAACCAACCTCTATTAGGGAGCATTAGCTAGTAGTTCCAAGCTTGTCGGATTAACACAAATCATTCTTTCGAAGGACTAATGCTCTCTTTTACATTCTCCAAATAACAAATTCAGCTCACAGCACATTTAATGTCTCTTGTCCTTATTTCCATTCTTCAATTCTAATTCATCATGCAGATGAAAATCACATAAGGTGAAGAAAATGTGAAGCTTCTTGGTCTAAGAAGCAGAGATGGCCTTTCAGAAATGAGCTTTCAGGTGGAAATGACATATCATATATGAGAAATGTGTGTATATGCAATATGGCACAGTGGGAAATAAGCCATCTCAGAGGCAGGGACCTCCAGGTTCCAGTTCGAGCTTTGTGACCATGGGCTACACAGCTAACCTGTCAGTGCTCTAAATAACTAACCACAATTCTCCCTTTCTTTCTTTCTCTCTCTTTCTCTTTCTTTCCTTATTTCTTCCTTTCTTCCTTCTTTCCTTCCTTCCTTTCTTTCTTTCTTTCTTTCTTTCTTTCTTTCTTTCTTCCTTCCTTCCTTCCTTCCTTCCTTCCTTCCTTTCTCTCTCTCTTTTCTCACAGAACAAACCTTAAACCCATTTCACTCTGAATATCATAGACTGGACTACAATAGGTCCCTGTCCAAGCTCCACTTAGTGGCTACATTCTGGGCCCTCCCAACTCAGGGTGAACATCAATGGCAACTGTTTCTCTTCAGAAGAGCAACCCTGAGGGTCTTCCCCTCCCAGTTTGATTTTTTTTCTTTTTCTAATTAAATGGGTCATCCCTTGACTCACTTCTTAAAGAGGCTTATTCAGTGCATGGGCTTTACTTCACGAGAGCTTGGAAAGGTCTTAGCCTAAAAGAGCCATTGCATCCTGGACTATCTCCAGCCATGCTGACCAATATCAGACCACTGGACCCAGATGGCTCTGTAGGAGAAAGTGAGATTGGGGACTTTGAATAGCTCTCCCTCACTCAAATCAAAGTCAACTACAAGTCATGTAATAATTTTCCTAATGTCATGATCCTCTTCAAAAATGAAGGACAAATGCATCACTTTCTAAGAATGTTCACATTGAGAATGAGGTTGATGCACACATTGCCAGAGTTCACTCAGTGTCTGGGAGGCTCTGAAGGAAAGCATGGGAGAGAAGAGGTATTAGACTGATTACCAAACTGAAGGTCACTGTTGCATGCCTGTGAAACCTGGACAGTATATAACAGCACTATGCCAGGAAACTGAATCACTTCCATTTGAATTGTCTTAGAAAGATTCTCAAAATCATCTGGCAGGATAAGATACTAGACATAGAGATCTTTTCTTGAATTAAACTGTCAAGCATTCAAACTCTGCTTCAGAGAGCATAACTCCAATGGACTGGCCATGTTGTTCAAAATGCAAAACATACACTTGCCAAAAAGACTATTTTGTGGAGAACTCACACAGGGCAAGTGTTCACATGGTGGTCAGAAGAAGCAATACAAGGATACTCTCAAGGTCTCTCTTAAGAACTTTGGAATTGTGTGACATGGGATACAGTGGCACGTAATGGCCTAGCATGGCATGCCCATGCCAGAGAAGGTGCTGTGCTCTATGAGCAAAGCAGAATTGAAAAAGATCAAAAGAAATGCAAGATGTGGAAATTTAGAGAATCAAATAGAAACTAGCATTCCCAGAAAAGACATATCAATTGCCCAAATGATTTACTCTCTGTCGCTGGTACTTCCTAGACACTCTATTCATGTTGCCTCTCACAACTAGAATGTAAGCTCTTTGGGGTTAATGACTGGCCTGCTTTTGTATTTGTATCCCTAATTCCAAAGTGTCTGGTATATAGTAAATAATAAATATTTTTTCATTCATTTATATCCTAGTCAGCTCCACAAGAATCCACAGAAGTTCAAAAAACCCTTTGATGCTGACGTTGTCACAACTGATGAACCCACAAATCAGGAATCCTTGATGAGGACTCATAATATTGCTGGGGATCAATCCTCCAATAACTGGCTGCCATAGATGCCATTCTGCCCCAACATTCAAGGCCACCCAATGTGTTAGGCTTTGGTTTGAAGGAGGTGCTCCACTGACCACTTGCCTGTTGATTTCCAGTTTCACATATTAGAGAATCAACTCCTACAATATGTGTGAGTGTGTGTTTGTGAAAAACATCACTGTCCACCTCTCAAGTCAATAGGGCTCTGCCCCAGATTACCAGCCTGGAACAAGACCTCTTCCATTTTCTCCACTCTCGGGCCTTCTCTAGAACAAGCAAGGCATCCTTGACTCCTAGCCAGGCTTCCATATTGCTTTGTGGTCCTACCTCTTATGAGGCAAGACTCCTGGAATCTCAAAAAACACAGAATCTCTGTCTGCCAGGAGGCTCAATCTCAAGGATCAACCTGGAATACTCTAATCTACTTCCTCCTCTAAGTAATCTTGTCCCAACCATATATACTTTGCCTAGACTCATTGCTAAAGTTAGCATGTTTCCATTCCCTTATTTGCATCCCATCCCAGTGACTCTGAAGCCTTTCTTCTTGATCTTAAACCATTCCCCATCCTTAACTTTCCACTTCTTTACCCTTATACTCCTCAGTCCTTCCTTCCTATTCTCCTTCTCCAGGACATTCTTTATCTTCTCCTTGTGGCTCCTTTGGAATGCCTGCTCCATAATTAACAAATTCCTCACATCATAAATATTCGTTCTCCTTCCATCTTCTGGCCATAACTGAGACATAGCTCTATCCTGGCATCATAATCTCCACAGTTCCATTGCCACCCTTTCTAGTACTAGCTTCATTCATACCCTGTCTCATTATGGATCCTGTTGGAGAAAGTTGGAATTCTCTTCTCTCTCCATTATTACTTCTAGACCTTCTCTATTTCACATTCAGTGAACAACTTCTCCTCCACTGAGGTTCAAACTACAACATATCACACAAAATGACCCTTGAGGGTGTTATTTACTGACACTCAAGATATTCTCCTTCCTTCTTCAATGACTTCAGTGCTAGGCTTCAAATGTTTCTTCCTTTCTCCCATAATAGGAGGATTTGACAGGCTCTCAAATTCCGTAACTTCCCAGCTCCTCAATTCATTCAATGCCTATGACCTGATCTCCTAAGTGGAGCAGGCAATCAGCTCCACTTCAGCAGTACAGAAATGGTGACATCTGTGAATTTGTCATCACTTAGAAGTCCCCCACTTCCTCCCTCAAGAACTCTGAATTTATTTATCTAATCATCACCCTTTGACATTCTATCATTCCCTGTGCCTTAAGATCACTAAATCTGTTCTTTGTTTTCACTGTGGTTTCTGTTCTTTCCATGTCCTTCCCATGTCTTCAACTCATCACTGACTACACTTTCCTCTTCTCTTGAGCCCTTAGTGAACTAAGTCAACTCTGTATTATCTTCTGTGCTCAAATCGCTTGTCCCCTTGTCCCATTACTAATCACACTTTGCCAGACCCCAGCCCTAGTTTGCTTCTGCCATTTATTTTTTTTGCTTTGTGTGAAACTGAAGAGAGAAGAAGGAAATTACAAGATTAGTTCTAACTGGGGTCATTATAAACTTATTTTACTTAATTTCAACTGGATCCTCACTGCATCAAACAAACATTTTATTCTTGTCTAATAAATTCACTGTCCCAATCTCTACGGAAGCTATTCCAAAGTTTCTCCTTTCTTCTCAAGCCTCCCATGGAATCCATTCACCACACTCTCTCACTTGAAAGTTTTTCCCAAAAAAATTGAAACCGTTTGCCAAGAGCCCCCCCAATCCATCTTCCAAATTGTGACATCAGAGGCATCTGTCATCTCTGCTTGTGGAAGCTTCGAGGCTTAGCCTGTCTTGTCAGTGACTTCTCTCTCACTCCATATCCCCTGAAGTACATTTTCAATTTAGATAAAAGTGGTTTGGGCTTTTACTTAAATACTTAAGTACACCACTTAGATGAAGCAGCAAGGTCACTACAAATTCTCCACCATATTTTCCAGAAGACAGATACTTGGTTCTTTGTCATTTTTTGCATGTAGTTCCCACAGAAATTTCTATTAAAAAATAGAATATTCTATAAAAATGTTTTAAATAACTATATCTATCATAAATGGGTATATACAGGATAAATAAAAGGGAATTGAGTGGCATCTACTTTGTTTCCACTTGTTTACTTCAATAGAAAATGTTGCTATGAATATACTGGTGAGCACAGTCCTTTCCTTTGTTTCTTTGACATCCTTGGGCTATATATCTAGTGTTTCCCTTCTCTCCCAACTCCTCTTCCCCCTATGTTTTTAAATAAATCATTACATTATCTTCAAGTCTGGGCAAACCTAGGTGACTCACCCCATTTGCTCATTTTAGGCTCAGTCATTTGGGGAAATCATTGCTCAATATTTGAATGCACACTGGTGTGGTCTTTTTTGTAGAGATTAAGGGGCCAATTTGATGACTGTTTCTGGGGCAGACATAACCTTTTTCAGAGCTTCTCTTTGAGATGCTCTTTTGATGTCATCATATCAAAAGCAGAAGAAAAAGGCCAACTCCTTTGGGCTGGTACAAAATACTTGGCATGGGTGTGGGATAATAAAGAAGCCACTTCTGGGTCTAGTGGGAAAAAATCAGGAAGACTGTCAACTCTCTGGTCACTAGAGTGCACTGTGAAACTGTTGCTCATCCATGCCTACTGATTTGTATCTGTTCACGTAAAGGTTTTGAGGATCACTGGGAAAATGTAGGTTTTGGAACTGGAGGATGTGAGTCTCCATCCAGTTTCTGTCACTGCCCAGCTGAGAAACCTTGCCAGTTACACCTAAAGCCTAATTTTCCTCATGTTTCAGACAGAAGGGCTAGAGTGGATGGCCTCCAATGTGACTTCCTTATCTATGACTGATTTAATTCTCTAAATTGCATTCCTGAGAAATGTTTTCCAGTGTATCAGGAGTCACATGTTAATAACATATTGATAGAAGTTAAGTAAAGTATAATGAGTTTTACTAACAAGATGGCATCTTGTTTGAATTCCTTGAGTTGGAGACATGCCAAGTAAAGATGTTACCATGGCCAAAAAAATTTGTCTAGAGAAGCTAACGCTCACCCATGGGAAGGCTATGTGATCTTATGGAGAAAGCACTGCATTTGGAATTAAGGAAATGGTCTTGTTCTGTACTCTATTATTTGATATTTAGCTTTGAGTAAATTCCTTAACTGATGTGGGTGTCAGTTTTTCAAGGACCATTTCATTTCCAAACCTTCTGAGGAAGGAGTTACTCTAGAAAGGGAAGGTTTAGGAAGTTACAACTAGGTTTATAGGAGAAAAGTGAATTCCTTGAATGGAAAGTGGGAAGGTGCCTTGTGATAATCATATAATAAAATGGTTTTTTTTTAATTGTAACAACAGGAGCTCACTTACAGCTCTTTAGGAGAAAGCATTATTTTGTGCATGAGATAGGAAAGGAAGCATTGAAACCTGTGGTCCTAGAATATCTTAGACAATATGCACACTGATAATTTCAGAGCAATCTTTTAAACACTAAATGCCATGCGTGCACATCATCATCAGTGTCCCTCAGGACTGAGGCAGGGCCTGATGATTTATAGGATGCTCAGAAGCAATTGTGCCCTAGAAGTGCACCTGTGCATTTAGTATTTTGATATTTCTCTACAACTTGAAGGCAGATACTATTTGGCTTTTGCCTTACCTCTAGAGACAATTTAGTTGTAGTGTGTAGAGAGTCAACCTCAAAGCTTGGAAGATGAGTTTAAGTCTTGTCTCTCACGTGCCCTGGCTATGCGACCCTGGGCAAGAGACTCAACTTCTCAGTGATGAAGGCAATTCTCTGAGATGCTTTAAGCTACAGACAAGGGACTGACTAGCATTGGTAAAGGAAATTTTCTCACTTCTAAGTTCATTGGCATATAAAGGAAATTATATCTAGTAACTATCCCCACCTATCCCTAGAATCTACCATGTAATCAATTTCTAGTACTTTCTTTTCAATATCCGTCACCTCTCCTCTAATACCAGGTAGCTAGTAATAGAAACTACAAGAGAGACTATTCAGCAGAATGAGATGTTTATAAAATTCTGAGGCACATAATTTCTGGGAAATTTAATCATTTTATTAATAAGGCCAGAAAGCTATCAATAAAAGAATGATGGTTTTTCCAACTCTCTTAGATCAAAGCCCCATCGTGGCAGTGGGCTCACAGTTTGTATACCCTTCCAAGAATACATGCTCCTGACGGGGGTACCAATCAACTCCTATTGGTTAACACAACAACAGGTGTGTGTGTGTGTGTGTGTGTGTGTGTGTGTGTGTGTATGTAATGTGTGTGTATACGTGGGGGGAATATATTAAAATGAGTGTCTTGGGGTATGTGACTTAGGTCACCAAAATCTTGGTCCTTGGTCAAACACATCAATTTCTATATCACCTATCTTGATAAAATGGGGAATCAACAGTCCAGCCCTGACTGAACAAACCCATTGATCAGGAAGACACATTAGCTCAATCTTAGAATTTATTTTACTCTCTGATTAGATCTTGGCATGGGTAAATCTTTGAGAGATATTTGCCTCACTGGTTGATTTCTGTATTAGGATGTGAAAAGGGGAAAACTTTGCTTTACTACAATAATTAATTATTGAATATAAGAGAAAATATTCATTTCTCACAAGAAATTGGGGTGTTTATCAGTTGGTAAGAAATAATGATACTGAATACTTATGTCATCATTTGAGGTGTGAAAAATCTTTTACATAATTATTTCATTTGAGCCTCATAATAAGACAGTGAGAAAAATACTGTCATTATTCCCTTTTTTCAGATGAGGAAATTAAGGCTAAGAGCAATTATGTGATTTGCCCAGGGTCTCACAGCTAGAAAGTGCCTGAGGAAGAATTTGAACTCAGGTCTTGCTGATGCCAAGCCTGGTGCTTTAGCTAGCCTGGTACTTATCTGTCTCCAAGTGAAACAGTCACTTGTGCAGACACCATTCTCAGGTTCCTAAAGAAGAAATGACATTGAAATGTCTAGTTATCATAGCTACATCTGGCATTGATGCCTTGGAGATGGCAGGATTCCTTTCCCTTATAAAAGCTTTAAAAAAAATACAAAGAACAAAATAATCCTTACACTCAATCACATTACATTCTAAGAGGGGTAAGAACAAGTATATATCTAAATACATACACAAAAATATGGAGCACACACTCTGGGATTCCTTCCCTCATCCGCACTAAATTGGAGATTGAGTTCCCATAGGGAAGCTGACTACCTTCACTTCACAGTCCTAAGGGGAGCCCTGTGCAGGTTTCCATCACTGTTGCTGATAATTACCCATCTGCTACACTTCCCCCAACATTTTTTAACTGGGGAATAGGGATCAATTTTACTAAGGTTGTTTGGTGTTGGGACAAAAAATATGTTGTTTAGCAGTTAAGAAAAAAATGATTCCTGAGCCCTAACATAGCACAGATAGGCTACAAGAATGCAGTAGCACTTAATTTCAGTAGACGAAGTCCCTCTCCTGTCCATTTGGGAATGGTTCTAGTTATCAGAGTAGGATATGATGACTGAAGTGGTCTGAAGACATCACCCCGTCTAAAAGGTACTGAGCCCACAGGGTGGGCCAAGTTATGTGCTTTAGTGTCCAGGAAACTAGAGATTATCAGGAAGCTCCATCAAGAGAGGGACAACTTGCCTTTTGAACTTCTCCTGAACTACTTAAGTCTTAGTTTTGTTGCCTTTTAGGGAAAATCTCGCCTGAGCCATGTTGTGGGGTGGATAGAGGGTTTTATCATCCTAGCCAACTAGAATTAATTGGCTTTAAGAATCTGGTATTTAATAAGATTTTATATTAAGAAAGACTGATGCAAAACATTCTTTCTAGAGTCTCCATTGGGCTCTTCTTCTCTTATATAACTAAGACCAAAAGTGCATGTAATTCTTTCAACCAGTCATCACAAATTTCAACCTCTGAGTTAATGCAATAAACTTCCATTTCAAGGAAAGCTGTATGACAAATACTACACCTTATTTTCAAAACTCTCAGGCTTTTCTTTGCATCCTTGTTTGTTTTCTTTTGTTCTCTGCTATGCGCTGTGTGCTGTATTTCCCCCTTTCTCCCCACTAAAGGCTACAATTAAGCATGGAGATAGAGATAGAGATAGAGATATAGATATAAATATGTATATAGACACAATATGCATACACATCTATATATTTAGATACCATACACACACACACACACACACACACACACACACACACACACATATGTATATATATAAGATACCAAAGGGACAGTCAGTGAAAACCACAACTCCCTGCTCTTCATGCTGAAGGCTCATTTCCTTCTTAATTCTCTCCTACCTGGTTTAACAGTAACCCAGTGGAGTGGCCTTGGATTATGTTTAAAAATTTAGAAAACTTCTTCAAACTGGCTCAGTTGCTACTCTAGAATAAGATGTCTTCAAAGGACTAGATTGCTTTTTCTCAAACAACAACCAGATACAATTAGACATTTCACTGCTAGTCACAAAGGAATTTATTAACTATATCAAGAAGAAAGAAAAGAGAATAAACGATTAGACACAATTCAGAATGCTGCAATTGAACCAGCAGTCAGAGTCACCTGTGGGCTCTGCAGAACCAGGAGAGAAAGGAGCCATTGGGTGGACTTGATCTCTCTGTCCCTTGCTTCTGGTTCTGCCCATCTCACTACAGTCAACTCCTCTGTCCCACACTGGTCTTCTCTCTTCTCGTTTGTCTTCTTCTATCTGCCTCTCCCCTCCTCATGTGGTGCCCTACAGTTTCGGAGCGAGCCCCTTCCTAAAGGCTACTGAAACCCCTAAACAGAGTTCCCCTCTGAATGTCGGTTACCAATTTGGCTCTCCTCAAGTTCCAAGTTAAAAGTCTTGTTCTGCTCAGGCTGTCAGTGAACTCTCTCTATGATGTTATTAAAATTAAACTTCAATATCCAAACTCTCTGTGATCCAGAACCTCAGGAAATTGAGCTAGGACTCAGGAAAATAAAAGTCACCGTAGACTCTTATCTGATTAACAAAGAATTCCCTCTTTGCTGGCATCAATCATTTCTCACAGATGAAGATTTAGGGTGATAAAGATCATCCTGATCTTTACTGGGAATGAAAACCAACAGGAAAAGGCATTGGAAGTATCCGGATTCTAGTCAGGTGTGGGTTCCATGGGCCACCAATGGGTCACCTACTGGGAACCGACGATTCTTTGTGGAGTTTTTCACAAGCAAATGAAAGAACATCCTTAAGAAAGTACAGAGTTGGCATTTCAAAGAGCATGGCATTTTTAAATAGGAGGAAAGGCCTCCTTTGTAATCCATTATAAATATTATGCCATTTTCAGGTTCACCAGGGTTTCCAATAACCTTCAACTCATATAATGTTTGATCAAAGGTAAAACAGCTTTAGTTTACAATATTCTTTTTGTCTCTATTATTTTTGTTCTTGCTTTTCAGACATTTTCCACACAGTTCCTCTCTTAGTGAACTTGAGTCAGACTCAGAATAAGAGAAGAACTGTGAGGAGACATAAAAACATAATAATTGTCATGTGTTGAATGACATTGAAAGTTTATAAAGGGTTTCTTTTTGACCTGAGAATTTTCTTGCCCAAAGCTGACTCAATTCATCTCTCAGCTTTAATTTTGTCAACTTTTGCACAAGGCAAAAAATGTTTTTGAGATATTTTTTTTAATGAAAAGTGGCACTCTAGTGAACTTCACAAAGGAAATGCTTTGTTTTTCCTTTGTTAGTGATTATATATTGAATCCTCAAATGCATTCTCATTTCCTTCAACAAGAAACACTCCCTGGCTTTTACAATAGATTAATCCAGACTCCATTTCATTTACTGTCTTGGAAAAAAAAAACCAGCCAAAATGAAATTGGAAGAAGTTATTTGTCCATAGACAGGATGTAAAACTGCCCGTACCTGAAAAATTATTTTTAAATTTCTTTCTTTTGGTTACCTGAGAATGTAATTTGAAATTATTTCACCCACGAATTATGTCTGGTTGGTGATTACAGGTGTGGAGGGGGCTATAATTCTATCCTTCAACTCCTTCCTTTTTAAGGTGGTTTTTCCTACCTATCTGACTGGAGGAATCAGGAAAAGATTCATCAGCAGTCTTATGTCTAAGCTGAACTTTCATCAAAGATAAAGACACTTTGAAATGAAGGGAAATGGGATTAATCTATCATGGCATTAAAGACAAAGAGA
>CM053583.1:195102962-195119066 GCA_028627135.1 Pseudochirops cupreus
GCAATCATGTATAGGATCTGCAAATACTTTCACATTGTACAATAGTTTGGTTGTATAGAAGGGTTGTAACCAATGAGTGAACACTGGGAAAAAAGAAACAAAACCAAACATGGAAAAGAACAATAGCATGTATTGCTTCAGTCTCCATTTAAACTTTAGTCTTTCTAGATCCTTCTCTGAATGTAGATTATCTCCTTCCATCCTGAGACTTGTAGAATTGTCTTATACCTGTGCGTTGCTGAGAAGAGTCTAGTTCATCAAGGTTGGTCATCATACATACGATGTGATAAAGGCCTTATTTCTAAAATATACAGGGAATTGAGTCAAATGTATAAGAATACAAGTCATTCTCCAATTGATAAATGGTTAAAAGATATGACCAGGTAGTTTTCAGAGGAATAAATCAGATAATGCTCTAAATCACCATTGATTCAAGAAATGCAAATCAAAACAGCTCTGAGTTACCACGTCTGACTGGTCAAATTGTCTAAAATGACAAAACAGAAAAATGGCAAATGCTGGAGAGGATGTGGAAAAATTGGAACATTAATGCATTGTTGGTGGTGTTGTGAACTGATTCAACCATCCTGGAGAGCAATCTGGAACTATGCCCAAAGGGCTATAAATAATCACATACCCTTTGACCCAGTAATACCACCTCTAGGGTTGTATCCCAAAGAGATCACAGAAGTAGGAGGAAAGACCCATATGTATAAAAATGTTTATAGCAGTTCTTTTTGTTATGGCAAAAAATTGGAAATTAATGGGATGCCCATCAATTGGGGAATGGCTAAACAAGTTGTGGTATATGAATGTAATGGAATACTAATGTGCTATAAGAAATGAGGAGCAGATGGACTTCATATTTACTTGGAGCGGCTTATACAAACTAATACTGAATGAGAAGAGCAGAACAAGGAGAGATTTGTACATAATCCCAGATACAACATATGTGTGATGACCAACTTTGATACACTGGACTCTTCTCAGCAATGCAGGGTTATAAGACAACCCCAAAAGACTCATGATGGAAAGAGATGTCTACATTCAGAGAAAGAACTAGAAAGAACAGAGTTTGAGTGCAGATCAAAGCAAACTACCTGCTCTCTTTCTTTGTCTGGCTTGGTTTTGTTTCCTCTTTCCCATTGTTCATTCCTTCAGTTACAATCCTTCTTTACAACCTAACTAATGTTTAATGTGAAAGTTTTTGCAGATCCTATACTTGATTGCATGTGGCCATGGCTGGGAGGTGGAGGAGTGGGAAGGCAGAAAATTTGAAACTCAACAGATTGTAGGACTGAATCTTGTAAACTAAAAGTAAACAAACAAATTAATAAAGACAAAATATTTTTTAAAAACTATTAAAGTAGAAAGATGCACTAAGACTTTTCAGTGGCACAGTGGATAGAGTGCTGAGTCTGACAGTCCAGAAGACTCATCTTCCTGAGTTCAAATACAGCCTTAGACACTTGGAGTTCCTCACCTGTAAAATGAGCTGGAGAAAGAAATGGCAAACCACGCTAGAGATTTTTTCAGGAAAACCCTAAATGGGGTCACGAAGAGTCAGAAATGATTGAACAACTATACCAACAATATCTTTCGCATACACTGTTACTTGGATATTGTCTCCCCAGGTAGAATATGAGTTCCTTGAGGGTGGTCATAATGTTATCCTGTCTTTTCCTTTCCTTGTATCCTCAAGGCTTAGCACAGTTCTTGGAACATAGTAAGCAGTGAATACATTTTAAAAATGTCAGTAATGGGGACAGCCAGGTGGTACAGTGGATATAGCACCAGTCCTGGAGTTAAGACAACCTGAGTTCAAAACCATCCTCAGACACTTATTAGCTGTGTGATCCTGGATGAGTCACTTAACCCTGACTGCCTCCCCCAAAAAGTCAATAATGGCTTTATTTGATTTTTAAATTGAATTTTATTTTTCATTTAATGAGCAAAAGGTCACTTTCTTTCCATCCACCCCCTGCCTTCTACAAATAATGAAAAAATTGAGAAACCTAAAACTCCTGTAAAAAATAGACATAACAAAGCAAAACAAATCTCTACATTGGTCATGTAAAAATAAGTCTCCTCTTGCACCTTGAGTCCCTTCCCCATCAAGAGTTGGGCAGAGGGGTGGCTCGGTGGCATGGTGAATAGAGCACTGGCCTTGGAGTCAGGAGGACTGGAGTTCAAATCCAGCCTCAGACACTTAACACTTACTAGCCGTATGACCTTGGGCAAGTTACTTAACCCCAATTGCCCAGCCGTCTCCCCTCCAAAAAAAAAAAAAGCAAAAAAACAAAAATAAAAATTAATTTGTATCAACATCTTATACTTAAAAAAAAAAAAAAGAGTTGGGCAGAATGCCCCATCATTAGTTCTCTGGAATCATGAATGATCATTATTGTGGTCAGAGTTCTTTTTCTTAGGCATTTTAACTTAGTTTGATTTATTTTTAACATTTAACAAATTTGGAATTCCAAATGCTTTCCCTCCTATGACCCCCCCCTCCACCCATTGAGAAGGCAGTTATACATGTAATGTCCTTCAAAATCTATTCCAATATTAGATGTACTCGGGGAAGAACAAGCAAACAAAAACCCTAAGATAAAGAAAGTGAAAAAATGATCCTTCAATCTGCACTTCTCCAAGTCATTTGACAGATGAGGAACTGAGCCAAAAGTCAGATTTAAGTGACTTGTTCAGGGTCACACAGTGTTTGAAGTCAGATTTAAATTATGAAGATGCACCACAGAGCTGCCCTGTAGTTGTGTGAAACAAGATGTCAATGGTACACTCAGAGGAAACCACAATTCGCTTCTCATCATTCGGATATGACTCCTTTCCTTATTAATTCTTTCCTACCTAGTATAACAGTAACCCAGTGGAGGCACCCTGGATTATTTTCAAAAAATCAGAAAACTGCCTCCATTTGGCTCATTCTCTACTCTTGAATAAGACTTCAATATGGACTAGATTCCTTTTCCTCAAACAATAAACTTGTAGAATTAGACATCTCATTGCTGGTGACCAAGGAATTGATTAACAGCACAAAGGGAAAAAAAGGAAAGAGAATAAACCTTTAAACAGTACAGAATGCTGCAACTGAACCAGCAGTCAGAGTCACTTCTGGGCTCTGCAGGTTCAGGGGTGAATGGAACTTCAGGGTGGACTTGCTCTCCCTGTGCCCTGCTTCTGGTTCTGCCGGTGTCACTACAGTCAACTCCTCTGTCCCACATTGGTCTTCTCTCTTGTTTGTCTACTTCTGTCTTGCCTCTCTGCCTCCTCATGTAGTGCCCTAAAGTTTGGGAACAAGCTCCTTCCTCAAGGAACTTGAAACTCTGAAACAAACTGAACCCCCTTCGTATTGTCTACTAGGCATTCAGTTCTGCTCAAATTGCTGGTAAAATGACTTGTTCCCCTCAGACTGTCAGTGAACACTCTCTATGATCCTATTAAAGACCAAGCATGAATCTCTAAACTGTCTATGATCCGTAACCTCAGGAAACTGAGCCAGCACTCATAGGAAAATAAGAGTCACCATATGCTTTTATCTGATTCAGACAGGTCTAAGAACTCTCTCTTTTCTGGCAACAATCACTTTTCAAGTAGATAGATCACTGAACAATAAATAGTTACTAACAGGAAAAAAAGATCACTCTGATCTTCACTAGTAATGAAAAACAAAAGGAAAAGGAATTGGAAGCATCCAGATACTAGTCAAGTGTGGGTTACAAGGGACACCAATGGGTCACCTCCTGGAAATTGAAGATTCTTTACGGAGCTTTTCACAAGCAAATGAAAGAACATCCTTAAGATAGCAAGGGTTGGCCTTTTGAAAGAGCATGGCGTTTTTCAATAGGGAAAAAGGCCTCCTTTTTAACGAATTATAAATATTATGGAATTTTCAGGTCCTCCAGTTTTCCCAGTCACCTCCTATTCATACAATGTTTGATGAGAGATTAAAAAAATATTATTTATAATATTCTTCTTGTTTCTAATATTTGTTATTCTTGGTTCCTATGGTCACACATATTCCACATAGTTCCTCTCTTGGTGAACTTAAGTCAGTCTCAGAACCAGAGAAGCATTCTGATGAGATATTAAAATATAATAATGGTCACGTGTTAAATGATTGATTAAAAGTCAATAGTTTCTTGACCTGAGAATTTTCTCGCCTAATTAATTCTCAATGAAGGAGTCATTTTTTAAATTTAGTAGTCTTTTGTATGTGACATTTGTAATTCATGGAAGAATCTTTTTGAGCTTTTAATGAAAAGTAGCATCCTAGTGAACTTCACAAGGAAAATACTTTGTGGTTCCCTTATCAGAGATTATTTGTTATTTAGTTGCCTCCTCATGTGCATTATTCTCATTTCCCCCAACAGGAAACACTAACTGGCATTTTGACAATGGGTTGATCCAGATCATCACCCAAGACTCTACTTCATTTATTGTTTTGGAAAAAAATGTGAAGATGAAATTGGAAAAGATCGATTTGTCTGTGACCAGGATGTGAAACTCTAAATACATGAAAAATAGTAAAAATAAATATTTCAATTACCCAAGAGTTGCATTGGAAATTATTTTTCTCACAAAGTATTTGATAATGTTATGGGGATTATGTGTATGGAGGCGGCTGTAATTATCTCCATCAATTGCTTCCTTTTCCATGTTTTTTCCTACCTATCTGTTTGGAGGGATCAGAAAAATATTCATCAACAATATTATGTTTAAGCTGAACCTTCAAGAAACATACGGATTCTATGAAGTGGAGGGAAATGGGAATCTATCATTACATTAAAAGCAAACAGGACAGAGTGTACAAATGTTTGGAGTTGGGAAGTGGAATACTGAGATTGGGAAATGCTAGTAAGTCCAGTTTGGTTGCAACATGGAGCTTCTGGAAGGGAGAAATGCAAAAGAAGAAAGGCAGGAAAAAATGACACTGGAGTAAGAGGGTGAAAGACAATGGAATTTGTATTTTGCTTGGGAGCAAGGAGTGAGTTGACTTTTTTCAGCAAAAGCTGACATTGTTGGTTTCAGAAAAAGAATTAAGAAGGTCATTTTTTAACCTTATGTGGTAGACTGGAGAAACGAGAAAATAAAAACAAAGAAAGAGTTTAGGAAGCTATTGCAATCATTTTAGTGAAGATGATGCAAGTTTAAACTTAGGTGAAGGCTATGTGAATGGAAAAGAGGAATGAATGTGAGAGATTCTGGGAAAGTGAAGTCAATAAGGTTTCATGATTGGTTAGATATGGGGGTGATGGAGATGGCAGAGGAGAGGATTGCTCTGAGAGTATGAATGTAGGTGACTTAGAACATGGTGGTGCCACCAGGAAAAATAATTAACTTGGGACAAGAGAAAAGTTTATGGTAGAAAGTGAGAAGTATGGTTTAGAGCACTTTGGATTCTATCTACCTTTAGCACATCCATTGAGGATGCCAACAAGGCTTTTGGTAACATCAAGCTAGGCTTTCAGAGAGGGAAATGAAGATTGGGTGTAAAGATCTGGAAGTCACCTGCAAAAAGATGGTAATTGAAACTGTGGGAGTTAAGTTGTTAGTCTCACTCTAGCATATACGTTGCTGATACATAACAAGTGCTATGATTGCAGAATTATAGCATCTCAGGTTGAAAGAGGGGGACACATGGGCTAAGCCAATCCTGAAGAAGAATCCCTCCTACAATACCTTTAGAGGCCATATGCCATAGTAGATAGAGTTTTACAAGTGGAGTTGGCAAGATCTGGGTTCAAATCCTGCCTCATACTTACATACTGTGTTATTTAAAGAACTTACATCCTGATTATGAGTCCTCACATCCTTTACAAGTCTGTCTGCTGATACAAGGATTAAACATTTGATATATTAGTTTTTAACTTGAAGCCTTCAACTGTACAGTCTGTTGTTAAACTTATCTTCTTAAATTACTTCCTGGCAGGGGTGGGTACTGAAAATGGGCACTAAATCAATATTCATTCAGAGTGTCGACAACTCAAGGTCACTATGGACATTATTTACAACCATAAAATTAGCATATCATTAATGGCAGAGTTTAAATAGCTCTGAGATACCTTGAAATCCATCATCTCTTGAAAGAAGATCTCTTTTTCCAGTTATCTGTCTTAGGTAACATTTCTATATATCAAATAATTTTTTTTCTAATTTATTACTGCATGGCTATCTTACCTATGAAAACTATATGTAAGGAATAAATGTAAGATAATAATGGTTTATAGAGAAATACTGGTACCATTTTAATTTTGAAAATAAGAATATTGGGTGTCAGGAAATGGAGATGTGATAGAATTATAGGTGAAGAACTGGAAAAAATCCTCAGAAGCCATCTAGTCTAAACAAATCATTTAACACATGAGGAAACTGAGGCTCAGGCAGCTTAAGTCACTTCCCTGAAGTCTTGTGCTTGGATATGATATTGGAGAACCAGAGATGGCCCATTTTCACAGAGGGCAACATGGATTCTATAAATTTTAGGGTGCTAAGGTCATGAAAATAACAGTACAAATCTCCCCTACAAATTGAACTAGTAAAATAACTAGTGTAACTGGACAATTTGGCATACCATTCTACTCTTGACTCTTTGCTGGCCTCCTCATTTTGAAAAGAAGCTCAGGTATTGACTGTTTCTTTGAAGGTCTCCACACCCCTTTATGGTCCCCTCTTCTTTCCCAAAGCAGGAATTTCAGAAGTCTTCTCCTGAACTGACTTTTATTCCACTGAAGGAATGTCACCTGCATAACTTACTCACCTCCACTGCTGCACAGATGCATTCTTTCATCTGATTTGTTCTGCCTCTGGTTTCTCCTTTGCTGCTCTTTTTTCCACAACAAATGTATTTTTGCTTTTCTTTGTTGGAACTCTTTTCCTTGACCTCCTTCCACTTTCAAGTCTTCCCCTCAAGGATATTAAACATTAGGTTCAGTAAACAGTAAATTAAACATTCTTACCAGGTATAGGGTGTTTCTGTACCCAATGTATAGTTTTTGAAAACTTGATTAACTCATTTTTTATTATCTGGTTTTGGAGAAAGGGAAATACAAATCTTGAGTAACAATACAATATAATGGAAAGAAATCAGCCCAAATGTCATGAAATTATGTTATCCCAGTTGGTAGAGCACAGGGCTTGAAATAAGGAAGACTCATCTACATGAATAAATCTGACCAGAGGCACTTTCTAGCTATGTGATCCTGGACAAGTTACTTAACCTTGTTTGCCTCAGTTCCTCATCTGTAACATGAGCTAAAGAAGGAAATGGAGCTATCTGCTATAATATTTGCCACAAAACCCCTAAATTACATCAGAAAGAGTTAGACACCATTGAAACAAATCAACAGAAGAGTAGGAAGGGACCACACTGGAGTATCTACTGTGATTTATAATGGAACAGAATATTCTCAACAATACACTTTACAAATGATCATCCATATTTTGCATGATGTCTAGTAGAGGTGGTGACAAAGAAGAACGGGGCTCACTACCCAGCACAGCAGACCATTCTCCTTCTGGATAGTTCTATTTGTTTGGATATTTTTCTTTCCCTGAAACCTAAAGCTTCTTCTTCACAATTTCTGCAAATGAGGTCATGGCTTCTCTCTTGATTTCTGGATCTACATCACCATCTAGTGAGCAATTGGACATTCGGAAGGGGCTGCTCGATGGGCAACTCAAACTCTCCAGGAATAAATAGAAGTCATTATTTTCCCCCCTACACCCCATCCTTATTTTGAACTTACCTATTTTTATTAGAGTGGGACAGAGCTGCAGGGACAAGGAAAGAAATGAGAAATTTTTAAACACTAGTTGTGAGTCAGTTGCTGTGCTATGCCCTTTATAAAGATTATCCCAATGGTGCCCCTTCCTCCCAGTGACCCTGACATAGAAATTCATCCTCACCCATAACTGCTCCTGCTCCCCAAACATCCAATCAGTAACCAGATTTCTTCATTCTTGGTCGCCACAGCTCTCACATGCATTCCTTTCTAGAGTAGGTCAAGTCCTCCTCACCTCTCAGTGGTAACAATAGCCTCCTCATAGCTCTCCCTGTCTCTAGACTGTCCCTTCTCCCATCCATCCTTCCTACAGCTGACAATGGGATATTCTTCAGGCACATCTCTGACTATGTCACTCTGCTGGTCTTTAATTAAGTTCCAGGGGCTCTAAGATACGATATGACCCCTCTTTTCAGGCCAGTTCTCTGACCTTCATTTCTGGTCTTTTTATGTACTTCTCGCTTTCTTGTTGAAAATCCAGTCCAGCCAAACTGCCCTTCTTCTTGCTGTGCTTTGCACATCATCCTCCATCCATCTCTCTTCCCCATAGCTTTGTGCAGACTGGCTTCCAAAACTGGAATATATTTCCTCCTTGTCTCCTCTGCTCAGAATCTCTCATTTTTCTTCTTCAAAGCTCATCATCAGTCACATCTCCCACCTCTCTCTCTCAGCTATTAAGGAAATTTGTTTCATGCTTTGATGACCTTTGTTTTCTTGCCTTCTAAAGCAAAGGGAGGAAGAGGAGAGAGAGAATTTGGAACTGAAAATAAAATGAAAACACACACATAAGTTGTATCTGTTTGAGGGTGTGTGTATTGGAGGGAAAGAGTAAGAGAGAATGAGAGAGACAGAGAAAGAGAGAAAGAGAGAGAGGGAGAGAGAGGGGGAGAGAGAGAGAGAGAGAGAGAGAGAGAGAGAGAGAGAGAGAGAGAGAGAGAGAGAGAGAACAGTCTCTAGCTACAAAGATATAGGTCTTATGAATTTCTGAGACTCAGTTCCCTCATCTGTAAAATGAAAACAATAACATTTGCTCATCAGTTCCTGGAACGAAAATGCTTTAAATCTCAGCAGTACCATAGAAATGGGAGTTAATATCTTTTCCTAAGTTTCTTCTTCATTGAAAAGACAAATGTAACACAAAGCAGAAAACAGACTAAAGGCAACAGGGATTTCTTTTCTCTCCATTCCATAGAAGCCTAGAACCATGAAGCTGTATCTTCTAGCTTTTCTTATGGCTCTACTGGCTGTCCTGGCTGTAAGTACTTGGGGAAATGGATAAGGGGCTGGTGTTGGGAGTGACTGATCCCTCTTTACAGCAATTGACCTTTAACATCTGGAGACTTGGCTTTATATTTGCATCCCCGTGTCTCTGTATGAGTACAGTTTATTTTTTTTAGATTTTTATTTTAGAATATCTACATTGGTCTCTGAAGAATCTAGAAAAATTCCTTGTGACTGTATCTTCAGCTAACCTACTCTTCATTTTACACTAAGAACTTTTTCTTACCCTTTAAGGGACAAGATCTATATTTTCCCCAATCATAAGTGGCAATGATGAATGTTTACCAAGTAATTCGAGGCAAAATTCTGCTTTTCCCTTATTGTAGGGCTAACTCTTTCCATATCTCAGAGAGTTAAGTCAAATCACTGCTTGAGTTTTGGGCGGTGTTTTTTTTTTTTCAAAACTTGTCATTTAACTGAGTCTGTTGGTGTTTTTCTTTTCCAAAGAGAGCTGACAGTTCATCTGAAGAGGTAAGATATTTCCAAATAAATGCAAAGTAATTTAATATTCAATAATGCGTATCTCTAGGAACATTTGTCTTTATTTGAACAGAAATATTATAATCAGGGAAATCATAATAAAGCAAACCTATGATTTACTGTATTTAACATGTAATATTAAGATATTGGATTTAAGATATTGGAATTTATTAGAAAGGTTCCTTCTCTTTCTCTTTAATCTTTTCCCCAAAAAATATCTAATCACTCATAACTCCTGAACAAATGGTGATTTAAATAGATGTTCATTCCATACATTAAGTGTGAGGCATTCCTTAAACTAGGGTTTCCAAGCACTGAGTACACAGTGTCTGTAAACATTTATCTTCAGAATTCATTGATTGAGATAGAAATGTTATATTGTGATAACCACATTAAATCAGGTGAAATGTTTACTGCAAGAAATGATATCCATATTCCTTCTCTTTTCCCTGTTTCCATAAATAGTACATCGCTTTGCCAATGATTCTAAAGGTTTTCACTAACTCATTCCAAGCACAAAGGACATCAGAGGTGTTCTCTGGGCTTATTGGATGCATTAGGGTTCTCTGCTAAATTCATGGAGTCCTAAGTGATTCACAGTTACATGCCCAGGACCTTTTACCAAGGAAGATCTTAACAAACATTGCCTGAAATGAAATGATTTGGTTTGGTTTGTATTTCAAAAGTGAAGAGTTGAATTTTCTCTTTGAATTACAAATATTTGATCTGGTTACTCTACTATTTATGAACCTCTGGACTCCAGATTGAGTTCTGGCCACCTTTTTGTTAATAAACTAAGTTCTTCTCATACACAGTTTGATCATGTCCAAGTCACTAAGCAACAGGAGATTTTTGTCATGTCTTCTATGAAACAGCTCAGTTTTCTATTTCATTATCTCTTGGTTATATCTGAGGAATTCAAGTTAAATACATTTTCTCAAAGAAATAATAGCTATTATATTGCTATAAAATACCAGAGATAACTAATTGGAACAGGAAGAGTTCTGTGCACAAAATTGGAAGATTTTATCCTGAAAACAACTCTTTCATTAATACTTCATATGACATAGATGGGTTTTTTTTTGCCAATGTCCTTCAAGCAAGAATTTATTAGATGCTTTGAAACTGATCTTAAAGGAAGGATTTCACTTTACATCAGTGAGCATTTCCCTTCCCAATCACTGTCATCATACTTTCCTAATCATTCAGGTTTCAATTTTCTGCTTATTAGCTCAATGACACTGAACTAGTCATTTCACTTTTCCTATTCTAAGTTTCAGTGATGATGGACCAGATCTATAACATCCCATCTCACTCAGTCTAGGAATCTCTTGCTATAGATTCATCTATAAAGTTTGTTTCTAAACTGTCCTTCAGAGGCCACACTGTCTCTTTAACAGCATCAGAAATCTAGAGGAAGAAGGACCCTTCCAGGCCATCTCATCTAACGCTACATTTTACAGCTGAGGAAAGTAAGGCCCACCAAAATAAAAGGAGTAACCCAAGGTGACACTCGCAGTGGGTATTAGAGGCAGGATTTGAAGCCAGGTCCTTTAATCCTAGAGGTATTTAATTCTTTCTATTATTTCACACTTAAGAGCAGAGATGCTAGTAGGTAGAGCAGTGACCATAATCTTTGGTTCTCTTCTCCCTGTGGAATCAGGGCAAGTCTGTGCTTTTACTTCTTCCTCTTTCTTCCAATGGAGTCAGAGAAAGTACAAGGTTTGTTGTTTCTTTCTTCATCTGTGAGAAAATGTAGAGAAGACAGATGTCTAAGCTTTCTTTTTTTTTCAAATGAAGAATCATGAAAAGAATAATTAGTATTGGGGAATGAGGCTTCTCCAGTTTATTAAAGAAGTCACATTGAGGAATTGGTGAGTGCTCTCAGGTAAGCTGATTGAGAGATTTTCTGCAAGAGTATTAATGAGTACAAATACACACACAAGTCAGGTCTGCTCTGGAGCTCAAATGGGTGAGTCAGGTGATCCAAATAACCCTTTCATGGGGGAACTCTTGTACTAATCCTGTCACATTCCTCTTAGACCTATTTTTTCAGTGTTAACAAGGATACTAAGAAATTAACAAAACTAAATGAACTGGCTCAACCTTATGTCGGTTATTTTCTCTTTCCTTTTGAAGGATTCCAGTGAATATTATAGATTTCCTGGATTTTCTGAGAACTCTGAATATGGTCCAAATCTTGGATATTCCCAATATTGAGAAATCCCCAAAATGTACCCCAACAAGGACCTCAATAAACACAGGTAAAGAGAAGTTGTGCTTACCAACAACATGCTGGTGATTGGTGTGATAGAAAAATTACTGGATTTTGCAATGAATAAAAAAATGCTCCAGGTTGAACTTCGGATCTGCCCCCTCAATAGGTAAATAACTTGGACCAACCAGAATGCCTCTTTTTCTGCACAATGTTTGGCTGACTATATCCTCCACTGAGTCACCAAAGGGAAATTCCTAAAGCTTAGCTGAGACCATGGTGCTTATTCTATTCCCTGCCCCCTCCCCATAAATTCTAGCGGTTCTCTGTTATGTCCAGAAAAAAATATAAAATCTGAAATATAAAATCAAATATGACAACCTCCAAGGAGGTTACTTCTGAGTAGCTTTAACTACTCATAGCAAGAACAACAGGAACAGATTACCTCCAAAACAATATCATGGAATAAAACCTAACTAAGGCAACATTTTCTGTTTACTTGTAGGTTTGCCTGGAAAACTAACTCTATCTGTCTACGAATCTACAACTCTACAAATCTGTGAATCTCTTCAACTGCCGGCTTATCAGCCTCTATTACTGAGCATTACACAACAGCTCCAACCTTGTTAGTTTAACATGAATCATTCCCTTAAATGACTAGTGTTCTCCTTTACATTCTCCATATAATAAATTCAGCTAACAGCATATTCAATTCGCTTTCTTTCTTTCCATTCTTCACTTGAGATTCACCATGTAGATGAGAATAATATAAAGAGGAGAAGTTGTGAAATTTCTTGGTCTAAGCAGCAGAGACAGCCTTTTAGAACTAGGACTTCAGGTTGAAATGACATATCATACATAGGAATTTCTGTATATTCAAGATGCCCATTTGTCAGGGACATCTGCATTCCAGTTCCAGCTTTGTGACCATGGACAAGGCAGTTATCCTGTCAGTAGTCCAAATAACTACCCAGAACTATAAATGATAGAAAATGGTGATCTCCATAGGCAGACATAGATGAAATTGCAGGTCTGCAAAATGTAATGTAATGTAAGCTGGTTCCATTGAAAGTAATTTCTTTGAAAGTAGACACAATTTAATTTTTGTTATTGCAAAAAAATGACTTTTTTTTGCCTTTCTTTGTACCTCCAAACATTGGCATAGTGCCTGGCACATAGTAGATGTGTAATAATCTCACACTCTGACTCCATTCCTAGACCCTAGAAAGCCTGCCCCATTGTAGTTTACTTAATAAATTAAGATTGGTCGACTGAGTTGAAACTTTATTACACTGTCACACTACCCATTGAAAAAAAAAGCAATTCCATTTTTATGGAGTTCCATTATAACCAATCTCTTAATTATTTTAAATGGTAGTAGTTTGAATCAGAAATCATTTCCTGGAATATATGGAAGAACACTAACATTATGACGACAAAAATTGATCTGAATTATAAATCTGACTGCTAAAATTTAGCACAGTCTCAGAGAGTCCCTTGGGAAGCCAGCAGTCCTCTACATCAAGTGATTCTCTGGGCAAATGAGCTATTGTGGCCAAGGAAAGAGTTGTCACTTCCATACAATGTGGCATTTTACTAGAGAACTGAAGGTCCCATTTTCACCTCTGTACAAAATGCCTTCAAATCATTTTGTCCACCAGCTTCTTCAAATCATCTACTTGCAGCTCATGATACAGTATTTGAGATAATAAGATAATTAGACTTAAGAAGTTCATAGGGCCATAGTGATGATTTGTGATGTGTACTGTAACCCAACCACAAACCATGTTCTTGTAGAAAACCCAAGGAATAACAAATGGCAATGGAAGCAGATCATAAACTGCCACCACAAAAAGAACTGCTTTCAATATTCTTGTGTTTGTGAGTCCTTTCCCCTGTTCTTTGATCTCTTTGGGGAACAGATGTAGTACTGGGTAAAGGGAATTCATAGTTTTATAGTTCTCTGGACATATCGTCAAATAGTTCTCCAAAATGGTTGGAACAGTTCACAACTCCACTGACTGTGCATTAATATATCTATTCCTCTATATCCCCAACAGCATTTGTCACTTTTCTTTACTCATGTACTAGACAGTATTTCAGGTAGGGGGTAGTTCCTCAGAGTTGTTTTGATTTGAAAATATGGCTTCACCCCCTACATATTTGACACATGAGTTCTTTTTTCAGAGACAATTAGCATAACATTTTCCCCAGTTTTTTAAAGCTGGTGATGCTCCACCAATTCTGGAGACATAATTTAAAAATCATTCAACTCCTTGAAATTTAAGACATATTCTGAAAGTATGAACATTATATTTGAAGAAATGATAGGTAAAAATTGCAGATATATTAAACCCAAGTGGCAAAGTGTACAAACAGCACAACCAGCACAAAGACAACACTGCAAAGAAAACCAACTTTACAAAGCAGAACTTCAATGAATGCAATGATCAACCAGGTCGTAAAAGGACTTTTGATGATGTATGTTATCTATCCTTTGACACAAAAGGGAAGAAGCCACTGAGCAACTCCAGAAAGAAACTCAAAAGGAAAAGCATCAGGAATATCATAACAAAACCCAGAGCTTCTCTATCTAAAAATATGGAGCAATCATCAGGAAGGAGTTTCAGTACTAAGGTTCTATAGTTAGGATCACACAAAACCTGGCAGCTTCTCCTGCAAATGAGAAATCGAGGAATGCAATATTCCAAAATGAAAAATATATACATTTATAACCAAGAATTACTTACCCTGCAATACTGAGTACAACATTATAGTGGAAAAGTAAACCTTTAATGGCAAAAAGAAAGATCAAGAATTTCTCACAAAATTATTGGAATTGGTTTGGAACTTTGAAATATAAGCAGATAGATCTAGAGAAATCTTGAAAGGCAAATGTATTTAAACAACTAGAAAGAGTTGTATATCATGATATAGTGCTAACATACTAGTAAGAAGAGAAGAAAAGTTCCCTCAGAATGTTTTTTTTTTGCTTTTTGGAGGGGGAAAAATAGAGCAATTGGGATTTAGTGACTTGCCCAAGGTCACATGGTTAATTTGTGTGTGTGTGTGTGTGTGTGTGTGTGTGTGTGTGTGTGTGTTAAGTGTCAGAGGCTCGGTTTGAACTCAGGTTCTCCTGACTCCAGAGCTGGTGCTCTATTCACTGCATCACCTAGCCTCCCCTTTCTTTCAGAATCTTAATACTTTCAAGGTATCTGTATGGAATTACATCAGAAAAACAGAAGACCTAGGTGTGGACTGGTTCTGTTCTGCAATTTTCAAGTACAGATAGACAACGGAAGGTAAAAGACATACAGATATTTTGGAAATAAGGAAGAAAGAAAGAGGGAAGGGAGGCAGAGCCAAGATGGCAGTGTAGGAGCAGCAAGGTACCACAGCTCCCAAATAGCCACCTCAAATACCCATAAAATATGACTATAAACAAATTTTAGGGCTCTAAAACTCACAAAAATATACCTTCCACTGAAGGCAGCTCGGCTAGAAGGGACCATCTCAGAGTTGGGAGCCAAAACCAGCCTAGCCTGAAACCATGGTGTGGCCCCGGGGGCACCTGGACAAGCTGAGCCAAGCTGGAACTAGACCTTCAGGAGAGTGGATAAGCAGCAGCTGTGGCAGTTTCCAGAATTATCAAGAAATAAGAAACAAGGACTAAGAGACAGGTCAGTGGAACTCAGCTAAACTTGGAGAAGAAAAAGGGGACTGGCCAAACTGCCTCTAGGGCAAGGAAGCAGCAGAAGCATGGCCCTGCAGCCTCCTCCACAGAGCTGCTTCAGAGCTCCTGGCCTGCAGACTGCAGGGAGGCCAAGCAATTGTTCAGAGGCTAAGTGCTCTTGTGTTGAGTGGCCTGGATCCACATCATGGTCTTGGGTGGTGGTCCTTGGGTGCATTTTCAGTGAGCCAAAGCTGGTGGGGGCTGAAAAAAAATGGCAGACTCCTAATAGCTCCAGCAGCTGTGAAAACTGCAGTGATTTGGGACAGAGCTTTCCCCTCTGGAAGCAGAGTTCCACAGACCTAAAAATTTAAGTAATTGACTGACAACAACATGAGCAGGCAAAGGAAGCAAAGTAAGAACAGCAAGTGAACTCTAGATTCCTTCTTGGGGGATAAAAAGGATCAAAGCATGGAATGGGAAGACGAAAACACAGTCAGAACTCCCACACCAAAAGCTTCCAAGAAACATGAAGACTGTCTGCAAGCCATAGAACAGCTTAAGAAGGATTTTGAAAACCAAATGAGAGAAGTGGAAGAAAAATTGGGAAAAGAAATAAGAATTATGCAAGAAAATCATGAAAAGAGAGTCAACAACCT
>CM053583.1:195119566-195146852 GCA_028627135.1 Pseudochirops cupreus
TATAAATACATTTATATTCCCTTCACCTATCCTCATACTGAGAAAAGTTTCATAAGTTAAAAATTATCATTTTTCCATGTTGGCATGTAAATAGTTCAACATTGATAAGTTCCTTATGAATTCTTTTCCATGTTTACCTTCTCATGCTTCTTGGATTTGAATGTCAAATTTTCTATTCAGTTCTGTTTTTTTTTTTCAGCAAAAATGCTTGAAAGTCCTCCACCTCAATTGAATGACCATATTTTCCCCTGAAACATTATACTCAATTTTGCTGGATAGGTGATTCTTGGTTTTAATCCTAGCTCCTTTGACCTCCAGAATACCATATTCTAAGTCCTTTAATTCCTTAAGGTAGAAGATGCTAGATCTTGTGTTTCCACAGTATTCAAATTGTTTCTTCTTGGCAGCTTGTAATATTTGTTTCTTGATCAGGGAACTCTGGAATTTGGCTATAACATTCCTAGGAGTTTTCTTTTTGGGATCTTTTTCAAGGGGTGATTGGTGAATTCTTTCAAGTCCTATTTTGCCCTCTGGTTCTAAAATATCAGGGCAATTTTCTTTGAGAATTTCTTGAAGGATGATTTCTAGGTTCTTTTTCTGATCATGGCTTTCAAGTAGTCCAATAATTTTAAAATTGTCTCTCCTGGGTCTATTTTCCAGGTCAGTGGTTTTTTCAAGGAGATATTTCACATTGCCTTCTATTTTTTCATTTGTTTGGATCTGTTTAATAGTATCTTGATTTCTTATAAAGTCGTTTGCTTCCATTTGCTCCACTCTAATTCTGAAGGAATTATTCTCTTCAGTAAGCTTTTGAGAATCTTTTTCCAAATGGCAAATTCAACTTTTTAAGACATTTTTCTCCTCATTGCCTTTTTGGGCCTCTTTTGCCACTTGAGTTAATCTATTTTTTAAGGTGCTGCTTTCTTCAGTCAGGTTGTTGACTCTCTTTTCATAATTTTCTTGCATCATTCTCATTTCTCTTCCCAATTTTTCCTCCACTTCTCTTATTTGGTTTTCAAAATCCTTTTTAAGCCCCTTTGTGGCTTGTAACCAGTCTACATTTTTCTTGGAAGCTTTTGGTGTGGGAGTTCTGACTATGTTGTCTTCCTCCCATTCTATGCTTTGATGCTTTTTGTCCCCCAAAAAGGAATCTAAAGTTGGATTCTTACTTTGCTTCCTTTGCCTGCTCATGATGCAGTCAATTACTTGACTTTTTAGCTTTGTGGAACTCTGCTTCCAGAGGGGAGAGATTTGTCCCAAATCACTGGAGTTTTGTAGCTGCCAGAGCCATTAGGGGGCCGCTGTCTCTGCAGCCCCCACCAGCTTTGGCTCACTGAAAATGCACCCCAGGACCACCACTCAAGACCATGATCTGATCCAGGCAGCTCAAGGCAAGAGCACTTAGCTTCTGAATGATCACTTGGCTTCCCTGCAATCTGCAGGCTGGGAGCTCTGAAAGCAGCCATGTGGAGGCGGCAGCCACTTCTGCTACTTTCTTGCCTTGCAGGCATATGGCTGGACCCACTTTTCTCCCCCCAATTTAGCCAAGTTCTACTGACCTTTCATTGAGTCCTTGTTTTTTATTGGTTGATACATCTGGAAACTGCCACAGCTGCTGTGATCCACTCTCCTGAGTGCTCCAGCTGCAGCTTGTCCTGGCAGTGCCAGGGTCAAGCCACGGTTTCAGGCTGGACTGCTTTCAGCTCCCAGTGTGCTGTGATGAGCCCTTCTTGTCCTGCCTGCCAAGCTGCCTTCAGTGCGAGATGTGTTTCTCTGGTATTTTGTGGGTACTGGGGCTCTAAAATTTGTTTAGAGTCATATTTTATAGGTATTTGAGGTGGTTATGGGGGGGGCTGCAGGGGTTTTCCTGTTTTTACGCTGCCATCATGGCTCCACCCCCTTGCTCAAGGGTCTTTACATGGATCTCCTGGTGTCAAATGCTGCTGTATTTTAGGAAAGGAGAAGTGTCTCCCTGAGCACAGCTGCAGAGAGATGTCTCAGATTTCACACAAAATCTCCAATGGAGATATTTGAATCTGTATTCCATTTATATAAAATACACTAGGCTTGGACTCAGGAAAACTCTTCATCCTGAGTTCAAATCTGGCTTCAGACACTTACTAGATGTGTGACTCTGGACAAGTCACTTAACTCTGTTTGCCACAGTTCCTTACCTGTAAAATAAGCTAGATAAAGAGATGGTTAACCACTCCAGAATCTTTGCCAAGAAAACCCCAATTGGGGTCACAGAGAGTCAGACATGATGGAAACTGGACTAGACAAGAAAAAACTTCCCTTTGACTGGAATATAGGGCAATTCCCTTGGGTGGGTCTTAGGCCAATCCCTTTAGGGGTGAGGAGAGGAGAAGAGGGAGAAAGGCAAGATCCTCAAACAGACAAGAGGTCCTCTGTTCAAATTTCAGTTTCTTCTCTTAATCCTTTTCCCTGTATGAGATCTTATTTTTGTATGCATCCTTGACCTAGCCCACCTTGAAACAAGGAAGTCTGGAAAGTGTTTTTGAAGACCATTAAAATAGTTTTTCTTGAGGTTTTCACTTTTTCTGGAAAGAAAGATTTCAATGTGCTTCTACAAGATATAATAGTAAGTGTCTGAGCACAAATTTGAACTCAGGTCCTCCTGACTATCAGGACAAGCATTCTAACCACGGCCCCACTTACCTGCAAAAGGTAAAGAAGAGCAATATATCCCAGCAAAGGAACATTATCACTCCCTCAGAATAAACTCATCATCGCTTGAAATCTCATCCTCCTGGAGACTAATCCAGCCTTGACTCTTAGTGCCTTCTCAACTGCCTCTCCCCTGATTGGAGCTAGAGAGCAAGGCAATACACTTCTCTCAAAGCCTTCCTCTATAGAGGGCTCAGAACTTTTCAGCTTAACTTTTCACTTTCTATCAGCTGCTCTTGACTCCACCAACGTCATGCACCCTCAGGGAGCATCTGGCAACTGCTAGAATTTAGAACAATGCCTGGAACGTAGTTGGTACCTAATACATGTTCATTGACTAACTGACAGAAGGTGGGATTTTAGCTGAGCCATGAAGGAAGCCAGGGAAGCCAAGAGGTAGAGATGAAGAGGAAGAAGATGCATAGGAGAGAGCCAGTGAAAATTCCTAGAGCCAAGAGATGGAGTGCCAAAAAGGTAAGGACCTGCCAGGAGGTAAGTGTCACTAAAACAAGTGTGTGTGTGTGTGTGTGTGTATGGCTGTGGTGTTTAAGGTGTAAGAAGACTGGATGGGTATGTAGGGGAGGCTAGGTTTTGAAAAACTTTCAGTGACAAATGGAGGATTTTATACTGGAGGTGATAGTGAGTTTATTGAATGGGAATGGGGGGGGGCAGTTGATGTAGTTAGACCTGGCCTTTAAGAAAATCACTTTGTGGTTGAATGGAGGGAGGACCTGAATAGGTAGAAACTTGGGTCAAGAAGCCATACCAGCAAGATTTTGCAGCAATCCAGGCATGAGAAATTAAAGGAGAGAAGGGAACATATTTGAGAGATGTTACAGAGGTGAAATTGGTAGGTCTTGGTAACAGATAGGGATATGGGAGGTGAGAGATGATGAGAAGTTAAGAATGGCACTTAGACTGAGAGCCTGAGGGATTAGAAGGATGGTATTGACAAGGATGTCATTGGATTTGGCATTTAAGAAAGCACTGATAACTTTGGAGAGAGCAGTTTTGGTTGTTAGTAATAGTAAAGATAGTAATGGGGAAGGTGGGAGGTAGGATGATTTATGGGGAAATGAGTTCATGGAGAGGAGGTCAGCAGAGAGGTTCAGGCATAAGCTGATTTGAGAATCTTCTACATAGAGATGAGAGTTGAATTCCTGGGAGCTGTTAAGATCAGTAGGTGAAGTAGAATAAAGAATGTTAAAAGAAAAACTCTGGCTCTGGCTCTGTCTTGAACGTCTTAAGCAAGTTCAGTCATGTATCTTGCTGAAGTTTGTGATATCAGGCTTGAGACATCAGTTGCCATTCTTGTTTTAACCCCTAGTTTTCTGCCTGTGTTCCTCATGGAATGAACTTTATCTAATCTTTCTGCTCTCTAAAATTCCACGGTTCCCATCCTGCTTATGTAGTCAAGACCTATATAAGGTATTTTAAAACTGATGCTTGGGGCTCACTGACTTATGGGCAAGTGTTCAGTATAGCCTGTGCTCTGAGTGTAATAAACTGTTTTTTTCCTGTGTCTGTCTCCTGTGCTGGCTAATTGGCATTGGCTCATGATGACCCTAAGACAATTCATACAACAAAGGCATAGAATAGCAGTGCTGTGTGACACCCACTGTTCGTGAGGGTGTCCTGACTGAAGATACAGCAAAGAAGACTTGGAAGGAGCGGTCAGATAGGTAGGAGGAGAACCAGGAGAGAGTAGTGTCCCCAAAACCTCAAAAGAGTATGAAGAAGACGATGAGGACAATCTTAAAAGTTGCAATCAAATTCGCGGGGATGAGAAATGAGAAAATGTCATTGGATTTGGCATTTAATAAAGCACTGGTAACTTTGGAGAGAGCAGTTTTGATTGAGGTTGGAAACTAGACTGTCAGGAGTGAAAAAGAGAATGAGAGAAGAGGAAATGGAGACATTGCTTCTTTTTAGGATTAATTTCATGATTTTCTTCCCTGTTCAAGATTTCTATAAATGTTAACTTAAATCATCTTGGGGGGAAAGAGTCATGTCTAAGGTATTGAAGGACTATGCCTGTTGGGATCGCTCTCTCTCTTTCCCTCTCCAAGTTAGAAATGCTCAGATATTAGATTATTGTTAAATTAAATAAAATTGTTCATGGCAGACTTTGATCAAATAATAAACTTTTACTAAGTACTGTGCTAAGACTTGCACCTAAAATGCAAATGGTGCAGTCTTAATATCTTTTCTTTGACAATAGTATGTTAAAGGGGAAGTATGCCCTAGATTTTGGCAGTAATGTTCTCATGTAAATTCTCTTCCTCAACTATTCCAGTAAATGTCATTGCTCTAAGCCAGTTGTGACCTCTGACTGTTTGAAAGGTAAACATCAGCGTGGTCTCCTGAGGAGTGTAAATCTTTGATCTCATAGTAATCATTCTTCAGGGAACCTGATCTGCAAGTGAGAGTTGGAGGGTACCCTAAAGTGGTAGGCTAATCTAATTTTGTGTGTGTGTGTGTGTGTGTGTGTGTGTGTGTGTGTGTGTGTGTGTGTGTAAGCCATTTTAAGGTTAAATTGTACAATTAATTTGTACTTAGAGTAGGGTCTTAAAAAAACAAACATTTTTCAATGGTGTCCAACTCTTCATGACCCTATTTAGGATTTTCTTGGCAGAGATACTGCAATGGTTTGCCAATTCCATCTCCAGTTTATATATATATTTTTTGCAGATGAGGAAGCTGAGGCAAACTGGAATAAGTGATTTGTCCAAGGTCGTAAACAATAATCTTAGAGATGAGAGTACTATGCCCTTGTGATTACCTCCAATTGAATTCCTCCAAGTTTTGAAAATCTACCTTATAACATAAATTGTCCCTCATATGCTACTTTTAACAGTTTTTTTTATTACTCTTAAGAACCAATGTAAAGCTGGAATTCAGCTGAACTTGCAATCTTGAGGTCTTTGATCTTCTTACATACTATTACACCATGAGATAAGAGTTTAATTATTTACATGTCAGGCTTGAATTTGTACTTTTGACCTTCTTCACATTTTATTTTTTTAATGAACAGAAATTTATTTCCTTTCACTTTTGATCTTAGTTAATTTTCTGTATAATCTTAGGAAAAGTTGTAAGAGTCAGTTCTTTTCTCGCTTTGCTTCCTAGAGCCAAGAGATGGAGTGCTTTGTTGGGAGACTTGCCAGGAGGCCAGTGTCACTGAACCAAGAGTATGTGTGTGGAAAGGAAAATATTACTTTTTCTATTTTTTTTCATTTTTTATGCATTCTTTTTATACTATAACATCTTAGTGACTGAGGCAGAACTCTGGGAATACAGTAAAGAGCAAATCCTCACCCCTTAGACCTCTCCTGATAGTAAGATATGTTTATTGTAAGGATATATAAATACACATATATAATATACACACGTACACATACATATATATGAATATGGATAGCTTTATAGGAAAGGATAACTTTATATGTAAGGGTAATGTTCTGAGCTCTGGAGGGCTAGTGGCAGGGTTGGGGAGAGGATGAGTTGTAGGTTGTCGTGACTCAGGCTAGCACCTTTTAGTGTTGGGTTGCAATGAGTTGCTCATAGGTCTTTGAACAAAAGACCTATGTTAACAAAAGTTAAAAGAATAAAGAGAAGTAAGTTCTCTCAGATAACAAAGACTAAAATTTTTATTTTTGGTCCTCAGGTTGTAAGGTCTCACTTTAGGTCTACTTGATCGTTCATCTCTCAGGAATGAAGTTACCACTTTTTAGTGCTGTCACCTCCATGACCTCTTGCTGTGTTAGAGGCCCCCCAATCCTGGCAGTCCTCTTCCCACTCCCTAGCCAATCTCCATGATTCCCTCACTCCTTTTTTACAACACAGAATTACTTCTCTATTACTGATCTCCATACAAGAAGGGAATCAATAAAACAATTCAACAGACATTCAATAAACTATATTATTGCTCCTCAGATAGCAGAACATTGCTCCACTGTATTGCATGTCGTACTATGTTTTTCTTCAAAAAAATTTTTTTTTATTATGAACTAGAAAATCATCAACCAATGTGAGTATTTACATGTACAAAGGTCAGCAAGAAAAGGACTGTATAAAAATTCTTGAATCTGTCATATATAGCTTGTTTTAAAAATAAAGTAAAATTTAACATGCTGTTGTCATGTTATTTCCTAAATTTCCTTCTGCTCTTTGCTATGTATTAATAAAACATTTCATTGATGTACTTTCTTCCCTTTCCTTTTAAAAAGTATTTTGATAACTTCCTCGCAACTTAACCCGTCTCTCCTGAATAAAAGCCCTTCATTGTGACAAGTATGTATATTCAAGCAAAATCTTTTTCTATTACATTGACTGTCTGAGAATGTAAGATTCATTCTGAACCTAGTCCCTCATTACCTCTCCACTAAGAAGTAGGAAGTGTATTCTCATCACTAATTCTCTGAGTTGTAATTATTCATTGTGTTGCTCAGAGTTCTTAAGTCTCTTAAAATTATTGTCATTTACAATGTTGTTGGTTACTGTTTAAATAGTTCCATTTCTACTCACTTCACTCTGAATCAGTGTATGTAACTTTTCCAAGATTTCTCAGCACCTGTCATTTTAACTAATTCTTATGCCACATTAATATTACATTACATTCATTTGCCATAATTTGTTCAGGTATTCCCTAAGTGATAGGTACCCATATTTCTTTGCTAAAACAAAAAACCCCACTATAAATATTTTTATTTATACATAGAAAGTCTTTTTCTTCTGTCTCTCATCTCTTTGGGGGGTATTTTCTTAGTAGTAGTTTTGTTGGTTCAAAAGATGACATAGTTTAGTGACTTTTTGGGTATATTTCAAAATTGCATTCCAGAATGGTTGGACTGATTCAATTCACAGATTCATCTTCACTGCATTAGTATGCCTTTCGTATTATAGCCTATGCAATGGTTGTCATTTTCCTATCCTTGCCAATCTGATTGTTATAAGTATAAACTCAGAGTTTTAATTTCCTTTTTCATTATTAGTGATTTGGAGCATTTTTCACATTTGTTGATAGCTTGGATTTCTTCTCTTGATCATTGCATATTCACATTTTTTTGGGGGGTGGGGTGGGATGTTTCTTGTTCTTATATAGGGTGTCCCAAAAGTCTTAGTGAAGTTTTAAGCTTTAATAGACTTAATACATAAAAAAGAAAAAAAAAGCTTGTTTAATATGTTCTAATAAGACATAAATGAATTCAAGCTTAATAAGCTTTGATACAATTATTAAAACTTATACTGCACTAAGACTTTTGGAATACCTTATATAGATGAATTAAAGTCCTTCACACCCTGGTCCCTTCCCAGCTAACAGGAAATCTTCTATGATCTAGCCACATTGGACCACTCATTCCTTGCACATGACACACTATCTCCTGCCTTGATAATGGCTTGTTACCCAAGCCTGGAATCCACTTTCTCCTACCCTTCATCTCTTAGCTTTGGTGGCTTCCATTGAAACCAATCACATGCCTCCTTTAGCACAAGACATTCTCTATTTCTCTATGATTGCCTGTTACCTTTTTCTACTCTGTACACATCTAGTTATATGCACACTTATCTACATTTTGTCTTCCCCATTAGAATGTGAGCTCCTTCAGGGCAGAGATGGGTTTTTGCCAGTCTTTGTATCTGCAATGTTTAGCACAGTGCTTGGCATGTAGTAAATATTTAATAACTATTCATTGACTAAAAAAATTCTTCTATCTTGGTATAGCCACATACCTCAATTTTATAACTTTATTTCTTCTACTTGCTTAACTCATAAAACAACCACTTCTCTTCATTGGGGAGGTAAATATTTCTTTTTCTCTTTTTTTTCACTTTTTTATACACTCTTTTTATACTATAACATCTTAGTGACTGAGGCAGAACTCTGGGAATATAGTAAAGTGGAAATCCTCACCCCTTAGACCTCTCCTGATGGTAAGATATGTTTATTGTAAGGATATATAAATTCACATATATAATATACACACATACACATACATATATATGGATATGGATATGAATATGGATAGCTTTATAGGAAAGGATAACTTTATATGTAAGGGTAATGTTCTGAGCTCTGGAGGGCTAGTGGCAGGGTTGGGGAGAGGATGAGTTGCAGGTTGTCCTGACTCAAGCTAATGCCTTTTAGTGCTGGGTTGCAATGAGTTACTCATAGGTCTTTGAACAAAAGACCTATGTTAACAAAAGTTAAAAGTTAGTAAAAGGTTTAATTAGCCCTGATATAGAAAGGATATTCAACAGATACCCCAGAATCTAGCTTGGGTAGATTCTCATCCCCTCCCTTTCTCTTATCTCCATATAAAAATGTGTCTGTTCAGCAGAGCAAAGTATGCTGAATTGCTACTCTTGGGACATTTTCCAAGTCTAGAGGACCTGACCTCATGTAAGTGGACCTTTTTATGCCCTTAGGTGACCCAGAAACTCTATCAATATAGCTAAAGGGTATCTGGAAACTCAAGGGAGGCATAGTCAAACCTCTTCTCATCCTGGGGCCAATCAAGCCCTGGCTTTATTGTCTTTTAGGGAAAAACTAGTCTAACTTCCATTTGGGGTATGGGAGGGGGATATTCTGGTAGGCATTTGTTCTATGGGGTGAGATGGGATCTAAATTCTTGGAGGTACAGATCAAAATATATATTTTTTCTCTTAGTCATCTAATTTTCCTGGGCAAACAATTAAATAATAATTCCATTGCCCAATGAGTTCTTAAAGTATGAATTTATCAAATCCTTATCTTTTATTTTCATGAGATTCTATTTCTGGGTTCTCTATTCTGTTTCACCTATCTGTTTCTCTATTTTTTTTTTTTTTGATGTTAAATAGTTTTGCATGTAGCCGGTGCTTCATTATTTATTTCATTTTTGTGGGGATCCTAGAACCCAAAATGTTTCCAAAGGGGTAGAGAAATGGAATAGAATTTGTAAGACACATTGCTAGGAGTACCATTGTTGTTCTGTCATTACAGTTGTGTTCAACGCTTTGTGACTGCATTTGGAATTTTCTTGGCAAGAATAGTTGAGTCTTTTGCCGTTTCTTTCTCCAACTCATTTTGCAGATGAGGAAACTGAAGTTAAGGGACTTTTCAGACTTCACAGTTTCAAGATGGGTTAGATTAAAGACAAAAAAAGCCCCTTGTATAAGGAAATGGATTAGTGGAAGAAACTGAAATTTGAACAAAGTGGACTTTATATCTTCTTGAAGATCTTGCCTTACTCCTTCTCTCTGCAGCCCTAAAGGGATTGGGCCAAGACCCACACAATGGAAGTGCCCCATATTTCACTCAAGGAGACATTTTCTTTTGTCAAGTTTCAGTCATATCTGACTCTTCCTGACCTCATTTGGGTTTTTCTTGGCCAAGATACTGGAGCTGTTTACCATTTCCTTCTCATTTTACAGATGAGGAATTGAGACATATGGGTTAAGTGACTTGCTCAGGGTCTCACAGCTAGTAAGCATTTGGGGTCAGATTTGAACTCAGGAAGATGAGTCTTCCTGATTCCAAGCCTGGTACTCTAGCCACTGTGTCACCTAGCTGCCACTAGAGGTGAGATTTGCCTAATTTTCTCTGGGGTAGAGAGATGACAGTGAAACCTTTCTTGCCTTAAAGTCATTCTGGGACACAATGCTGAATAATAGGAGAGAGAAAGAACCTGTGGAATCTGGGGTTTACTTACCTTCTTCCCCTGCTCAGAGATCTGGACTTCTTGTCTGCCATCAAAATGATGTGCGTAAGCAGCCACTGACTGGGACCACAAGGAGCAGTGTAAAAAGCACACACAATCATTAGTCTGAAGTTATGGCACCAGCAGAGGGAAACAATGAGAGGCCAGGGTTGAAGGAGTGGTCCTGATTCTGGAGTAGTGGTGGGAACAAGAACTATAAGGATTATTGTTATGCCAAGTTCAGGGCACGTCTGGACCTTAACTCTGGCAAACAGATTATCCAAAATATTTTGACGTTCTCTGCAGAAAATAGGTGAATGAAATAAGAAATGGAAGAATTCCCTCCTAATGCACTTTTAACACTCATCACCCAAACCATCCACTCCCATAACAGATCAATAGTAATTTTGGAGGGAATTTGGAGGCAATAGTTGAATAGTGAAGCTGGAAGTCAGACTAGGAGTATGACAGAGAGGGGGAAGAAGACAACACTGAGTGGGAAAATTTCTCATTGGAGTTTGGCTATGAATGTGGGGGTAAATTTAGGATAATTATTAGAGGAATTTTGAAGGATGTTGGTTGGACCCTTGGGATGTGTTTGTAGGCAGTGGGGAAGTAGCCAGTAGATTCACAAACTTATAGACAATGTATTAATGATGAAGAAATCTATGAAAAGAGATCAAATAATAATAATGGTTAATGTTTATAAAGCATTTTAAGGATTTCAAAGCACTTTACATGTACTATCTCATTCAATCCTTACAACAACCTTGTGAAGTAGATGCTATTAATATTATAATTTTATATAGGAGGAAACTGAGGCCAGTAGAGTTTACATGACCTACCCAGGATCACACAGCTTGTAAGGGCCTGAGGTGGGATTTGAACTCAGGTCCCAAGACTAGCACTTCATCTTCTAGAGCACAGAGCTACCTAGGCAATCAAAATTATAAGTAGAAGGGTTGTCCTTGATGAGGAGAAGGCCTACATTAGAGACTAGCAAAAATAATAAGGAAATGGATGATGATGAGGAATTTTGAGATAGAGATTAGGGGGAACTCACAGGAAATGCCTTCTATAGTTTCAGCCCCTCTGCTGAGAGAGAGAAGAAGGGAGGCTTCAGGAGAGAAGGAAAAGTTTGCCATAGTTTTGGTGGGGATTTTGATAGATAACAAAGAAGAATAAAAGGATTGTCTTGCTCACTGAGGGAGGGCTCAACTGAGATTTGATAACATTAAATTATTTTGGACCCCGTCAGCATGGCTATGTGACTTCCTCCAGCATCATTCAATCATGTGTGGATGCGGGCAAAGAAGTAGGGTTGTGGAAAAATAACAGACTTAAGAGGAGTGAGATACAGGGAGAGATGGAAAGTTATGGTTAGACATGAGGAAGGGAATAAGCAACTCTACTGTATCTATTCTGTTCCTGGTAGGCACTATACTAAATGCTTTATGAACATCTCATTTGATCCTCACAACAACTTTGGGAGGCAGGTGCTATTATGGCCCTTTTTTACAGTTGAGGAAACTGAGGTAGATTGCAGTTATGTGACTTGCATTAGGTCATTCAGCTTAGGTTGGTTTTGAACTCAGGTCCTCCTGACTTAGGGCTACCTACTGTGCCACTTAGCTGCCTTAGAATTAGAGGAATTTCTCATCATGGATATTGAACACTGACTGGTGTAATGTGATTGAGTATTATTGCAGATTTATACAAGTGATTTATTTATAGCAGCCCACATCTTTATAGTCCTATAGTTGGCGAAAACATGCAAAAATGCAATACTGTTTGTATATTATTTTTATTTTTATTATATTAATATTATTATAATATTATATATAATAATAATATTATTATTTTTAAAAATGATGCAATAGAACCAAGCATAAATTTAAAGGTTGTCCCTCAATAAGGAGGTTCTCAGGTATGTGTTAAGATCCTATAGTATTCCTTGATAAATACAGCCACAAGGGTAACTATCCAGTGACCCTCTGATTATTAATGTCAAGTGAAACATACCACAGGATATAGATGTATACTCCCTGAGGGTATTCACCACTATCATGGAAGGATGTCCTGTGCAGATCTAAATGGGAGAGGGATTTCCTGGGGGGATGCTGAGGTCTTCCAGAAGCTTCTGCTTGTGTTTGTGCTGATTGGATGAAGCCCCAGAACATGGCAGAACTTTCTTAATGTGTTCAGGATTAATAATTACATTTATATAATTTATATTTATATATAATATATGTTTATATATATCCTATAGTTTATTATATCTCAAAGAGATCAGCCCGATGACTCAGTCAGCCAATCAACCAATATTTGTTAAGCCCTCACTATGTGCCAAAACTGTGCTGATCGCTGGGGATAAAAGAAAAACAAGACTTACACAATGAAAATTAAAGAGACTATGCCATAAATGATGAATAACACTGACACAACATTATTCTGAAAAGTTTAGAGATCTTAGAACAGCAAAGGTGATCAAAGCAACATCACCACGAAATCAGCGTTGGGGCACTGCCAACTGAAAAGCAGGTGTTGGCATAGTCAAAAGGAGGTTATTGCAATTTAAGCAAGAGTCCATATATGTTGCACTTCCATTGTTTTTCCTTTTTGTACTTTGATGTTGCATTAATTCCATTTATTTAAGAAACATTTTTAAAGAGCCTACTATGTGCAAGGCACTTCTCTAGGTTCTGGGAATACAAAGGAAAAACACTGATATGATGTAATCAATGTAAATGACACAATAGAATCACCCCCCCCCCCCCAAGCCTGAGACACAAGAAATGGAAGGCAAGACCAGGCAACAAGCATTTATTAAGCCTTTACTCTGTCCCAGACTCTGTACAAAGTGCTGAAGACAGTAATACAAGGTTAAAAAAGATTGTCCCTGTCTTCAAGGAGCTTACATTCTAAGGGGAAAAGCAACACATAAAGAGGAGCTGGAAATCAGAGGAAGGAGAAAGGGTGAATGGGTGAGGAGGGGCTGATTTGGAGACATGATGTTGAAGTCCAGAGAGTAAGAAATGGAACTGAGAAGGGAAGAAGAATGACTAACCTGAGCCTCTCCCCAAAAGGAGGTCCTGGGAGGAACTCACTGATGGGAGAAGGATGCCCTTTCCTCCCTCCAACCAATCCCAAGGGAGGACAGATGTTCCAGAGTGAGAAGGAAGGATATGAAGAATCCTGAAAAGCAGCAGAGCTGACCTCGGATGTAAACTCTATTTATAGAACTAGACGCACTCAAAATCCTGTGGAAAGAAGGAAACACATTTATTAAATGCTTACTATGTGCAGGGCATTATACTAAGCACTTTACAAATATCTCATTTGATCCTCACAATAATCCTGAGAATTAGGTGCTATTATTATCCTAATTTTATAGTTAAGGAAATTGAGGCAGACAGGTTAAGCAATTTGCCCAGCGTCACGAGGCTAGTAAGTGATTGAAGCTCGATTTGGACTCTAGTCTGGTCTAATGTTCTATTAACTGCATCACCTAGCAGTGTAAGCAGCAGGAAAGCCATAGTTAATTTCTGATGCCTGATCCAGAAAAAAAGTTTCTCAGATTATGTTGCTTATGGACAAGTGGGGCTGCCAAGGAGAGCCCTGGCCAGGCAGCTTTGGGATTCTTGGAACATACAGTATTAGAATCCTAGGAATCCTTGTTTAGCACATAGTAAATACTTCATAAATGCCCTATTTAGTATTTTTGTCTGTTTACTATCTGTCTACCTATCTACTTCTCCATCTGTCTGTCTATCCCCGTTCCATTCCTTTCTCTCTCTTATGTAGCTACCTACCTACCCATCTATCATCCATTTATCTATCTCACTATCTATCTCGTTATCTCACTATCTCACCATCCATCCATCCATCCATCCATCCATCCATCCATCCATCCATCCATCTTTGGATGAAGAGCTGGTAAGGAAGTAGGGATATGAAAGGGAATGAATGTTTCAACTTTCACCAGTAGGTGACAGTCTAGGCTAAGGCAAAATGATGGGCTTCCATGAAAAAAATCATCAGTAGAATCATCCCTCTGATCACCGACAACAAAAACAGATTGGTCACATGACATTTGTTCGTGATTTCCATAGGCCAATGTCGTTACTTTCTGCGAAAGTAACGGAAGGTTTCTAAGACACATAATCATAGATTTTAGGGCTAAAAGGAGACTATTAAGACGAGTCCATTCAATTTGTAGGGGTGGAAAAGGGGAAATGGATGCAATCGGGACGATGCCCGGTTGGTGCTCTCCAAGGTGCTTTCCTGCCCAGGGTTAGGCTATCATAGACCACATCATTCTCTTTGGATTCTAAGCTTTAATGATTCTTTGACTTCATTGAGTCTGAAGATTTTGGATACTGAGCATGTATTTTCTCATTTAAATCTGCATGATATAGACCAATATTTGTTCTTAAATGATTTTTTTTGGGAGCGGGAAGGGGGAGTTGGAATGCGTTAGCAGGTAGCCAATAGAGGGGAGGATGGAAGAGAAAAAGAAGGGAGAATTGAGGATAACATCCAAAGCACAGATATATTTAGGGTATCTAAAAATACCAGAACCTAACCCTACCTTCTTGGCTCATGAAAACAGAGTTGATGAGGCCTCAAAAACCTATAAAGTTTATCCTTCATCCCTAGATAGAAGCTGACTTGAACGGATTTAGCCCAATACAAACATATTGTATTTTCAAAGACCACTATTGCTTCCTACAAGAACCAGAGTTTCTAGAGTTTTTCATAGATCTTCTTCCTTATATTTAACCAAAAAACTTCCTGTTGAAATTGAAAAAAAATCTAATTTAACGATAACAATTAGTATTTGTAGAGTGCTGTAAGGTTTGCAAAGCATTTTACATAGATTATTTTATTTGATTCCCTTGTTGGGAATCAACCTCATGAAGTTGCTATCATCATGCTATTATCATCATCCCAATTTTACAAAGGAGGAAACCAAATCTGAGAAATTAAATGACTTATCCAGGGTCACATGGTTAGTAAGGATCTGTAAGAGGGTTCAAACTCAGGTTTGCCCTGATTCGAAACCAAATGCTTGATTTACTGTACCACTGAGAGCAGTGTCTCCTTAGGAGGAATGAAAAGAGTCATCGATATTTTCACAATGAATTTCATCCTTCTGTCCTCCTTCCCATCCCTCTCTTTAGTGGATTAACTTGTTTCATTTATTTATTTCAGGTGTTCCTAATCACTGTTTTGGTGTTTTTGTTTCTGTTTTGTTTCATGGACTCCTTTGGCTACCTGGTGAAGTCTATGTAGCCTTTTCAGAGTAACATTTTAAATGCATAAACTAAAATAAATAGGATTACAAAGGAAATTAATTATATCTCAGCCTTTTGTGATGGTATAAGAAGTTAAAAGGCATTATACCCTATTTGTAAATATGCACTATGAGTTTGTGTGCTTTTTAGAACTTCTTTTATGAGGAAGAAATAAATAACTATCCTATATCTGATCTACATTGTACATTGATTACTTTTATACTCACAACTCCCTTTTGAAGACCTAGCTACTAACTTAAATCTAAATATTTTCCCCTGGGACTCTGGGAGAGGAATAAAAATGGCCCAATAGCTTGAACCCTTTCATTAGAGGTCAAGTTTTCCCAGGTTTGAACCTTGTCTGCATACCAGCTTGGGTTCAGAGCTAAGAGGGAGCCCTTAGAGGAAAGAATATAGGACCCTAGTCTCCTGGGAAAGATGGTATTTGGTATTGTTACATAAGCACATAGGGATATATATTTCTTATAATAACATGAATCATTGAATGGGAAGTCAGATGGCTCGTCTGTGAAATTCGTTACATAGAAATGCATCAGGAAATTTGTTTTCTAGCAACTTTAAAAATGGCCCTTCTCTGTTTATATCACTGAACCAGTTCAGATTCCCTGGGGATGTTCCTGCTGACATGTTGCTTAGTGCCAGCTGCAGAGAACTAGGTGATGCAAGATGTTTCATAGGAAGTACCTTCACTCGTACAGCTCTCACTTCCTCTATGTTCCTCAGGACCATGATTAGGGCATATGTGAGATGTGTCTTTTTAAACTGATCTTTTGTTGTTGACAATTAGTGCCTCCCTTTCACTTGGCATTAACTACTTCATTAAGCACTGTTTTACTTAAATGCGTTTATGTCAGTATTATTATTACAAAAGATTCAAACTTACATTTCTAAGAAATTAATTAAATAAAAGCACCATCCTCGGCTTTCATTCCACCTAAGCTTCACTGTCCCCCATGTCTGGAATGTACTTATTCCACTCTCACTTCTAAATATTAGAGTCCTTGGATTTCTTCAATACTCATTTGCCTTAAACCATAGCACCCCCCCCCCACAACACACACGTACACACACACACAAACACACCCCAAATTGTGTACCTTTTTTCTTCTGTACATTTTTATATAATGGCATAACATGTAAATTGCTTTGCCTACCTTAAAATGCTGTATAAATTCTAGTCAAATGTCTTGTAGACTCTTAAACTCAAGCTGACCCAAATTTTTCACCCCTTCTTCCCTCTTCATTACTTTCCTATTACCTTTGAAGGTACCACCACCCTCCCAGTCACCCAAGCTGGAAACCTCGGTGGCATTCTCAATTCTTCCCCATATCCAATCTATTGACTAGTCCTGTTGATTCTATCTTCATAATGGCCCCTTCTCCCTTCCAACACTGCTGCCATCCTGGGGACAACTCTCATCACCTCATCCCTGGACTATTGCGATAATCTGCTGGCTGGTTTTCCTGCCTTAAGTCTCTCCCCACTTCAGTCCACCCTTCACCCAGTTGTCAAATTTAAGTGTAGGTCTGACCATATAACCCTTCCTCCACTTCCAACAAATAGACTCCAGTGGCTCCCTATTACCCCACGATAAAATATAAAATACATTGTTTGACTTTTGAAGTCTTTTGTAACCTGGTCCCTTTCTACCTTTCTGGTCTTCTTGTACCATAATTTCTGCTGCAGTCTTTTTCTCCTCATCTTTGGCTCCATGCTTCCCTGGATTCCTTAAAACCCCAGCTAAGATTTCACCTTCTGTCAGACAGATTTGCAGATCTTCCCTTCTGTGGTTACCTCCAATGTAATTCATTCATGCACAGATGTTTGCGGGTGGTCTCCCCTTTTAGACATAGGGATCCTTGAAAGCAGGGACTGTTTTTGCCTTCCTTTGTACTTAGTACATATTTCATATTGATAACAAGCATACAAACATAACACAACAATAATAACAAATATGACCACTAATACCGTTATTATATTTATATTATTAAACTTTAAATGTGAAAGTTTTCAAAATTTTTATTAACCCTATTCCATATATAAAAAGCCAACCACAAATGAACAAACAGACAAACAAGAAAGACCAGAACCATAGCTAACCAAACCAAAAACTCAGGGTGTGTTTTATGGGAGATTTTTCAGAGAGATGACAGACAAGTGAAAGCCAAATCACATTAGGCAGAGAGATTGGAATGGGTCTTTCATGTGTTACTCTCTGATTTTCCATACAAGCCATCAGCAGCTAAAACACAGTGGGCATTTTGTGGTTCTCTGTCTCTTTCTTTTTTGAACGTTTCTGTATCTTTCTTCAGATTTATTTTCTATCACATTTCCAAATACACTCCGATGCTTAATCTTCTGTTTATGTGCTTTCGATTTATCTTGTGTTTGGTAGACTGGTTTGGGGAGGCTTCTCTATTCTTCTTACCACCATTGCAGGAAATTCATACTGGCAGAGGGGGAAGGAACAAGGGAAGGAGATGGTGACCAGGCCAGTGATTTTTAAGGACTAGCTAGGTGACAGTGCATAGAATGCTGTGTCTTGAGTCAGGAAGATTCATCTTCCTGAGCTCAAGTCTGGCCTGGGACACTTCCTAGCTGGGTGACCCTGGGCTTAACTTTGTTTGCCTCAATTAATTCATCTGTGAAATGAGCTGGACAAAGAAATGGCAAGCCATTCCAGTATCTTTGCCAAGAAAACCCCCAAAGTGGGATTATGAAAAGTCAGACATGACTGAAATAATTGAACAACAACAACTAAATACTCACTGGGTCAGGGGTATGCTCTGATTAGCAAAGAGAGGGGATGGTAAATTGAGGCTGCCGGATCAGGAAATTGGATCAAGTTAGGAAGGTACATTCAGTCTAAAAACATTTATAAAAGCTTACTAAGTGCCAGGCACTGTGGTTAATTGTTTGGATACAAAGAAAAGCCCCAAACCATCCCTACCTTCAAGGTGTTTATATTCTAAAGGCTGAGTCAGCATTTAAAGAACTAGGTTCATGCAACATATATGAATAGATGAAGAATAATCTTAGAGGGGAAGGCACTAAGAGCTAGTGGGAAAGATTTCTGGCGGAAGGTGGGATCTGGACTGATTCTTGAAGGATGCCAGGAAAACTAAGAGGAGCAGGTCAGGGGGCAGAGCATTCAGTCATGGGGATATCCAGCACAAAGATTCAGAGATGGGAGATGGAGTGTTGTGTTTGATGAACTGTAAGATCAAATGAGATAACATTTGTAAAGAGCCTGGCACAGAGTTGTTGTTCTTTGATTATTTCAGTCACATCCTATTCTTTGTGACCCGGGTTTTTTTTTGGCAAAGACACTGGAGGGGTTTGTCATTTCCTTCTCCAGCTCATTTTACAGATGAGGAAACTGAGTCAAACAAGATTAAGTGATTTGACCAGAGTCACACAGCTAATAAGTGTTCAAGGCCAGATTTGAACTCATGAAGATGAGTCTTCCTGACTTCAGGCTTGGTGCTCTATTCACTGCATCACCTAGCCATTGCCAACTATGAGTACCACCACCACTACCACCAAGTTAGGTGACAAGGGCCTAGACTAGGATAGTGGTTTCATAAGAGGAGAGATGGGAGTGTATGTGGGAGATGTGAAAAAATAAATAGTAAGATTTGGCAATGAATTGGGATATATGAAGTGAAAGACAGTGAAAATATGAGGATGATCGAAGTTGTGGGCCTCAGTAACTGGGAGGAGAGTGACTCTGTCCTTTGCTTGAAGACCTCCAATGATGGGGAAGCCATCCAAAAACTGCTCATTCTGGGGAAGCTTGAATTATTGCGAGTTTTTTTTCCTGACAGACATCCGTCAATTATTTGGATAGTTCAAATTGAAAGGACCCTGTTAATTTTGGCTAAAGCATGATATTGTCAATGTGCACCAATTCTTCGAATCCCAGTTTCACAAAAAAACGTTGTCAGAGAAAGAGGACATTGTTTTCCTTTCCTTCTCATCCACTTCCTGTTCCCCTAGGAGTTCTTTAATTAATGTTATCTGAAGAGTTCCAGAACCAGACAATGAGGATCGAGTCCAGGTACTTTCCTATGACGTCATGCTCGGATATACTGGTAGATGGCATATGGCTTTCCATTGTATATTAACATACTGTTACTAATGCACTGAGGTCTCAGTAGGACATCTGGGCAGAGTCACAGAAACTGTTAGCCTGAGGCTCTGGATGCCTATAAATAAATGTTAATGAGTTCAGAGCAGGACACTTCAGGGAATTGTATCACATCTATTTTCCATTCATTTTATCTGTCACATCTGTAATTTCCTTGTATACCATAATGATCCCTTGTCTTTTTCTCACGCTTGGCCTTTAGCTTAGAGTTTTGAAGCCTTATATGCTCACTTTTATATTAACCTTTTTTCATTTTTTTGACCATCTGCTGATTAATCCTTTTGAAGAGTATGGTATAGTTATTTAAAAGAATCAAAATAAATGACTAAAGTAATGAACAGCTCAGGTGTGGAGATTGTAGTATACCCAGTAATTGGTATATCTCTTTAACTCTTTAGACCTGCCTCCCCTGAGTGCCAATCCCAATGGATCAATCAAGATTTTTAAAGGTCTGAGAAAAAGGAACTCTTCTTTTGAAAATGGGAGAGTTTCTAAAAATATAGTCAGAAACAACCAGACCATTAATAGCTTCTATAATAGTTAAATAGATTCCCTGCTAATGTACCTGTATAGTCAATAGGGTATTGGACTTGGAGTTAGAAAGACTAGTTTCAGATATCATGTGACCCAAGACAGGTCATCCAATCTTTTTTTTTTGAAAGTTACACATTGAATTTATTATATACTTTCTTTCCCCCATTTTTAAAGCTTTTATTTAGTATTTTATTTTCCCCCAGTCACATGTAAAACGGTTTTCAACATTTGTTGTTTCAACTCAGAGTTCCAAATTCTCTCCCTTCCTCCATCCTCGCCTGTCCCCCCATTGAGAAGGAGAGCAATTCCATATAGGTTATCCATGTGTAGTCATGCAAAACATTCATAATAATCATGTTGTGAAACAAAATAGAGAAGAAAAAAATGCCTAGCTCCTTGATGCCTCTGTTTTCTCATCTGTAAAATGAGAGGATTGGATTTGATGGTCCCTAGGGTCTCTTCCAGCTCTAAATCTATGATCCTTTCAGAGACTAGTAAGGTTTGGAGCCTGGGAGGGAACAGAACACTGTCACTTTTCATTGGAAGTGTTCCAGTTCTTAATGGCTTTGGAAGAGTGGCAAGGCTTCCCCTACTGGAGAAGAAGGAGAATTTATGACAGTGAAGATGATGGAGAAGAATGGTATTATAGCACTAATCCTCATGCAAAACTTTCTATAATGTTTGGTTGAGATGTGGCCTGAATGAATGTGCTTCCATTACCCATGTTAGCAAAGAGGTTTAGGCTCTAGGGGCATTGTGAGGGGGAGAAAAGATAGCCTAACACCAGTGAGTGCTCATCAAACAGGAAGAAATGTGTGTTTTATGTTCAAACTAGCTTGAGGTTCCCACAGATATGAGCAGACACTTACACTCCTTTTATCTGCCTTCACTAAGTTTCCTATGGAACAGGATAAGGAGAGATGAAGCTGCTTTCTCAATGACAACCTGAGCATCTGGCATTAGACTTTCATTGCTTTAAGAGGAATTTTTTTGATTTCTTGTTATGTTTTTAAAGCAGGTGGCTATTAAAACCATGCCAATTCTGATTTCTTGAATATTTTTGGAGAGATAGGGAAGAAAAGAGCAGAAAGGGACACAAGGCTGTATACCATCACCTTATTTATTTAATTTATGCAGAGTACATCTTGCAAAATTCCATGCTGGAGGAATCAAAAGCAAGAATTAAGGTTGCTGGGAGAAATATGAATAATCTCAAATATGCAGATAATACCACTCCAATGGCAGAAAATGAAGAAGAATTAAGAAGCCTCTGGATGAGGGTAAAAGAGGAGAGTGTAAAAGCTGGCTGGAAGCCTAAAGCAAAAACAATAACTAATACCTTAGAAACCGATCCCATCACTTCCTGACAAATAGAGGGAAAAGAAAACAAAGTGGTGTCACATTTTATATTCTTGGGCTCAAAGATCAATACAGAGGCAATTGTAGCCAGGAAATTAAGAGACTTGCTCCTTGGAAGGAAAGCCATAGCAAATGTGGACAGCAGACTGAAAAACAGAAACACCACCTTGCCAACCAAGATCCATATAGTCAAAGCTATGGTTTTCCATTAGCACTGTATGACTATGACAGTTAGACTCCAAAGAAAGCTGAATGTTGCAGAAACAATGCTTTTGATTTGGAGAAGACTTTTGGGAGTTCATTGGACAGCAAGGAGACTAAATCAGTTGAATCTTAAAGAAATTAATTCAAGCTAGTCACTGGAAGGTCAGACAATGAAGCCGAAGCATAAATCCTTTGGCCTCATGGTGAAAAGATGAGACTCATATACAAAAGGAAAAGACCCTGATGTTGGGAAAAATTGAAGGCAGAAGGAGAAATGGATGACAGAGCATGGCACGGATAGTGTCATAGAAATAATGAGCATGAGCTTGGATTGACTTTGGAAGATAGTAGATGATAGAAGGGACTACTGTGCTATGCTCCATGGGGTCATGAAGAGTTGAACATGACTGAACCAATGAACAACAATTTTTTAAGGGCTTACTGTGTGCCAGGCAATGTACTAGGCACTGGGCATATGTGGATTAAAGGATGATTCAGGTAGAGGAGTAAGCTGTGGTGAGGAAGACTATCTTTTATGACTGGAGAGAAGGAGATGAATGAAGGTATTTGGAGTATCCAAAGAGTAGAGTAAATGGAAGACACTGGTTCACTTACCAAATATCTTTTTTAAAAATGTATTTTAATTTATTTCATTAAATATTTCCCAATTACATGTAAAAAGATTTTCAATATTCATTAAAAAATTTGAGTTGCAAATTCTCTTCCTCCCTCTTGCCCCTCTCCCTTCCTTGAGAAGGCAGGTGATTTGATATCAATTATACATTTCTCAGCAAGGCTCTTTACCTCTCAGTGCTCTAGGCAGTTGACTAAGACCCTAAGTTTTAGAAAAGATTGGGGACAAGGGCTTCAGATCAACTCACAGAACACAGTGATCTTCATTGGTAGAGAGAATATCTTCACCATGAATTCCATACAGCAATGAAAATCACAAGTTTATAAACAGAATACTGACAGCAAAAAGAACAGCAAAAACTGTTGCATTGCAACATTTTCTGACATAACAGAATGGATTCCCTCATTGCCCACATCTTCCAGATTCGTGGAATGTTAAAAGAAGAGACCTTCTGTGTAGATAACACAGATAAGTTGACCTAGATAAGTTCAACTCTGCCACATTTTACAGATAAGAAAACAGATAACAAATAGTGATGACTTATTCAATGTAACAGCTACTTCGTGGGATCCAGGCCTCTACTCCCTCATTCTATTGGTCTTTCTAGTATAGGCATTGATTAGGTCTTCAATGAATCCATTAGTTATCAGACGCCGTTTATTATAGGGCCATCCCAAGGTCCACTGGGGACTCCTGGATAAGGAAGCTCTTTCTATCAATGTAATTCAGTACCTTCTTTACAGTTTATAATCTTAAAAAACTGTCTAGGGCACTGAGATGTTAAGCAAAACTCACCCCCTTGACTCAAAATTTGCACAAGAGGAAAAGCTTAAAATGAACTCCAAAGAGAATCTTGAAGAGAGAATGAGGTTAAGTCAAGAGTAAGCACCTAGTATTGCACACACATGGTAGTTTGGGTATATGCAATTCACACAAAATGACCCCAAATCTCAGTATATTTGAATTTAAAAAAACCTTTGGAGATAATTTAATTTAATTTACTTTCACTAAGAAACTAAAACAGTCAGTCCTCAAGCATTTATTAAGCATCTACTCTGTGCTTAATAAGGATTTTCTTAATAAATATTTTCTTCCCTCAGGGGGCTTACATTCTATCACATGCACCTTTATTTGCTGCTCTCTGTGATTCTGTAATAGGGGTACATTCAAGAGAGACAACTCCTTTGTGCTGGGGCTACAGAACTCAGAGACAATCCTGATGGGGACTTCAGCTCTTGTGAGACTATGTGCCTGTGACACAGAGGGATCACCTACGGGGGGAAGAGCAGAGTCCAGGAGGAAGTAGAAGCTGAGCGGTAAGATGAGATGGCAAGGCATTGAGCGAAGCAGGAACTAGATGAGCAGACTGCTGGCTAAGCTATGAGGATATGAGGCAGCAGGGCTGTACAAACTCCCAAGGTCTGAAAACACCTGGGGAGAGATTGGTGACTGAGAATTTGGAACAGCAATTGCTCAAATCTGCCTCTACTTTGTCCTGACTTCCTCAGGGCAGGAAAGCTGGAGGAGGAAAGCTTCATTCCCAGACTGTGATAAGGAAGAAGGAAGTATGAGGGTGCTCACTTAAGGAACAGGAACAGAAAATTCCAATTTCCATATTTTTATTTACATGTTTTCACTTAATTTTTTTTCTGCTATTTGCTTAGATTTATGAGTATAGTCCATATAAGCTCTGAGGTTCCTTCTTGTAACTATTGCTCTCAGAGATGAATCTTGGGTCCTGGAGTAAGGCTATATCTTATCCTCAGGGTTCTAGGGATACCCCTGAGGAGTGAGGTATCATTCTTTAATGCCATTGGTTCAAGCTCCCATTTGACCCAAGATTATCAGTTGATAATAATTTTTATCATCCAATCTTAAGTAGCTTTTAGAAAGCTACTGAAGAAATACTTCTTCTTTTTTTCCAAGAAATTTTAGTAACACCCTTTTAGAAAGGATTATCTATGAAGGTGCTATAATTATAAGAACAATTGGTGCAAAACATTCCCCTAAAATCCTACGACATATTTTCCCACAAATATGTACTGAGTCTAGGGGGATGTGGTCTTGAGTTTAGAGAGTACATTTGGCAAAGGGTAACTAATGGAAGTTCCTTTCTTCTTTTAGAGGTGCTCATGAAGCTCCTCTCATGTATGATTTAGTTTCTTTCAAGGCTCCTTGTGGAGCTATGAATCTACATCCTATCCGTCCATGACTCCCAATGCACACACTGCTGACAGTGATTCAGGGATGCCACTAGAACACTGATGGGAAGATGGGAAGTCTAACATACTCTAGTCCCTTGAAGGTTGAGGATTGGGAGAGGAAATCTAAGCTGAGTTCAAACCCAAGACCTCTCCCCACTTCCCCTACCTCTAAGGTGGTTCCTACTCTGGGATTTTGATTGGAGTACCACACTTGCTCTAACTTTTCAAATTCTAAATTGGCTTAATAATTCCTAGATGACTGATGGGGCATGGCCATTTCCTGAGCCTATCTGAACATGATTTCTATGCAACAGCACTCTAGTTCCAAAGACTTTTCTAACTTAGTCTAAAGCCCATGCTTAAGATTGATGGGTTGGGTATATTATCACAGACTTTAAGTGGGGTAGAGTGACAATCAACGTCACCCTTACATCAGCATGGTAGCAAACTGAATATCTAGGTCTGAATGTCATGTTAGAGGTTCTCAATTTCTTTTTGGGTTGGGGCTTGAGCCACATAAGGTAAATTTACTTTCATGCTATAAATACAAGTCTGTGTGGCTAGTGCTGCCTGGCCAGTGGGGGTAATTCCACTCCTATCTTATGGTGCTTTGGAGGCCTATTTATCTTTATATGCAATTCAATATATACTCATTTAGCACCTACTTTTTTGTTGTTTAGTCATTTTTCAGTTTTGTCCAACTCTTTGTGACCCCATTTGGGATTTTCTTGGCAGAGATACTGGAGTGGTTTGCCATTTCCTTCTCCAATTCATTTTACAAATGAGGAAACTGAGGAGAATAAGATTAAGTGACTTGCCAGTGTCACACAGCTAGTAAGTATCTGAGGGTAGATTTGAACTCAGGAAGACGAGTCTTCTTTAAAAAAGTTTTTTTTCTTGGATTTTGGGGGCGGGGTAAGGTAGGGCAATTGGGGTTAAGTAACTTGCCCAAGGTCACAAAGCCCAATGGTCACATTGTGTTAAGTGTCTGAGGCTGGATTTGAACTCAGGTCCTCCTGACTCCTATTCACTGTACCACCTAGCCACCCAGATAAGTCTTCTTGATTCCAGGCAGGACATGCTATCCACCATACCATCTAGCTGCCCTAGCACTTACTACATGAATTTCAAATCATAAGATCCACAGCTAAAAGGTTTATTACATTACTTTGCCAGAGAGGAATCTGAAGCCATAAGAGTCCAATGACTTGTCCAAGGTTTCCAGCTCAGGTTTCAATCTGATTCCAAATATTATACTTTTTCCATAACTATGATATATTAAAATATTGCACAATCTTTGTGTATGTCCTGTTACTGGCTAACTCTTTAAGGGTTGAGACTCATCTTATAGATCTCTCCATTGCACTGCCCATTACCCTGCAAACAGCAGGTACTTGATAAGTGTACATTATTGTAAATCATGCATTGTAGGATTTTCCCCCTCTTTCCAGAAATTATAGGAAGGAAACTTAATGCTTAAGCATTGTTTCAAATGACTAGACTGAATGCCAAGTGCTCAATTGGGTTGATGAATCCAATATTTCAGGAACTACTGATCCACCATTTATCAGTTCACTAGGAGGTCTGGAGAGAATGGCCAAAGTTCTTTGGCCCCAGTATTGTCATCAATTGGCTGATTGCTTTAGGAATTTACAAAGTTGTCAGAGATCAGATTGTAAAATGGCAGAAAGCTGTAGAACTAATAAAGATGCCAAATTTGAAGAGATTAAGCAAGGATTGGGTAAGATGTGTATGTAGGTATGTATGTGCATGCGTGTGTGTGTGTGTGTGTGTGTGTGTGTGTGTGTGTGTGTGTGTGTGTGTATGTTTTGGGGAATATGGGAAGTTGTAGAATATCCCTTCAAAGAGAAGAATATGGTAGAATGTTTATTTCTCATGTTTGGAAACAAGATGATCATGTTCACTGCCTATGCAAGTACACATAGGGTGGCTACAATCTTTTTGGTTTCCAGGTAAATCTAAGTTAATGGAATAGAAAAGCATCTAGGTATGATAGTATGTACCTGTAATCCATGCTACCAGAAAGACTGAGGCTGGTGGATCTCTTGAGTGGGGAGTTCTGAATTGCAGTGGGTTAAGCCAAAAGATGTCTACACTAAGTTTGACATCGATAGGCTGAGCTCATGGGAGGCCACCAGGATGATTAAGGGGGAGAGAACCAGCTCAAGTCAGAAATGCATCAGGTCAAGGCTTCAGCCATGCAGATCAGTAGTGGAAACAGGTCCAAGAGTAGCTGCTGCACTTTCAGCACAGGCAAGATAGGGGTGCTTAGTCTTAAAATGAAAGAAGAATGAAAAAATGAATGAATGGACAAATGAAGAAACAAAGAAATAAAGAGAACCACAGGTGGAGAAAACATTCTTTGTTCCCTTTTTCTTTCTTCCCATGCCAAGGGACAAAGGGATTGTTGGGCTAGACAGAGGGAGTGATTCACTGGGGACACTCAGAAAGCCAGCAGGCTGGAGATTGTGTTCCTGGGGTTATAGGAGTA
>CM053583.1:195146952-195197485 GCA_028627135.1 Pseudochirops cupreus
CCAGGATGCAGTATGGGACCTTGGTCTTTTCAAGCTAAGGTCTTTAACAGGTCTAAATTTGACTGAGGCAGTGCCGTTCAGTGATTAAGGCTTAATAAGAAAAGAAAGAGCTTACTTTCACATGCAGTGGTGAGACAGTATGCGTATATTCTCTCTGCCTCTATGTTGCTGTTTATATCCATCTCTACCTCTGTCTCTGTCTCTATCTTGGTCTTTATCTCTACATCCTTTTCTATATCATCTATACAAAACAAGCAAAAGGTTATATGGTATTTAAAAAAAATCTATCACTCATTATATTTTATGGATCTTTTAGTGTAAATACAGGTCCAGGTTAAGCAAAATATTGTATGTGTGATTATGTGAATAATTTGTGTCCACCCCTCCTCCTCCACTACTTCATCTGCTCCAAACATTTCTCCATATAATTCAAGCCAAATGGTAGGCTAACTCTGACCTATCTGGGATATCATAGCTGGAGAATCTGTGATTAGAATCCCTGAGGAGTCTACAGGGAAGGTCTATATCTTTCTTAATAAATCTTTGATGCTCATTTGTACCAAGAGCTACCTCTTGCTAGCACTCCCAGCAGCATGAAGTAACCTAAAATATTTTAATAAATCTCTTATGATTACTTTTAGGTTATGTCTGCACCATCAAAGCAAAGGGTGCAGCCCAGTCCTCCTTAGTCTTCTGATACTTTCCCCAATCCTGCACACATATTGTTTATATGTAGTTGTCGCTTCCATCAGACTATGAGCTCCTTGAGCACAGGGACTATTTAGTTGACTTTATTTGATACCCAGGGCTTAGCACAACGTCTGGCACATAGTAGACTTTAATAAAGGCAGGCAGGTGGCATAGTGGGTGGAGTGGTGGGCCTGGAACCAGGAAGATGAGAGTTCAAATCAGACCACAGGCAGTAGTTGCGTGACCCTGGGCAAGTCACCTAACTGTGTTTGCCTCAGTTTCCTCATCTGTAAAATGAACTGAAGAAGGAAATAGTAAACTACTCTAGTATCTTTGTCAAGAAAACCCCAAGTGGGGTCACAAAGATCTGGACATGACTGAAATGAGTGAACAACAACAACAAACAATAACATAGGCCTTAATAAATATTAATTGGTTGACTGAGTAATTCTGTACGTATTTTGGTAAGTTAAATGTAGAGATGGAAAGTGTGTGCATGTGCGTGTGTGTGTGTGTGTGCGCGCGTGTGTGTGCATGTGCGTGTGTGTGTGTGTGTGCGCGTGTGTGTGCGTGTGTGTGCGTGTATGTGCGTGCATGCGCGCGTGTGCGTGTGTGTGCACGTGTGTGCGTGTGCATGCATGCGTGTGTGCGCATGTGCGTGCGTGTGCATGCATGTGCATGTGTGCGCGTGTGTGCGTGCGCGCGCATGTGTGTGTGCGTGCATGCATGCGTGTGTGTCTGTGTGCGTACATGCATGTGTGTGTGCATGCGTGCGTGCGTGTGTGTATGTGTGTGCACGTGCATGCGTGTGTGTGCGTGCGTGCGTGTGTGCATGTGTGTTAGGGTTGACAGTCGCCCCAAGATGTGTGAGAATAGCATAGCTTATCACTTTATCACACTTAATCACTTCCATTGGGACCGAACACACACGTGAAGGTTGGATGCCAACGCCTCCATTTTGACCGTACTCAACACAAGACTTCGGAGGCATACAAGATAATGAGTAACTTTTTCTTTCTCTCCTACCCTATGTGGCACTAAGGTCTCCGAGAAGGCACAGAGTCCAAGCCACAGAGAGTTCCTTCATTGTATCAAGGTTCCAAGCATTGGACTTTCCTTTAATGTTTCTCTCTTGGCTGACTGTACTAGCAATTTCATTAGATGATTTGTCATCATTTTCTAGAAGAGATATTATCAATTATATGTCCTATAAAGGTTTTGTTTACTGCCTTCCTTCTATTGATTATTTCCAATTTATCCAGTCTATAGCTTTTTTTCTGTACACAGTCATTTTCATGCTGTTTCTCTCATTGAGGGCAGGGTTGTCTTTTACAATTCTTTGTGTCATGTTCTTTGTACCCTGGTGCTTAACATGATGTTGAGCGAATAGTAGTTTCCTAGTAAATGTTTATCAACTGATTGACTGACTGATTAAACCCCAAAGATAAGTATGTGATGCAGATTTTTAAAAGACATCTATCTTTCAAAATAGCGGAGCAAATGAAAAATTCAATTCTTAGTATACTGTGAGCTTGTTGAAAGATAGACCATATTGCACGATTATGCTTAGATACAGTGTTTTCCATTTGCAAATGGAATCTTACAGCCAAAATAAAGACAGTTTAACTGGAATATATTGTTTCCTTCATCAAGAACCAAGTTTCTGCAAATAACAGCATTCTCAACAAAAGTCAAAATGGAAAGAGTGATTTGGGAATGAGAACACCTGAGTTCAAATCCTACCCTTGTCAGTTACTCCCTGAGTACTACTTGGACAAGTCATTTCCTCATTTATACAGTGAGGGGATTGGACCCAATGACCTCTATTGTCCATTTCATCTCTGTATATATGATTCAAGTTTGCAGAGCTGGGAATCTATATTTTAATTTTCCTGAAAAAAAATCTAAGATCATATCATGAATCACCCTTTTGTTTAAAAACACTCCTTAGAAATTCTGGGGACAGAAATTGGAAAGGAGAGTAGTTTTTGATCACAGACTTCTGAGAATTCAAATCCTATGGGTCCAACTTTAAGCCACAAAATTAGCATATCATCAATCACAGAGTTTAAATAGCTGGGAAGTAGATGCAGGCACCATCACTTCCATCAGACAACCTCCCTTTGATTCAAGGTAATTTTTCTGTGTATTTTCTTATTCTTTCTTCTTGCCTAATCTTTTTTGTTCCTGTATTAAGAAGTATTAATAATTGGTTGATGAAAATGAGCAAACTGGCAATAATTTTTTTTCTTATAAATGTAATTTGAGCAAGCTTTAAGCTTTTTTTTTTTTCCGAAGTCTTGGTTTAAAAAATACATTTTTCAAATATCTATACTACCTTGAGGTTTTAGGTGAGAAATCCATATGGGCTTGTCAATAATCAATTCAGTGTGATGACTTTCTTATTACAATTTATATGGATAGGTTAATACAAGCTAAGTAAGGTATATTAATAATAATACCGACAGTAGTAATAATAATAGCCAGTATTCATATAGCTTTTTAAGGTTTGCAAAGTACTTTACATACACTCTCCCCTTTGGTCAAGGAGAAGCTATAACTATATATTATACATTTATAGATTCTAGGAAGGTTTAAGGGTTTTTTTTTGGTCAAGTTCAGCATTATGCCTTTGGAGAGCATGATTAGATCATGGTAGCCGTTAGGTAAACACAATTGGTTAGAAATGACCAGTAGCCACCTAGTGGAGCTTCATGAGAATAACTCCTGGACCTAGCATTGATAGGTTCATTAATTCAATAAGCACTCAGGGAATTTGCTCATGAAATTCAACAAGAACATTAAACAGAGTGAGAGTGAGTGAAAAATAAGGTTATCTTAGCTTGGTCATCAGCATGGAGAGAGTACTGGCCCTAGAGTCAGACTATCTCAATCCAGATCCTGGCTCTGTTATTGATTTGACCTAATTACTTCCCCTGCCTTTCCTTTCCTCTTACCAGGGCTTCAGATTTATAAAATGATGAATTATACTAGGCAGCTAGGTGGTACAGGGGATGGAGTGGGAGACAAGGCTTCAGGAAAACCTGAATTAAAAAACTTGTTTTAGGTACTTACTAGGTGTTGACCCTGGGCAGGTCACTTAACTTCTTATGCCTCAATTTCCTCATCTGCAAAATGAGAGTAATAATACACCTACCTCCCAGGGTTGTCATGAAGATAAAATGAGATCGTATTTATAAAACATATTGCAAACCTTAAAGTGTTATGTAGAGCCTAGGAATCCTTCTTTTTCTCCTTGTAATCATTAAAGTATTAAAGGTTGTCCTACCTCAAAATTTATGATCTTCTAAGGGATAAAAACAGACTGAAATTCTGTGAATTCATCTTATGGACAATGCGTCTTACGTTCTTTTCCATTTTAAAAGTGAATTTTTGTATTTGAAAATTATACCTTTTGAAAGGTATACACATACACAGAGCAGTGCACATATTTAATCTAGCTTCAATCAATTATCCAATCAGTCAAAAAAGCATTATTAAGTCCCAACCACTCCATCTACCGACAAGACTGGAAACATCTACTTCTAAGTTGAGTTATAGGCTTAGGCAAGCATGCTAGGTGCTCCCTGTGGGCCACGAGGGCTGCTGCTTCCTCTTTCCCTTTCCTATTTCTAGTTTTTACTGAAGAAATTCCTGTTCTCAAGGAATAGAGTAGAGCCTTAGCAGGAGTTTTACTAGAGAGGGGAAGTTCTCATTATTCCTACAAGTTAAAGTGATAAGGATATACTCCATATTTCTGGAAGTCCAAGGGAAAGCTGGTATGGATGTGTCCCGAAAGAACATTGGCCAACCAAGAGAGGGAGCTTTTCTAATGCTCACCTTTCTCTCCAAATTCCTTCAAAACACAGCTCAGCTGCCATCTCCTACAGGAGCCCTAGAGGATCTCTCCAAGTGTTCATGAGATCGTAACATCATAGATTTAGAGCTAGAAGGAACTTTTGAGTTTGTCCAGTCCATCTTTTCCCTCTCCCTCATTTTATGAACAAGAAAACAAGCCCACAGGAAGTAGTTGTCCTCTTCAAATTGCCTAGCAGAAATACTTACCTGTTTTTGTTGAATTGAACACATCTAGGCAATACAATTTTGAATATCTGTATCAGGTCCCCAAATCAGAAGCTTATATAAAAATTGCTTCTCTAAAGCACCCTTTTTTTACTTGCTAGGCAAAAATACAGTATTTGGGAAGAATGGATATGATATCAATAGCACTTAACACAATCTTGATTTCTCATCTCTCCTTTCCCAGGTCTCAGCCACCATGAAGCTGCTCATCTTCTCCTGCTTCATGGCTCTTGCTCTGGCCAGGCCAGTAAGTACAGTGAAGTGTTTAGAAAGACCTCTTTTCTTACCAGGGAATGGGAATCATTGCAGCATCTGGGTAGGAAACCAAACAATAGGACTTCAGAGCTTAGAAGTTCAAATTATTTTTTGGTTTCCATTAGCCACTGAGAAATTTAGTAGACAGGAAGCAGGCTAATGACTTCTCACTTGGTGATTGCTAATTATAACTGAAGTGCTTTAATTCAGAAGGTACAGTGATAATGCTAAGTATTATTATCATTGCTTTGAACCTTAGTGACAGAGATGTGAAAATTTGGCTTCTGTTCAGAGACAGTTTCCTAGGAAACTATTGCATAGTATAGTATAATCACATATAACACAGTATAATATATTATTATCTTATATATTATATAGTGATTTGAGTTTTTAAAACACTCTACAAGTATCTTATTTTATCCTCATAAAACCCTAGGAGAGAAAGAAACTGAGACAGACAGAAGTTAAGTGACTCGCCCAGGGTCATACAGCTTGTAAGTGTCTATGACTGGGTTTAGTTTAGGTTCTCTTGATTCCAAGTGAGCATTTTATTCACTGTGCCAACTAGTTGCTTCTAAGAATAGAAGAATATTATAGAAAACAAATGAGAGACAGAGACAGAGCAAGAGAGAGTTGCTGAGACAGAGGAAGGAGAGGAAAGTTATAAGGTTCGTTGACACTTTCCAATTCCATAAACAAAACTGAAGTATTGTGCTTTGAAAATTCTTCAGTTTGAGATGGTTTTCCAATAATTTCAGTATTGTCACACACACACAGACACACATATACACCCACAGACACTTTTACCCCTTCCCTTATTTAGATGTTTCATCAAAAATATTTTCACAGAAAGTCAGTTGTATTAACTATCCAGACAATAGATTCCATACACTTCCTTGTAACTTTGTAAATTTACACAGGTTAAAGTAAAATAGAAGATAGGAAAAATAGATGTCTAATTCAGCCCTTTCCCCCAAAAATGTTTCTTCCTTCTTCTGGGCGTGTAATTGATACTAAATGTTTAAGAAGTAGGAAGTATTCAAACATTTTATTTCTTATATACTCATTAATAAAAGTAATGTTGAGTCTCTTTTATTTTCCCCTAGGAAGCCCTCCACTTATCTATTGATGTAAGTATCCTTCACTTAAATGCCTTTAATAGTAAAACTTTTGTTTATACATATATATTGCAGGTGTGTGTGTGTGCGTGTGTGTGTGTGTGTTCTTGTGTGTATATTGTAAACTTTTGGGATGGATTTATTCCATATGTAACCTATGTGACATATTCACTCTTCTTGCTACTAATTTTCCTTATTCATTCATCATCTGGATTCTAAAATAACTAAAGGGTGCATTCTGATCCTTCTACATTAATTACTAAAATTGCAACATCTTTCTTACTTATAAACAATCAGCTCTCAGCATCCACTCCAGTTTATTAAATATATTTTTAAAAAGAAGCTGGAGAAACCATTTTTCTTATAAGTTTTTGCCTCATCTATTTCTCTATACAAACCTGCTAATCTCCTAGGTTTAAATAAACATCAGTGGTAATGGCAGTAAAATTTATGAGCAGAGTACCAAACAACAAAATAAACACATAAGCAATGATTCATGACACATCAGCTGTGAGAAAGATTGTACCTATAAACAATCACTAGAACTACCGACTTCTCAATTATGGAAACTATTACAACATTCAGCTTTCTCAAGACAGGAATATCTGTCTCTTCTCAACAATTCTTTTCATATCTCTTTACAGCAGCGGTTCTCAATCTGTGGGTTATGTTCAATTTGTAACAATGAAAATACATCCTGTAAATCAGATATTTATGTTACGATTCATAACAGTAGCAAAATTACAGTTATGAAGTAGCAACAAAAATAATTTCATGGTTGGGGGTCACCACAACATGAGGAACTGTATTAAAGGGTTGCAGCGTTAGGAAGGTTGGGAACCACTGCTTTACAGGAAAAAAGTTAGATCAATTATTTCAGGAAAGAACTCTTTATACTTTATTTTTTTCCATCTCTTGCAATTAACTCTTTGAAATGAGTGTAATTGCCCGTCACTCAAGATTCTATTCAGTCTTAAGAATACATTCATTGGATCCATAGTGGGAAAGACAAACATAGTGAGTGTTATATAGAAACTTTTATGTATATCATATGTATGTGAAGCATAGATGAAAGCTTGATGTAATGGATAACATGCTGGAGCCATGCTATTGAAGCCTGGAAGATCTGGCAAATACTACCTTGAACTTTTTGTGAGGGTATAAGTGAACCACTGTCCCTAGGAACTTTGTTCAACTCTCTAAGACGTATCTACTAAGCTAGAGATGGGCTGCAATATGCAGCCATGGAGCAAGTTTGCATACCAATGAAATAATTCGTTCTTGACATATATATATGACAGGTTATGTCTGACCCCAACTCCTGCTCACAAAGCCATTCCATTAATCCAGGCCTCTTTGACTCTTTCAATGGCCTCCTAGTTGGCCTCCCTTCCTCAAGTCTTTCCCCACTCAAAACCACCCTCTACACAGCTGCTAAAGTAATTTTCATTAAACTCAGATCTGACTAGGCCACTCTACTGTTATTTTTCAGTCCTGTCAGACTCTTCATGACCTCATTTGGAATTTTCTTGGCAAAAGATACTGGAGTGCTTTGCCATTTCCTTTTCCAGCGCATTTCACAGATGAGGAAACTGAGACAAATAGGGTTAAGTGACTTGCCCAGGGTCACACAACTAGGAAGTGTCTGAGCTCAGATCCTCCTGAGTTTTAGACCTGGCATTCTATCTACTACACTACCTAGTTACCCTTTTACTCTCCTACTCACTCAATTCTAATGGCTCTCTATTATCCTCTAGGATCAAATACAGACTCTTCTGTTTAGTTTTAAAAGTCTTTCACAACCTGGTTCCAGTTTGTATTTCCAGCCTTACTGTGTACATTGTTCATTCTTTCACACTGCAATCCAGTCAAATTGGCTTTCTTTTTCTTCTTTACACATAGTATTAAAATTTCCATCTCTGCCTCTGTACTGTCTGTCCCCATGCTTGGAATGCACTCACTCCTCACCTTACCTCTCCAGCCTTCTCTTCCTTCAATATGCAGGTTGAGCACTATACTCCACAGGAAATCTTTCCTGACCTTCCTCAACTGATAGTGCCTCCTCTCCCTATTTACCTTGCATTTGTTTATTCTTTCTGTATTTATTCTATATATTCATATCTACCTCCCTACCCATCTGTCTCTCTCCTGATGTCTATCTATCTAACCATTCCTTCATCTGTCCACTCACCCATCCATCCATCTATCCATCTGTCCATCCGTTCTCCCATCCATCCACCCAATATTTAATTATTGTGTTCCCTCATTAGGGTATTAGCTCCTAGAAATTACAAATTATTTTACTCTTTGTGTTTGTATCATCACTGCCTAACAGTGTCTGGCATATAGTGGGTACTTAATAAGTGCTTGTGGATTGATTGATCTGTGAATGATAAGTAAGTGAATATATATGCTTATCTGTATATCTGTATATGCACAGATGTGTATCTATTTATCTATATGTGTGACAATTTCTGATTTCTTCTTTTTAATATTTACAGAGACATATTAAATATCGAGAACTGGAAAACCGCTTGGTAATTATTTTATTCTGTTAATAGAGGAATTAATTATGACCAGCAGAATTGAAGAGATGATGTAGTAAGAATGCACTGTTGGAGTAAAACGACTTGCTCAAAATTTAGAATATGAGTCAGTGTAAAACTTTATTGATAGTATAAGTCATGGAAGGGAGAGAGAATGGTTAGCTTACAGAGAAAATCTGTGGGGCATAGTTCTCAGACAGGGCTTCACGGTATCTTACAATCTTGTTCTTTGAACCCTGGCGATGATAACGACATGTTATGAAAGTCTCAGTTTAGTGGTTTATATTTCTAAGGGGACCAAATATCTACTTCCTTCTTAAGAATTATATTTTTATAGTGATAACCATTAACTTTTCAAATAGATTGGGCTGAAATGTTTTTAAACCCAAATACAAGGAAGTGAACATGACTTGCAGAATTTACTCTGAAAAGGAGAGGTGCTGTTGTTGTTCAGTCATATCCAACTCTTCATGACCCCATATGGGTTTTTCTTAAAGATACTGGAGTAGTTTGCTCTTTCCTTTTCCAGCTCATTTTACAGATGCGGAAACTAAGTCAAACAGGGTTAAGTGACTTGCCCAGGGACAAACAGCTAGTAATTATCTGAGACTGGATTTGCACTTAGATCTTCCTGACTCCAGGTCCAGCACTCTATTCACTGTGCCACCTAGATACCCACCCAACTGGAAGCTGGCTCTAAAATAACTCTAACTTGTGTTGAGAGGGAAAATCCAGGCTCCTTCTATCTTTGCTTCCATTGTATTCCCCATCACTATTTAGCCATTATTTTCTATCCAGTAGCCCTTTGTACACTCATCACCATCTTGTATGTATAAATATTAATGTGTTGAATCTGCTTTTTTGTTTTTATTTTATTTATTTAATTTTACTAGTTTGGCCTTTTCTCTAAGCAAGGGCAGGCTGGTAAAAATACTTGCAGGCTAGATAAAGCAAAGGGGAAGTAGTTCATTACATTGATGAAATTAGCAGTTGCAACAAACTCTTTTTCCAGGCGGAGGGTATAGAGTTCGCTCCCCACTGCAGGTAGAGGGAAGAGTCCTCTCTTACCCTTCCCCACTTCAAGGGGGCTGTTAAGTTTTATTGGAAGACATCTTGTTTCATTACCTGCCGCCTGAGTACTAGACCTGGGCCTTGATAGAATCATCCCTTGGATTGAATGTTGGAGGAGGCACCTCTGGATTCTCCCTTTATACTGTGACATTAAGGGGTTTTACAGGTGGCCCATTTCCCACTATCAAGCTTTGAACTCAAATCCACCTTTTATCCCTTGCAGAATGATGATCTCATTCCACTAAATGAGGTGAGTCAGCCTGCTTGATAACCAGTGCCCTTGCACAAGGTAGAAAGAAATCTACTTCTTTTTCCTTCCTTTGTTCTGTACTTTAATGCTCAGGTGCTTTTGGAGGGGGAAGAGGAAGGAGGGGAGATAAATGATAATGTCTCCAAACTGGAATGACTTTAGTTGTCTACAATACTCTGGTTAGGATTTAGCCAGTGGCTATTGGATGCCCACCGTGTACAGAGTGTTATTTGGAGATATTTTTGTTCAGGAGCCTACATTGTAGGGTCCGTTTTCTACTTTTCTCTGTCAGTAGAAAGGAGACAAGTAAGGGTCCCAATGAGGTTGAAATCACATAAGAAGACTAAATACAATATGACATTCTGGGAAGATGGAAGAGTAGGTTGGAACTTTCCAGGCTCTCCATATTTCCTCCACAAACAGACAGAAAATTACCATGAAATGAATGTAGAGCAGCAAAAATAAAGGGTTAAAGCGGTTGTCCTCCTAAGACATCTTGAGGGGACTTCAGAAAAGATATGACCCCCAGGGTCTAGGTTTGGCCTGAGTGAAGTATAGACCAAACAAGTCAGGATATCTAATACATTTTGTAGGTGGTCCAATGTTAAACTCAAAACTATAATCTTATAGCGTGGCATTCTCTTTATGAGGTACTCTTTTCATACTCTGCCCCCTTTATAACATCCTACAATACCGTCTTCTTCATGTTGTGATTATTTTCCTAATTAAAACGTTATGAATACATTTTGTTTTAGCAATACCTTCATTTGTAAACATCACCCCCCGCCACTCCCTCTTACCTCCAAACCTGTGAGTCCTCCCAGTAACAAAGAATAATAAAAGCAGAAAAAGACAGCTCAATAAAAACGAACTAACCTACCAACAGATTCTGTCACTATTACCCAGCCACAGGTTCCCACCTCTGCAAAGCAGGGAGGCCGACATATTCTTACCTGGCCTTCAGGGCTGAGCATCTTGGTCAACTCTGCAAATGCTGTCATTTCCAATCATTTGAGAAACCAGTTTTTGTGTAAGAGACTTCCAGATTTTTCTGTCAAAGGAAATGGTCTCAGAAATCCAATAGGTGATACAATCTCAAAGGGAAGGAAGAATAAAAAGTAATCTGCTCCTTATTTTTTTGCAGGTTTCATCAAGCGAGGTAAGACATTTGGATCTCAAGCCTCTCATGATGCTATGTTACCCAGTCTTTTTCTACTATTTTATGGCAACAAAGGTCAGGCCTACAAAACCAGAGAGACAAGAAAGTAGGAAAAAACTAACAAATGTGGGGGGATAGATAATTTTACTATGAATTTTTCTAGATTAAACAGAAATCATGCCCCAAACTTCCAAAGAATTCTTTCTCCCTCATTTCATATCGATCATGTAGATTCAATCTCCATGTTATATAATGACTGCTGCTTTCTAAACCAGCTATCCAATTTTTGTTAAATCCTAAACATAGACTCACAGAAATTTGAGACAATTGGACCTTGAAATAAATGGTTAGGTTGTACCTGGTATGTGCATATGTTGTCTTTCATGGTCCATTCATGCTCATTCGACCAAAGAAAGCATCTCTAGCAATGATTGGGTGAGGGTATGAGTGCAATCTGCAGCCATTGAAGAAAATAAAGTCAATTGGTTTTTAAGGGCATGATTTCTTTACCTTGGCCTTTCTTAGACAGTGTTCTAGCCCACTCTGTTAGCTGGATACAAATACATGTTTTATTGGTTGTCAGTAGCTTCAGGCCAATCTGTGGTAGAAAGGGATCTCTAGTGAAGAGTAGAGGTGCTCATATCCCCAAGTCCTTTGCTGAGCTGATGTAAGTCTTTGCTGTAAATGCATCTGGCTTTCATGCCCATTCCTAGCACTTCGTAGTCAGGTTTCCTGGGCCAAAGTAGATGCCCTTAGAGCATTGAAGCTAATTTTGTCTTTTCTAAGGAATCTCTCCACCAGCTGAGCAGAGACAGACATTCCCTGGAAAAATATGATCTCTACAAATCCAGAGAGGTAAAAATTATTTTAAAACTCAATGAAAACATTACCATTAAAGGGAAAATGATTTTTATTTGGAAGTGGGACTTTGTCAGTACTTATTTTCCTATGTGTATAGAGGGTATTTCCAAAGTTTTAGTGTACTTTTTTGGCTTCAGTTTTTAAAATATGTAACAGACAACAAGAAAAAAATTAAGGTATTTTGCAGGTTCACTCTGGGGATTCTTTAAATCAAAGAGTCTCACCCTTACAGCTTAAAACAGCACTAAGATTTTTGGAATGCCCAATATAATAAGATAATTTGTCTATTCAACTATAGTGAATTCTGATTTATGTTCTTTGATTTCTAAAATAGACTAATGTAAGATACAGACTGTATCTGTATTATACTTGCACACAGGGAGAAGATGGGCAAAAGCAATGGTTTTTGCATATTTGCAAGAGGCTAATTTTATTATTTAGCCACTTTCAGTCATATCTGACTGTTTATGATGCCTTTTAGGGTTGTTTTGGCAAAGTTACTAGAGCAGTGGTTCTCAATCTGTGGGTCGCAACCCCTTTGGGGGTCAAACAATCCTTTCACAGGGATCGCCTAAGACCATCAGAAAACACATATTTCCGATGGTCTTAGGAATGGGGACACGGCTCCTCTATCCGTCTCCAGGCAGATCCGCCCACATACGAGTATTAAAGGGTTGCCACATTAGGAAGGTTGAGAACTACTGTACTAGAGTGATTTGCCAGCCTCTTCTGCAGCTAATTTTACAGATGAGGAAACTGAGACAGACAGGGGTAAGTGACTTCTCCAGGGTGACAAAGGTAGTAAGTGTGGGCTTTAGAGGGCTGGATTTAAACTTAGCTCTTCCTGACTCAGGGCCCAGCACTCTTTCCATTGCAGCACTACCTACTTGCCATAAGAGGCTAATAGAGCATCACATTTAATGGTCATAATACAGTGCCATGCATACACTTCTGGTTACTCCTTCATTCCTGGTCAGCCCATACATGTGTCATTGGGGCTGGACATGAAAGCTCTTAAAAGGTACTTCCCACTGAGAATGACTAATGGGCCCTAGGAGGGCACAATATTTTCTCCTGCATCATCATAGGCTTGTGCTTATTTTCTTTTCTTGACAGGATTTGAAGACTTCATCAAGCGAGGTGAGACCTGTTCATTTAATGAACCCCCAGAGTTAACCAATAAAATGCCGTACTATTCTCTTCCTTTTGTCATACTATTTTGCAGTCCAGGATACCTGCAAGTCCCATTATATGTTTTTGGGGAGTTGTTGTTGCACATTTTGGGGGAGTTGTTGCATTTCATTTTTGGGGGGTTGTTGCATTTGTTGACTCTCTTTATATGTTTAGTGATTCAGGGGGATGAGCCTGGTATTTTAAATTTCCTGAGGATAAAATATAACATGAACAATCTATTTGGTGATAATTAAGAATCAGTGGTATTGGAGGGAGCAAATAACCTCAGGCCTACTGGGTACTATGCTTTTAGTTATCTAGTGAGTCATAACCCATAGTTTAAGGAGTGCTGGGGGTCGTGAGTGGAAAGCCCTGATCTGGAATATTTGGACTAACTCAAATAATTATCTCAATATTTCATTTTAATTTGGTCACAGAGACTAGGCTAACAACTACTGTATTTGTGAGTTTGTCATAAAATTAAAATGGATTCTTTTTTTTCTCTTCCAAAGGAATCTGTTGCTCCATCTACTGAAGTAAGACAATTTCAATACATAAAAGACTTTGATATTTTCTACTGACTTTATCTATCATACTTGTAAAACCCTTTATTTTGAATGGAAAAAACCATTGCAGAGATCTTAAGTGAACTGAACTGATCCTAATTTTGCTTCATCATATTATCAAAATATAATTGAAATGAAAGAATGCTATTTGGAAAAAAATCCTCCCTTCTTCAAAATATTTATTCTGTTTTTTCCACCTAAGTCATGATTTCTGATAACAATGGATACCAAGAAATCTCTTTTGGAGGGTGATTTTTGTTGATATAATTGGTGCTATGTCTCAGGAAGACAAGCAGGCAACAGTTTGTATTGGGCTGAAAGCCATCTGGTCCTTGTTTGCAAGGAATGGGGAGGGACCACTTGGTGGTGGAGGATTGAAGTTGCTTCTGTTAGTCACATGATCAGAGGAGAATTAAACTCATGGGAGATGGTCTAGTCCTCCCTTACCTCCAGGGCTTGTCCTTCAAGACCCTAAGAGAGAAAATAATTATAGTTAGCATTTATATAGCGCTTTTGTGAAGTACTTTACAAATGCTATCTCATTTTGTCCTACTTCAGGCTCAGAGTAACTTAACTGGCAAAAGCTCAGGCCGCTGCAACGGCTTCATTTTTGATACAATAAAATTTGTCTTCAACAGGAACGTGTCCGGAGACAGGTTGAATACAACTTCAATGAGGTAAGGTGGCACATTGCATGATAAGTTGGAGGCAACGTCTCTCTCTTTCTCTACTTGAAGTTGTATCCACAAGAAGCTTAACTCTATGACCATTTGGGGAGGGAACCTGAATTGGAACCTTTGGACCGACCTTTTCCCCCTTAAGGTTTCTTCCTGATCTAAATCTATGACTGTGATCCTTCTCCAGTGAATATGGAGCTTCCTTCCCATCACAATCATTCCCCAAATGCTGTTATCTTGAACCATCAGCCTAAGGAAGACAACAACAGCAGCCACATAACAGCGAGAACAAAAACAAGAATAAAACTATCCCTATCCCCCAACTTGCCTTGATATCTCCTCTGGGACTTTTGTCTCCCTCTCCTTCAGCCTTTCTATTCCTCAGACCCAAATTATTCCTATTCATTTCTTTACCTTCCCTCCCACTGTGTCTTTAGAATATCTACCCTGTTATGAGTCGACTTCTCTACATACTTTAGTTTTGACTGAACATTTCATTGTCCTTTTTATCACTAACTAAAACTTGTATGTCCCTTTGGGATACCATACCCTTAGTTACCCTGCTGTTGGGACATGGTGGAATGGATTTGCCAGCTCCTTGTTCTCCATGGTCTCTTCCAAACCATCCATCCACTGTGTTTGATTGACAGTCTCATGCCATCAGAATAGTACGTTACTATACACTCTTCCCATTCTTGTCAGTGCCACCTTCCCATGTTCAAGACAACCTTCTTTGATTATTTTAGCACCTGACTGAGATTTCTTTCCAGTTCATCATACTCAAAGAATTTAGTATCTATATCTATGACCTTGTAATACTTATATTTTACAGTTCCTTGACCTCTTCAACTGTAATTGTTTCTACCTCATTGAACTCTTGGTGTTGTTATACTCCAAAAATAGTAATCTCTGAAATGTCTCTTTCCTTGTACCACAATATCCTGTCCTCCTTTCTTTCCTACTTACTCTCCTGATAAACTTGTTATTCATTTTCAACCTCTATTAATTCCAGCCCATAATTCCCCGATCCTCCTGTCTCCGTACTTGACCAGGACTCAGCCATTTCCATGAGTGACTCACCACTGCTCTAGAATCCCTCTTCCTTCCCATTCCTTCACCAATGATTTCCTATCATGGGTTATTTCCTCACCAATTTTCTTGGTATTTGTTCCCAATCATTGACAGAAAAAGTCATGAAGCTACATGACTTTTTTCCTTTGTAGATTAATGATGCACAACCTCACTGTTGCTTGACAATTCATCTATCATGAATGGGCTCCCTTTCTCATTTCCTAGAGTGCATTTCAAACTCTCTCATCCTCAAATCTATTCATTCCCTTGTCTCTCAGACAGATTGACTGCACTTCTATTTTATTGAGATCAAGGTGGTGTGATAAAGTTCTTGCTACATTCTCTTCCTCTTTTCAATACTTCTCTTTCTTTACTCATCTGTTGCTCCTTCTCTCTGATATCTGAATAAATACCTCTCCTTCTGGCTAGGGCTAATCCATTCACTTGATTCAATCTCTTCCCATATCCTACAAAACATCACTCCATTAATTATTTTTTATTCTTTCTTGAATTTTATAGGTTCATAGATACAGAGCTGGACAGGACCTTTGAGGTCACTTAGTTGAACTCCCTCATTTTACACTCAAAGGCAGAGAAGATAAATGCCTTCCACAAGGATATTTGGGTTATAAGTGGCAGTATTTGAACCAGATCCTTTGACTTCAATGTCATAAAACTTTCTTCTGTGTTATTTTCCCTCTAATTGTCTACACCATATCTCTGCAGTCTACTTACATATTTAGACAATTCTTTGCCTTATTCTCCATAATTATATCGATAAAATAGGTATATTCTTGTGCTCTCCACAACGCTGTACAGTTTAGAAAAACACTTGCATATTCAGTGTCAAATACACTACTAGATAATCATTATATTTCCTTCTAGGCTTAAAAAACTTTGAGTCCATCTTATAAGTAATATTGCCTTTTTTTTCATCACAGGAGGATTCTTCTGTCTCAAGGGAGGTAAGATACCTTAATTCTATTTCTGCAGTTAGCACCCCAGTAAATTTCATTAAATGAATCTCATGAAGAGGTTATTTTACCTAGACTTCCTTGTTGATGGGAAGAATAGTGGTGCTCTTGGCAGTAATGTGGAAGTTTGAGAGGAGAGGTGGGTTTAGGTGGAAAGATAATAAGGTCTGTTTTAGACATATTGAGTGTGAGATCTTTTAGAACATCTAGTTTGAAATATCCAGGAGACAATTCATGATCATGAGGTGATAGGTTCATAGATTTTGAACTGGAAGGGAGCTTAGAGGCGGCTAAGTATTATTATTCCATAAGGAAGAGTGTTGTTAAGGGACTTGTCCATGGTCACAAAACTAGCAGTGCTTAAGGTGGAATTTGAATCCAGGTCTTCCTGACTCCAAGTCCAGTGCCCTATCCATTATGTCATGGTAGCTCAGAGCCTGGAGTTCAGGAGACAGACTGGGGATGGATATGTAGACCTGCTATTGAGATGATAATTGCACACATGTGAGCTTATGAGATGGTGAAAAAAAAAGGAGAGGGTTTAGGAAAGAGCTGTAGGGACATAATGTGGATAATGGTACAGCAAAGAAGAATGAGAGGTGCAGCTAGGTTGCGCAGTGAGTAGAGCACCGGGCATGGAGTCATGAGGACCTGAGTTCAAATCCAGCCTCAGACACTTAATACTTAACTAGCTGTGCGACCTTGAGCAAGTCACTTAACCTCCATTGCCCTGCCTTCCTCCCTCCCCCAAAAAAAAGACCAAAAAAAAAAAGAGTTAGAAAGGGCAGTTAGACATAAAGGAAGAAAACCAACAAAGACTGGTGCTATGGAAATCTAGAGAAGAGGGAATCTGGGAGGAGAGGATGGTCAGCAGTGTTAAATATTGCTGAGACCACCAAAAGGGTGAGGATTGAAGAAAGACCCTCATATCAGGAAATGAAGAGATCACTCAAACGTTTGGACATAGCAGTTTCTGTTGAATTGTGGGGCCAGATGTCAGAACACAGAGAACTTAGAATGATTTGTTAATTACCAACTTCTTTTGCACTTTTGAATACCACTGCTTGTACTACCATCTCAGTGTGGAATTTTAACGCTATCATCTTGGAATGTGAATAATTGTTTTACACATAATTAAAAGAAGAAGAGAGTGTAAGGAGAGGAAGTGTAAACAAGAAATAGAGATTTTTAAAAGGAGTTTGGCTGAGAAAGGGAGGAAAAAAAAATAAGATGACGGTAAGGATTGAGTGCATTTGTTGGTGATAGAGAAAGGATCTGTAGATTGGGAAACAGGAAAGAATGCTTTAATTCTCCAACTTGGCAATAGCTGGTCAATCAGCATTATTCAATTGGATACGTGTCCAAATTGTCTTTTTTTTCAGTCTATCATTTCCTCCAATGAGTTGTAATATACTAGCTCAGTTTAAAGTGTCAGTCTTTTCTAAGGTATCCTATTATTTTTACTACATATATTTCAATAAATTTACATTTTATTTTATTTTTTACCAGAGAAAGATTGAAGATGTCAGTGAACAGTACCGGCAGTATCCGGTAACTTCTCATTTAAGACTTGGAATGCGTGTCCTTGGAGAATAAAAGGGAATGCGGCACAACACTGATATGTCCTTTTGAGCAAGGGTCATTTCCCTATCTTTATATGAAGGCCTGAGGCCCTGAGGATTTCATCTGTGACTGTATTCCCTCATAGAAGAGTGTGATTGTTTTTTACAGTCTAAATTTAGAACCACTGAACATAAGACCCCACTCATTGTTTTCATCTTTGCCCAAACAGTCAGACCATGGGCTCATCCTATGGGATGTTTGCTTTCCAATTGACAGTTTGTATTACCTGGGGTTTTGAGAGATGATCAATTTCCCCTCAAAATGCTAATTAATCTCTTTATTGTTATGAATCAAATAGAACTTTTGATATACATGACCCTGTAATATATTTCATTTATTTATGTACTCATTCATATTACTCATTAATTCATGTGTTTATGCATTTGTTTCACCAGAGGAGACGTCTAGAAGAGAGAGCTCTCAATTTACGCTATGTGGTAAAATTTCTTTTAAGATTTAAAACAACTGAATGAAAAAGAATGTGGTACGATAATATTCTTTCTCAGTAGCAACTAAGAATACGGTATTCTATAAGGATAACTCAAAAAGATGTGATTTAGAGGATTTGATTCATATCAACACCCATCAAGTATTAACAGTAGTTTAGGACCAGTAAGTAAAACAATAGGAACTATCAAGGCAAATAGACTTTTAATTTGGGTTCCTAACGCTGTTATCTCAATCAGTATTATTAAATTTGATATGTGTCCAAAAAAGAGAGGTGCTTTATTCTGCTCCTTAGTTCAGAGGTAGTTACCACAGCCTTCCACTATCCCTTGGTAGTAGAAACTTAATCAATCACTAATTTAACTTGATTTTAAGCCACAAAAATAAGATTATCTGTAAATACATGTGTTAATGTGTCATAAAGTTAAAATTATATTTTTCTTTTTCTCAGGAACCTCTCCATTATGTTACTGAGGTGAGATATATTTATTTAATTTAGATACTTTAATATCATTTGAAATGTTTTAGATTTTTACTATATAATTTTTAAACTAAGAAAACCTAAAATACACAGGGAACTTTACATGGCAAGTTTGCATTTAAGACAGGACAAGATGTTGGTAATCAACAAAAGGGAATTTGTCAGTATATTTCTCCTTTCTTCTCCATAATACAGATTTGTCCACTCAGATCCTAACATAGAGTCATGTAATCCTGAATAGTTCACTTGTGATTCTATTCATGTTGAAGTCTGTTTCTCTAGCCACAAAACTTTAGTCCCTTACTCAATTTGTATACATCATTGTCCCAATTTTTATCATCTCCAAATTTTTGACCTTCTTGTCAGCTTTTTATTGGGTCTGGGAAAAGAGTGATTCATTTTCTCCTAAGTGTGATAAGCTCATTTTCTTTTCCTTTTCTTTTTTTTTTAAACTCGTTTTTCTAAGTCAAGTAAGCCATTGTTCTTATATCTGTCAGTCTTCAGGCAATCAAAATCAAACCAAAGCAAACACCACCACCACCATCACCATCACTGTCACCCAAAACAAACAAATGAACAATCAAACAAATAAAACCATGTTCCATCCTTTTAGTAATTGAATCAGGCTCTCATTGGCCCCCAGTTAGCCAGATAATCATTTGACTGTGACTCAAAATTCTCCTTGATCTGTATTTGAAACCAAGTTTTCTAATTCCAGGTCCAGCACCCTATCCATTCTGCAATAATAATAATGAGAACAAATAATGATAACTAACATTTATATAGAGGTTTAAGGTTTGCAAAGTTCTTTATAAATATTTTATTCTCACAATAATCCTGATAGGTAGTTGTTATTATAATCTCTATTTTACAGATAAGGAAACTGAAGCAGAAAGACATTTAGTAACTTGCCCAGGGTCACAGAGATGGGAAGCATCTGAGGTCAGATTTGAACTCAGTTTTACTGCATCACCTAGTTGCCTCTGCTATGTTGCCCCTCTAAATGATTTCTAATGTTTCCCATTTATATTTCTATTAGAAGAGAGATACCTAAAAGATATTTATTATATTCTAGATTGTGTATGCTAAGAAAATCTGATAAACTACATTTTCTCAGGGTGTAGATGACTATTAGCCAATAACCTACTTAATGCTCCTTAGATGTGTAGGAAGGGAGTTCTTATCTCTTTTTTTTGGAGGGGATAGGGCAAGACAATTGGGGTTAAGTGACTTGCCCAAGGTCACAGGGCTAGTAAGTGTTAAGTGTCTGAGGCCAGATTTGAACTCAGGTCCTCCTGACTCCAGGGCCAGAGCTTTATTCACTGCACCACCTAGCCACTCTTCTTACTTCTTTTTAAGAAAAAAAAAATTCTTTACTAGGTTTCACATAGAAATTTGCTTTCTCTTTCTATTCAATCAGGAAATTGGCCATCACTGAAACAAAAGGTTAACACATTAATACATGAGCTAAGGAAAACATGATGTGAGAAGAGGAGTATTTGTCTGTACCATCTGGAGACCTTGACTAAATTATTCTGTATCTCAGTTTCTTTGTACACAAAATTGGCTGATACCCTTGCCACTTACCTCCCAAGGTCATTGTAAGGAAATAGTTTTGAAACCTGTAAAGCCAATGCATAAACAAGGATGGTGAATTATACTCACAAAACTATTTCCCCCCTTTTTTCATTTTAAAACTGCTGATGAAATCATCTTGCATTTTTATGTCAACAGCCGGAATTCTACTACACATATGTTCCCATTTCTATGGCACGATTTTTCCCTTATCAAGATGAAGCCTATCTTTCTTCTACTCACAAAGCCCCACTACCTTCTATCAACAGGGCTGCTGAAGCAGTCTATACCTATTCTGAGGAGAAGGTGAGTTCCTCTTAATTTATTACACCTCAATAAAAATATCTTTTGAATATATGCTACAGAGAATAAAAGGATTGACAACTCATAAAAGTACAAAAGAAAGCATATCTATGATAGATTCAAAGGCAAAAACTTCTTGTAAGAGTGAAAGCAACCTTCATTCCTTGGCTAACTCAAGGTAAGCTACTGCAAGGTTCTTGGTACACATATGATCTTCACTTAGGATTTCGTTAAGTTTAAGGAGTTGGAGATCCATTTAGGAGTGAAATTCATTGAGGAGGGAGAAAAAAGAAATCCTTCCAACCTACAGAGTTCAAATTAAAGACATAGGTTAAGGGTATTATACTAGAAGAAGTAAAGCTGATCCATCCTATATATCAACTGCCCTCTGAATTTCATTCCCAACCCAATACCTAATTCAATTTAGCTTAATTTGTCTTTATTAAGTTCTTAACAAAGCAAAGCTCTTTCCTAGGCATTAGAGACATAAAGTCAGTCAGTCAGTCAATAAGCATTGATTAAGCACTTGTTATTTGCTAGGCTTCGTGTGGTGGTGGGCAGGGGGAAGGCACAGAAATGCAAAAAATATTCCCGTCTTTAAAGAAACAACATTCAAATAGGGAAGTGACATACAAATAACCTTATGCAAATAATATTCATATGGAGTAGATGGGAGGTGATTTCAGAGGGGAATAGTCATGGTAGGGGTAGAGGATTCCTGAAGAAGAAAGAATTTGACCTAATCCAAGGCAACTAAGAGATAGAAGTAAGGAAAGAGAAATTTGTGGGCATGGGCGAGAGCCAGGGCAAAGATACGGAGTCTAGAGATGGAATATCATGTTCAAGAAATAGATCAATGTAGCTGAATCATAGAGTTTATGGAGAGGAGTAAAGTATAAATATATCAAAGAGGTAGGAAGGGACTAGGTTGAGAAGGGCTGACTTTAAATTCTGGAAGATTTTACATTTTATCCTAGAATTAATAGGGAGTTTATTGAGTGATATGGTCACTCTAGGAAAGTTACTTTGACATCTGAGTGGAGGATGCATCAGAATGTCAAGAGATTCAAACAAAGAGAGCAAATAAATTTGGCAGTGACTGATTTTCCTTAATTTGACAAAACTGACAACACTTCCTTCTCTTGCCACACAAGGAAACAGAATGTGACTTACTTGGTACATTGTTCCACTGTTTACATTTTTCTATTTGGTTATGAACCAGGTATTTATTTACCTTTAAAATGAATATTTTTTTCTTTTAGAAGAACTAAGAAGGGCTTTCCAGATACCCCTCTCTCCTGACCCTTGGTAAGTCGGTTATAATTTGGTCTTATGCAGAGTGTCAAATTCAATTTTTATATCATAAACATATGCAAAGGAAAATGCTTAAAAAATTCTTGTATGTGCTACTTATCTATTCTATTTTAACCCACTGTCATTTAGGGGATTATTAAAGTGAAACTTTATTAAGTATACATATATATATAAAACATGTTGATATGCTTATTAAACTGAAGCTTTGGGATTAACTATTATATTACACTTAAGCTATAATTTAAACACATATTAAATTTCATTTTAATCAGTCAATTTTTATAATAGATACAATTTTAAAAAATCATTCTAGGATATGCTAGTCCATTTCCTAGGATATGTGATTCTGTGCTTCTCCAGTAATGGCATCTTTCAGCAGTTTATCCTTATCCTCTTACATGAGTCTAGTTGCCTTGTTACTGCTGTTTTTTTTTTTTTTTTTTTTTTTTACATCAAGAACAAGTAGGAAAGGCAACTTTCAGCATCAGTCTAGATAATTAATTTCATCATGACAAATATCTCGGGGTTGGGTGTGGGAGGAAGCAGGTCACTTTTATTTATGTATTTTTTTTTTGTTAAGTTTAGACTTCCTGGCCATAGTAGTGAAGTTTCCAGTGAACGTCTAGTCTACTGTTTCCCCCTTAGAATGTGAGCTCCTTGAGAACAGGGACTATTTCTTTTTGTCAGCACCAGGGACAATGTCTGGCACATGATACTGTGTTTAACAAGTACTTGCAGAATGGGGTCAGCTAGGTGGCGCTGCAGTGGATAGAGTGTTGGGCCTGAAGTCAGAAAGACTTCTTTTCCTGAATTCAAATCTGGCCTCAGACACTTACTAGGTGTGAGACTCTGTGCAAGTCACTTATCTCTGTTTGCCTCAGTGTTCTCATCTGTCAAATGAGCTGGAGAAGGAAATGGCAAAATATTGCAGAATCTCTGCCAAGAAAAACCCAAATGATATCACAAAGAGTCAGATATGACTGAAATGACTCAAAAACAAAAGGAATGGAATCAAATCAAGGCTAGAACTGGTCAATGGCCTTTCTCTAATTTAAATGCTCTTAGGTAGGCAAAAGGAATAACCAGAATTTCCTAGTGTTTGGCAACTAGACAAAAATTTGTTCAGCATGGTAACTCAGGAAGAAGGGCCTACTTAAGAGTGGGAGTCCTATTAGTTGTGTTCCTTGGAGGGAATGACCAAGTAAATGAACAAACAGATCTTTTGAAGCATTGAGATACACAGATGTTAAAAAGTTAACTCCAGGTTAAACTGCATTTTAAAAGATGGGGTTTTAGAGACATATGTTTGGTAGAAACAGTAAGTAGCTCTTTGCTAATAAGCTGTATTTATTTAAACATGGTATTCAGATTTTTGAAAAATTAGCAAGAAGCACAGAGCTTAGAAAAAAATTCTAAGGCAAAATCTTATTTGTAGGATGCTGCTTAGAAGATGAGCAGCAGAACATAACACACATATGTATATACATATATACATATCTGTATGTATGTGTTTATATCTATCAATCATCTATCTATCTATCTATCTGTGTGTCTGTCTGTGTGTCTGTCTGTCTGTCTGTCTATCTATCATCTCTCTTTTTCTCTGTCTCTCTAAGACTGGCTTTCCCTATCTCATCCAGACCACAAGTATAGTGGCCACTCACAGTCCTCATGCCAATTACTGATCTGTATGGGAGGTTTGACCTGCTTTGTTTCTGCTTTGGCCCAGTATGTCTCTCTTCAAGCAGGCTAGGGACCCCCCTACTTCCTGGGGTTCACCATAGTGGTTCCAGGATTATTGAGAAGACCTGATTGACTTTAGCCTTATTGTAGCTCAGAACTTATGAATTAAAATGATCCACCAACCTCAGCATCCCCAGTGGCAAGGATTATGGGCATAGCCAGCAGCAGCATGTGCAAAACAGAAAATAGTATTAATGTCAGGCAAAATACATACAGGACAAATATTCTTTTGGACTAGTCTGATTTTTCTTGGGACCAAGTCTTCTCCCAAAAGTTGAAGCTGTATATAACCCCAGACCTAGTGGACTAAAGCAAATTGTGGGGATGGTGGACAGGCTTTTGACTTAGCTTGAAGTTATTTACCAGTCAATTCAGTTCATTTCACCTCACTTTGGTTGTGAGGCATAGAACAAAGACTACTGAATTTGAATAAAAAAAATTTGGATTGAAATCCTGACTCTGTCACTTTTTACCTGTGTGACCTTGAGTGAGTTACTTGCCCTCTCATGGCCTTGATGGGCTTATCAGTGAAATGAGAGGATTATTCAGTTACCTTCAATAAACTTTCATATATGCCAAGTATTTTACTGGCTACTGAGGATAGTAAAAATGGATAAGCAAATATAAAAATAACACATATAAAAGTACATAAACAATTGTTCAAGTATGTAATCAATCATCAACGCCTTGGTGATAAATTTTGAACTCAATAGCCTTGGTGTTATATTAAACCAATGCTGAATGATTATGAAAGCATAGCATCATAAATTTAGAGCTGAAAAGGATCTTACTGTCAATTCCAAACCCTCATTCTACAGATGAAGAAACCGAGTCACAGTGAGGTTAAGTGAATTATTCAGAGTCACACAGCTAATGTCAATTGGGGGGATTTGAAACAAGGTCTTCTTGAGTCCAAATTCAGTGTCCTGGCCACTATATCATGATGCCTCTTTAAATAAAGTTGGATTAATTTCTATTTGCATGGGAAATCCTAAATGTAGAAACCCTAATGCCATTTCTGTCTCCTGTTCTGTTACTGTGAAAGAAAATAAATGACATCAAGACCAATGACTCAATCTCCCCCAGTGATAACTAGGAGTGACAGGCAGCAAATATGTACTAGAAAATTCTGTGTTATATGACATTATCTTCCAGCCACAAATGATAGCAATCACTAATATTGAATTTCTCACTTTATTCACAGTTCTGACGGAAAATTCCAACTTCTTTATGGGATCTTTCTTCTATTGGTGTCTACAAATAGCATCATCCTATGTAGGAGATTTGACGCTCTTTATTGAACGAAGAAAACAAGAGCAAAGCCACACTCAGGAGAGTGGAATCTTTCTCTGATGTATACTACATGACATTATTCCTCTTAATCAAAATTTGATTTAGGAATGTTCTTTCCTATATCCTACTTTCAGTCCTGACAAGCCAGGTGTAGGGCATTCTAGTATGGACACATTATTTATAGGCACCAAAACTTTTGCTGTGTTTCTGTAATGGGAATTTATAAGAAAGAGTCCTTGAATTATTTAACTTCTTAGCACTTCTCCTTCTAGCTACTGTGTAATAAAGTTTTCCTTTTTCTTGCTTTTAATAAATTACTTATTAAGGCACCATCTTATTTCACCTTTATTCTTGTTCTCTATGGTCATAGACTGCACCACAATAGGTCAATCCCTGCCCAAGCTCCACTTAATGACTCTATTTTGGGCCCTCCTGGCTTTGAGTGAAAGTCAACGGTAACAGTTTCTCTTTGGAATGGCAACCCTAAGGGTCTTCCCCTCCCAGCTTGATTTTTTCTTTTTCTAATTAAAGGGCCATCCCTTGACTCCTGAAAGAGGCCTATTCACTGAATGGGTATTACCCCACTCTAAATGAGTACATGAAAAGGCCTTAGCCCAAAAGGGCCAGGGTCTCCCATTGCATCTTGGGTCATTTCTAGTCATTCTGAGAATATCAGGTCACTAGATCCATATGGCTCTGGAGGAGAAAGTGAGGCTGGTGACTTTGTCCAGCCCTTGCTCATTCAAATCAAAGTCAATTGCAAGTCATGTCATCATTTCCTGGATGCCTTGGTCCTCTTCAAAAGGAAGGATGAACACAACAACACAACAACAACAGTTCATTTTATTTAGTCCAGATGCCTCCTGCACTGGCATCTAGCATGCCTTCACTAATGCTACTTTGGGGTGAAAAAACAATCCAAAGGGCAAGCAAAAGATGACTCATGAAGAGCACAAATCCAGCGCTTGGCTCTGTGCTGTTGGAAGCCTGCCTGTCCTTCCTAGCCCACATCCAATGCGCTTCCTTCCTGAAGTTTTCATGCATTCACCCCCTTGAATTAATGATATCTTGCTTGTCTATTTGTTCCACCATTCTGAATGTGGATATTGTGTTTTCCCTATGATTGAAAAGTTATCAGGGCAGGGACTGGGACCAGGATTGGGACATTCACTTTTGTAGCTACTTCTGTAGTTATAATAGTGCCATGAGTATGGTTAGGGATAGAATGATACTATCATTGATTCAAAGATGTAAGGGTCCTTAGAGGCCATTGAATCCAACTCAGTGTATAGATTACAGCTGAGGCCCAGAGACACTAAGTCAAGTCAAGTGCTTATGTGTGTGCCAGGCATTGTGCTAAGCACTGAGTATAGAAAGGCAAAAGCAATCACTGCTCTCAAGGAGCTCACAATCTAATGGGAGGAGATAACACACAAACAGTTGTGGACAAACAAGATATAATCAGGACAAATTGAAGAAAATCTTGGAGGGAAGACACTAATACTAAGAGAGGCCATGAAAGGCTTCTTGCAGATGTGATTTTAGGTAAGGGAACCAGGGGATGCAGCTAAGAAGGGACAGAATTCCAGGCTTGGTGGACAGCCATTGAAAATTGAAAGATGTGGGAGATGGAGTGTCATGCTTGAGGAAAAGCAATGGGGTCAGTGTCACTAGATGGTAGAGTATGAGAAATGGAGTAGGGCATGAGAAGACTGGAAAGGTAGCAAGGGGCCAGGTTATAAAGAGCTTTACAGGCCAAACAGAAGATTTTTATTTAGATGAGGACTAAAAAAAAGCCATTAGAATTGGGAATCTAGAGATCCTTGGTGATTTTGGAGAGAACAATTTAAAATAAATGTTGATTTTGGAAACTGGATTATAGAGGGGTAAGAAGAGAGCGAGAGGGTAGGACATGGACACACTAATTGTACACAACCTTCTCAATGAGTTTAGTCATGAAAGAGAGGAGAGAGATATGATAATAGCTAGCTGGAATGGTAGGATCAAGTGAGGGGTTTTTGAGTGTAGAGGAGACATGGGCACATTTGTAGGTAGAAGGGAAACAGTAGGTAAGAAGAGATTGAAGATTATTAAGAGAGTGGGGATGATGGGGGTGCAATTTGCTGGAGAAGACAGAATGGGAAGGGATCATTTGTTCATGAAGAATGGTTCTCCTTGGCAAGGAGAGGGGGCATCTCCTCATGTGCATCAGGAAAAAGGAAGAGATAGTAGGTGGGGGAGGCATCTGATTGGTGGGAGATTAGGAAGATGAGAGAAGAGGGAGCTCTAGGTGAATGGCTTCAATTTTTTCAGTGAAATATAAGGTAATGTTTTCATCTGAGAGGCTGAGGGGGAAAGACAGCCAGGGGATTTTGAGGAGGTATGAAACTAACTCATCCTGTATCATGTAGTGAGTTCGTATCTGAGGCAGGATTCAAATTGAGGTCTTTTTGACTGACTGGCCTTCTATTTATATGACACTTAGCTGCCTTTGAGGGAGGCTTTGGGGGGGATAGGGACTGAACCTGTGATTTCATTGGTATGGAGAAATCCCAGATGAGGAAATTCCTTTCCCTTATGACCCCTAGCTCTGTTCTTCACTGTGATCTCCAATACCTGCATTTTTTAGTTTTTCCCAAGCTACATCACCTCTCTTCTCTTCTCGACCTTGACACTTTTGTGAATCAGTACACTATCTTCTATGCTATTTGTTCTCTTGTTTTATTACTGTGTCCTGTCAAGCATTAACTTTGAATTACTCTATATCACTTTCAGCTAAATTCAATTGCTAGTGAATGGAGTAAGAGAAAGTCATGATATCATGGTGACTAGCTGCACTGCAAATTCATATTATATAATTTCCAATGGATTTTCATGGCAGTAAGGCAATACTTTTACACCTCCATAACTATTCAGTCTCTCACCCCAGTGATCATTCTGAGCCTTTTCATTCCTCCTCAAACCTTCCACCCTTCCACCCTCTCAGCTGAAGACTTGGTCTTATACTTCGCTGAAAACAGTTGAAGAGAACCAGGGGGTGGAGTTGAGGCCATTTGGAGAGCTCCTTCTTCCCTCATTCTCATCTCACATCATTCAGAAATCTTCACTTTCTGGCTCCTTCACCTCTATGTCACATGAAGGAGTGACTCTTCTCTTTGACAAGACAAACCCCTCTACATGCATCCTTGAACCCATTCCATCCTGTCTCCACTCTGTTTTCCTCTATGAGTTCAATCCCTTGGTCAGAGTCCTTTTCTACCCCTCCCCCTCCGCCAACCTCTGCCCTCATACTATATTTATCTTCCATCAAACACTGCATTCCTCAATTTACCCATTTTCTATGATCTAGTCCTCTATCCCACCTCAGCTACATACAGCCATAGCCTTGACCTTGTCATACCATTCTCTCATCTCATTTTGTTATCATTCTGCCTCTCCCTCTTGCTTTAACCCCTAACCCTGTTCTTTGATCTCATCATGTCCTTCAATCCTCCATGCCTCAATTCTTTCCCAGGCTATCACCTCCTGAACTCGTTCTACTCTCCTCCCTTCTTGACCACTTGCTAAACCAGTTTAATTCTATAATACTGTCTTCTCTAAAGTTCCTTACACACTCATCCTATCATTGATCTTATTCTGTTAAGTCTCAGTCTTGTATTACTCTCACCATCTTCTTCCTTCATTTCTACTCATATGCTGCGGAATTAAGCTGAAGAAAATGATGAAATCGGTCTGACCAAGTCCACTACAAATTTTTGTTACTTAATTTCAAATGGGCTTTTGATGAAGCAGAGTAATCCTTTTACACTTCTTAATTAATTCACTATTGCACTCACTACAATGGCTTTTCCAAGCCTTTATCCCTCCTTAAACTCCCTATACTCTCCCTCCCCCATTCTCTTAGTTAAGAAATTTGCCTCATATTTCTCTGAAAAATTGAGGCTATTTTCCATCAACTTCTTTTACCTCCCACATCTCATATTACTAAGATGTCTTTCCCACTATCTTCCCCCTCATCCCTCTTTCACAAGAAGAGCTGTCCTTTCTTCCCAAGACAAAACCATCTACATGCACAAGTGATTCTATTTTATCCTGTCCCCTTCAACATATTGCTCTCCCCCAAATCTCCGTTCTCTTGTTAACCTTCCATCTATTAATGTTTACTGGCTGCTTCCTTGCTTTCTACAAATGTGCCCATGTCTCTCTCATCTTCAAGAACCCATCACTTGAATCATCTATTACTTCAAGCTATCATTCTGTATTTCTCCCACAAGAAGGGACTAAATTCTTTGAGGAGGCCATTTCAATTGATGCTTCCACTCCACTTTCCTCTTCTTCCCTTACAAGCTTTTGCAATCTGTTTTCCAATCTCATTAATTGCTGAAGAGGGAAGAAAGTGGAAGCATCAGTTGAATTACAAGTTACCAATGATCTTTAGAGTACCAAACTAATGGCCTTTTCTCATTGTTCATTCTTCTTGAATGAAGACCTTTGCCTTCTTCAAAAAATGGTCTTTTCTTTATCTTCAATGCCTTTGAAGTCTTTGAAACTGTCAATCACCCTTTTTCTCTCTGAGACTCTTTCGTGTATAAGTTTTAGTGACTGCCTTCTCTGGGCTCTCTTCTTATCTATCTGGCCATTCCTTTTCAGTCTGGATCTTTATCTAAATCGTTGCCACTAGCACTCTCTTTCACTCTGCATATCCATTCTGTTGCCAAATGCTGTCAATTCTACCTTTGCAGCATCTCTCTGACTGCCTCTCTCTGCAGGCACTACCAAAACCCTGGGGCACACACTCATCACCTCCTTTCTGTAGTAGAGCAATGAGCTTCTAGCTGGTCTCCTTGCCTCAAGTTTCTCTTCATTTCAGTTCATTCTCCACGCAGTTATCATAAAGTAAAATTCTGATCATGTCTGATCTCCCTACCCAATAAACTCAGGAGATTTCCTGTCATTTCCAGAATAAAATATACAATCCTCTGTGTAGCATTCAAAGCAATTCACAACCTTAACTTTCTCATTAATAAAATGGGAAAAACAATATTTGTCTCATAGAGTTTTTGTGAGGCTCAAATGATATAATATGTTAATGATTAAATATGTTAATGTTACATATTATTAGATTATATACACTAGTATTAGTATTAATAGTAAACAAATAATTTGATGAAGGGTCTCCTGCTATTGTACTGCTCAAATTAACTTTTTATAAAAGCTCTACTCCAATGTCTTTTGGTGTGGCATGGAGGTGAGCCTGGGTTCATGAAGGCTGGTTCTTGAAAGCAGGTTCTACTATGCCAGAAGGCTCACAGCATGGCCCAGGGAATAGACCAGATTTGTTTTCTAAAGATCAGCTTCACTAATCACAGAGAGGCACATAACTAGTAAGTGCGCCATATAACAGAAAAATGCAAAAATAGCCCTCAGTCCTGTGTGTCCAGACAGGACTGCTTCTGCAGTGATTTTGGCAGAGTGGTAGGAAAGGGGGCAAGTTGTGCTGAGAATTACAGCTTTTAGATGATGAATAAACTTTAATTTTATTGTATTACTATGGAGAAAATGGAGCAATGTGGGCTCAGTGATGGTACAATTAGGCAGATTCAGAACTTATCAAATGAACTGAACCAAAGAGTATTTGTTAATTGTTAGATGTCAGTTGGGGGAAAAAGTTCCCTCATGGAATAATCCAAAAATCTATGTGTGATTTACACTACTGATGATTTTGTGCTATAGATAAAGCAACAGGTCAAGGATCAGGAAGACATGATTAAATCTGGACTCAGACAGTTACTATGAGACTGTGGGCAAATCACTTAACTTCTTTTCACCTCAGTTTCCTCATATGTAAAATGGGGATCATAATAGCACCTACCTCCCAGGATTGTTGTGAGGATCAAATGAGAAAATAATTGTAGAGTACTTGGCACAGTGCCTAGAACATCATAAACTATAAATGGTACAAGAGTGCAATAAATGTTAGCTATTATTACTACTATTGTTATAATCACTAGTATTGTTGTGGAAAGTGCTGTGGATATTATATACAAAGATGGGAGAGAAAATTAACACAAAGTCAGGATTCAAAACTATCTTGATAAATTGGACCAAATCTAATAAGATAAAATTTGTTAGAGATGAAAGTAAAGCCTTACAATTGGGTATAACAATGTTCCAAATATAAGATGTGGCAGAGCATGGCAAGATAGATAATGTCTGAAAAAGAAGGGAAGATTTTGGTGGACTGCAAGCTTAATATGAATCAACAGTATAAGATAACAGACTTTCTTCCAAAACTATAATAAAATATTAGACAATATTAAGAGAGGCAGAGTATTTAGGACCAGGGAAGTGATCGTCTCAGTGTGCTTTGCCCTGGTAGGGTCACATAGGAATTATTATGTTTATTTTTGGGAGTTGGGTTTTGGGGAGGACATGGATGAGTCAGAGAGCACCTAGAAAAAGGTGAACAGGATGATACAACATTGAGACAATTCCACGTGAGAATTGGTTGAAAGGACTGGGGATATTTAGCCTGAAGAACAGGATTAGGTTGGCTACAAAGAGCTGTTTTTAATTATCTGAGGAGCTTTCCTATGGAAGAAGGTTGAGGCAAAGCTAACATTAGTGGATAGAAGCTGCAAAGAGGCAGATTTAGGCTTCATGCCAACAATGAACACCTCCCCGAAGTGGAATGGGTTACTTGAGAAAATGGTAGGTTTCACCTCCTGAGTATTTTCTAGGAAAGATGATCATTTTTTGGAGATGCTGAAGAAGGTATTTTTGTTTATGTATCAATAAGACTGGTTGACCTCTGAGGTCCCAGTCAACTGATATTCTGTGATTCTGAGTATCCTAAAAGAATAGCCATAAGGTGAAGGCACATTGAGAGATTAATGCCTTTAAATCCAATTTCACAAAGATAAGCCAATAGAGAAGGTAAAACAAGCTTCCCAGCATCATGTTAGCTTCTAAGGGTTTGGAACTAGGGGAGTGGTGCTTTGTCTAGTCCTGAGGTTATAGACTTTGGCCCAAAGCACTCAGGCTTTGTTGGATTATCAGTCTGAGGACCAGACTAACTAAGATTGAAGAAATAGTCATCTTAAAGAAGGATTGTCAGTAGATGATTAATCCACAAATACTTATTAATCACCTTTGTATCATACATGTGGGGAGGTACTCAAGATCCAAAGTAGAAAAAAAGAAATGATTTCTACTCCTAAGAAACTTATATTCTATCAGAGGGAAAAGGTACATGCATATGTAGAATAAATATATACTGAAAAAATGCAAAATAAATATAAGGGAGTTCTATAGTTTGAGGGCAAGGACACTAGCAGGTGGGGAGAACAGGAATGGTTTCTTGTATAATTTGGTGTTTATGCTGAGTCTTAAAGGAAAAGAGGGAGCCTTTGTAAGGGAACCAATCAATGTAAAAGAATGAGAATAAAGACAGGTCAAGTGCAATGTGCCCACAGGAATAATTTATTGTAGGAGTTGGAAAAAAAGATGATGACCATATACAGAATTGTTAGGCATACTGGCATTAACAAATAATACAGCTGATGAAACTGTCTTTACAAAATGACTATGAAAGAAACTTGGTAAATACGTCTGGTGCTTAATTCACCCAGTGGTCACTCGAGAGGGCCCTTCTGAATCTGGGAACTGGTAAATGTTGAATCCTTCAAATTCCCATTAAAATGGAGAATGCCAGAAGATACAATGAGGAAAGGGCTGACTTCCAACACCAAAAAACAGATGAGAGATGACAAGTAGGATTTCTAGTCACAGTCAAATCTGTTAATAAAAAATAAATCACGTTCATTATTGTAAAACCTATTTCAGAAGCAATCTCTTATTGTGCATTATTGCTAACAAAAGCACATTTTAGTGAGGGCCAACAATTCTATTAGTTGGCCAACCATAAGAACTCTCCTGTACATATGTCACTTTAAGTTTTATAAAATATTTTTCTCCTAACTCTGTGAGGAAGTAAATAGGAGATGCATTACTGTTCCTCTCACGGATGAAGAAACTGATGCTTGGAAAAGCTAAGTGATTTGTTCAAAGTTGCCCAGTGAAGAAGTGGTGAAGCTTAAATGCAGCTAGGTGGTGCAGTGGCCGGAGCGCTGGGCTTGGAGTCAGGAAGATGCAAGTTCAAATTCAGCCTCAGACACTTACTAACTGTGAGACCCTGGGCAAGTCGCTTAACCCTGTTTACTTCTGTTTCCTCATCTAGGGGATAACCATAGCACTTACCTCCCAGGGTTGTTGTGAGAATCAAGTAAGAGGATGATTGTAGAGGGTTTAGCACAGTGCTGGGCACATGGTTAGCACTGTAAACATATTAGTTGTTGTTATTACTAGATATGTGACCCTGGGGAAGTCATTGAACCTCTGCCTGCCTCAGTTTCCTCAGCTGTAAAATGAGGATAATAATAGGGTTATTTAGGGTTATTGTGAAATAGTGCTGTAATACTATAAGGCAATCATATTGAAATAGTGTTGTGCAATAGTATTTGTAAGGTGCTTGGCAAAGTTGAAAGCTTCATATAAATTCTGGCTATTAGGATGATGATAACCCTGGAGGTCTCTTTTAGTTCCCCCTCTCTATCATCCTGTGTCTAGCTATAGCTGCTGCTGAGACCTGGAAGGGCCTGATGGAATTTCTCTGCCAGCAGAAATGTTTCAGGAAGGCTAAAAATCAGTGATTCTTATTAAGGGTTTCAGGAGGAAGTGGCCTTTGGACAGGTTTTTGCCCTGGGCTGCCTCATTGTGCCAGTATAGCTGATCATGGGCTTCCTATGGGAAAGTGGAAATGTGAAACAGCTGACAGATCTCTAACAAGGAGGCAGAATGGTTGAAGAACACTGGGCTTAGATTTGAGGCCTTAGCCTATCACTCAAGGCCTCCCACTACCTATTCACTCTTATCTTAGACTACTCTCCTCTCTGTGGATAAAACTCACCAAGAAAACCAGCCCTTGAACTTAGCCATCATCTTCCCTAACTCTTGATCTTTACTCATACCATTACCTCTGAGTTGGGCCTTCTGAATGCTTTTACTGTGTTCTATGGCATAGCTCTTATATGGAGAGTGACTGCCTGGTGTAGGGGAGAAGAGCTGGTTTTCAGGTCTGACTCTACCACAGCCTGACTGTGGGACTCTGGATAATTAGTCTGGGCAGCTCTCTAACTCTAATGTGCAGCTATTGTGCATGGGCAGAAAGGGTTCCCTCATCTGGGAGTTCTCATACAACAGTCTCAGAAGTTGCCTGAGAGGTTTGGTGCTGTGTTCAGAGTCACAGACCCAATGTGGAGAAGGGATAGAATTTGAATCCAGGTATCCATGGCTTTCAGGCTGGCTCGCCAGTCATTCCAACATGCCATTCTCCTGCCTCAGGTGACTACCACTCAGGTGACTGTGGATAAGTCATCTAACTTCCCTGGACCTTGATTTCCTCTTCTGAAAAGTAAAGGTGTTAGACTAGCCAGCCTCTGAGATCTCTTCTAGCTCCAAATCTATGAATGAGTATGTCTGGAGCCACAGGAAAGAAATAAGAAAATTTCCTCGATGTGAGTCAGGGACCTCCTCAGAGTAGAGAACAGTCAGATTTGTTTGATTTACAAACCTGAATGACTTACCAAATGCCAGGAGGATTTAGTCATCTGAGCGATCCCGTTAGTACTTCTGGGGAAAAACAACAGAGAGAGAAAGAGGAAAGAAAAAAGATGCTTCACTTTATAGCAGAAGTGGTTGGTCAAGAGATCCCTATTTAATACAAGATGTACAACTAAGTATCTCAATTATTTGCTATGATTTCTGATTTCCTATTAGACTCTTCAAACTTTGAAGGCAGAGACTATTTTTTGCTTTTCTTTGTTATCCTCAGGGCTTAGCATAGTGTCTGGCATATTGGAGATTTTTTAAAATAAATGTTGATTAATGGATTTCTACATTGTGAGATCAGGGTGATGGGATTCCTGTTATATATATGAGTATCTGGGTGGTGCAGTGGGTAAAGTGCTAGACCTGGAGTCAGGAAAACCAGAGTTAATATCCAGCTTCAGACACTTAGTAGCTGTGTCACCCTGGGCAAGTCACTTAACCACTGTCTGTCTTGGTTTTGTCATCTGTAAAATGGGGATAATTATATATTGACTCCCCAGGGTTGTTATAAGGATCAGTGAAAGAATATTTGTAAAGTTCTTAGCCCATTGCCTAGCACACAGTGAGCCCTTAATAAATAGCTACTCTCTTCCTTCTAAGACTTGAAAATAGCTATCATGTTCCCTTCAAGGCTATATTCCTCTATTTTGTTTTCCCAAGACCTGGAATAATGCCACTCATGCACTAGGTTGTTGAGAAATGCTTATTGAATGAAATTAAATTGCACTGAATTTATAATGGCCTGAGTGATTATTTCTCTACTTGTTCTAAACAAAGCATACATTGTATTATTCTCATTGACTCCAAACAATGAGAAGAGTTCAGAAGGAGGAACACGTGGTCTTTTGCCTGCATAAATTTCTGTAAATAGAAATAATTTTGGTGATCTATAACAGGGGTTCTTGACTTTTTTGTGTCTTGGCCTCTTTGGATATCTGCTAAAGCCTCCAGATCTCTTCTCAGAAGGATCTTTTGTTGCCTATATTCATAATCAATTTCATGTAGAAGCTAGTGAGAATGAAGATTCAATTTCCCCCAATCCAAGTTTGCAGATCCTTTGAAATCTATGAATGAATTCCTGACTAAGGAACCTTTAATCTAAAGGTTAACTACCATTAGCAATTATTCATCTTTTAAGGCACTGACAAGATGACAGCAACCACTTTGGAAATGGAGAGTCAAGTGCCCTTGACCACTATTCACTAGTTCCCCATTGGTTATACTACTCTCCCTCCTGAACATTCTCCATCACATCATCTTTCTACTCCCACCTCTCATCCCTAATATTCTTAGCATTTCTCTTTGTAGAAAAAAATCCCATGATCATACTTGACCCATCGTTGCAATGGCATATGATAAATGAATTTACCTTATTCAGCTCAGTAGGATAATAATAGTTGGCCATTGGTTGAAAGAATGGATAGAGATCAAGAGCCACCACTTCAGGCATGAGTTCCCGTTGGTCGACAGGCAAAACCTCTCTTTGGGCAATAGTGTCTCTCTGATAGTGAGGTACAATGTCTCTCCGGGGAAGAGAGAGAACTCTCTGCTGGAAAAGAGGCAGATTCTTCTCATTCTCAGGAACAGGCACAATCTCTCTCTTGTGAACAGCTAGAACTTTTCTCTCGTTGTCAGGTAGAATTTCTCTCTCTTGTTCAGGTACAACAACTCTCTCAGGAGCCAGTAGAATCTCTCTCTCAGGCACCATCTCTCTTTGAGGAGGAAAGAGAATCTCCCTCTCATGAGCAAGCAGACTTTCTCTCTCATGAGCAGATAAACTCTCTCTCTCATGAGCAGGTAGACTCTCTCTCTCAGGAATAGGCAGCATCTCCCGCTTAGAAGTGGTCAACAGTTTGTGAGACAGAGGTACCATTCTGAGGGTATGGAAGGGCAGGATCTGTCGGTGAGAGAAAGGCAAGACTTTTGACTTAGGAAGAGACAGGAATTTATGCTGAAAAGGAGGAAGGACCTCATCCGAAACAGTAGATTTAAGGACAGCCATTCTTCTGTCTTTTGGAAGACTGGTCATCTTGAGGTTATTCATTTCTTCAGACCAATAAAAGGGTTGATAATAAAGGTTCATCATTTCATATTCAGGTCTAAGATAACGGTTGATTTCAGCATAATATTCATTCTATAAAGAGAGAAAAGACATTAGTAAGTCACTGATAAAATTATAGTTGATTGGCGATGATATTGGAGGATAAGGTAGGGGTATTCTTATAAGGATAACAATAAAAACCTAGTTGCTAGAATCCCATCCTAAGGCTCGTTTGATGATAAACCAGTGAATGAGTACCTCTGTTTAGAAACAGACCTGGTCCTAGAGTTTGGCAAGGGGCTGAACCTATAAACTAGGTCTAAGAAATTCCAACTAAAATTATGAAACTGAAACCTTTTTAAGATCAGAGACCATTTCTCAATCAGCTTTGTATCTCTATTGGTGCTTAGCACCATAGATGCTACGACCGTAGATTTAAAATAACTACACTATCCATCCTTGTCAAACCCTTAACTGCTTTTACCATCCTCCTCCAGTGCTCCTACTCATGTGCTGCTGAGTACAGCTAGAAGAAGACCAAAAAAAGGCCGACTGGATACACTATTAATATGCATTATCATTATCCAACTTCAAGTGGTCCTTTATTTCAGCAAGGTAATCCTATTCCTACCTGATTTATTTTCTATCTCTTTCCTGACAAAAGCAATTCTAAACCTCTTTTCTCCTCACATGTCTTGTGGAATAGGGGGATAATATGGCCTATGCTTAAGGGACATCACCTTTGGAAAGTATGGAAAATGGACTGGAATAAGTGGAAGAGGATCGGGAAACCACTTAGAAGGTCATTGTAATAGTTTAGGAAGGAGTCAATAAAGTCCTGAACTAAAGCGGTGGCTATGCCCGTAGAGACAAAGGGTCTGCAAGATATGTCACAGAAAGAGACATGCTAAGATTTGATAACTAATTGGATATATAGGGCATGGAAGAATAAAGATTCAGGAATAAAGATGAGGTTATGAATCTGAGAGACAGAAATAGAATTTCAAAAAGCGAAGAGTTTGGGAACAAAGAAAGAAAGTTCTGTTTTGGAAATGCTGATTTGATTTGAGGCAATGGTAGGGCATTTTAAAGGATGGAGATTGGGCATGTTTGAAGTCAGAGTGGCAAGAATCATTATTTAAGGAGAAGATAAAGATTAGAGGTAGAGAGTAAAGATGATTACAAACAGTTTGCTGGAGAAAAGGGGAAGGAATGGGATCAAGGGGAGAGGCTTAAGACAAGAATTTCTACTCCACAATGGGAATAATCCTTGTCAGTACATTAAAATGAATTTTACCTTTACTGGAATGTTATCTCTCCTTTTGAGGTGCTTCTGTTCAAAAGAAATAAAAATCAAAACTACTTCACCATCTATTAAATATTAAAATGCTGCAGAATATAACAAAATTTTTATTTGAACAGAAAAGGTTTACCTCAGGGACTTCGTTGACATATTCCTTAGGAAACGAAAGAAAAAAAAACTATTTTAGTATTCTTGACCATGAACTATATAAATACTTAATGTGCCACACTAATTCAAAGCAACCATTTGTGAGTTCAAAGCGAGGAGAAATTATTTGGCTAACTGGATGAGTTATTATTGAAGTCATTTCTGAAGTTTCTACCATGTTCTTTAAATGACTCCTAAGCGCTATGGGTGGGATGGAATAAAAGGAAAAAAAAAGTAAAAGGTTCGGTCTCTGCCCACAAGGAATTTACAAGTTGGGGACATGAGACTAAGCAACATAAAACTTCCTTAAGTGATACTCTATTACATACCAAATTGCTAAATTTCTAGGCCATCCTCACAACTTCAGATTTGCACCAAAGTTTTCTACAATCCCTACGCTTTCCATCCAAATTCTCTGCCCTCCTCATTCCATGTGTGTCCATCTGTCCTCATAGTGATTAAGTTCAAATGGATTCTTGATTTCCTCAATGTGATTATTTCCTCCAAAATTTGGATTGCAGCCCCTCTGCCTATCTCGACTCATAAAACAGCATTTCATCTTCTAAGTGGGAATACAGGAGTTTGTGCCTAACTGACCCCAAGCAACATCGCAAGAAGCTTCTTAAGGGAAGATGTTTCATTTTTTTTATCTTTGGGGTCCTAGTGCTAAAGACAAAATCTGGCATATAGTAGGTGCCACAAAATGCTTGTGAACTGATCTATTGATAAACAGAGCATGGCAATCCTAGGCTTTATAGGAAAGCATCTTACCTCACTTTCTGAAATCTTTTCTACCATCTGCAAAATAAAACAAACATAATTAGTTTTTTATCATGTCCAACTCTTCATGACCCCATTTAGGATTTTCTTGGCAAAGTTACTAGAGTGGTGTGCCATTTTCTTCTCCAGCTCATTTGACAAATGAGGAAGCTGAGGCCAACAGGGTTAAGTGACTTGCCCTGCCAGAGTAACACAGCTAGTAAATCTTTGGAACCAGATTTGAACTCAGGAAGATAAGGTTTCCTGACTCTAGGCCTAGCTCTCTCACCACTGAGCAACTGGGCTGTTCCAATAAGTTTTGGGACAAACCTAATAAATCTCTTCATCTCTTCCTCCTTTTTGTTCTCATGAACAGATCAGTTGGCAAAGCCAGGCAAAAGCCAGTGGGGTGGACTGAGTGTTGCAATTACTCCTGGAGAAAAAAATTCTACTTTATTCAATAGTATAATTTTTGTACTCGGGTATTAACCTGAATATGTATAGAAACTTGGGCCTTTTGCGGGTGGAGGGGATATCATTTTATCTTGCATTCCTTTGGCTTGGAGATGTATACAGTTCAGATTCAATAGATAAGTACTCAGTGCTTTGTTTCCTGGGCCTGTGTAAACAGGCATAGTAAGTGTATGAGGATCTGATCAATGACCAGGGAGTAGGACAGAAATGAGCCTTATCTTTGGCAAAAGAGTTCCAACTCAAGATGGAGAATAAGACATATTTTTGGATGTGACCAATGTGGAAATTGGTTTTGCTTGATCGTGCATATTTGTTAGAAGAGTCTGGTTCTTTGTTTGTTTTTTTTTGTTTTTCCAAAGGAGTGAATATTAATGCTTGTTAATAAAACAAAGCAAAAGAGCTTCTAAGAGGATATTTATATCGTTGTCATTTTTTGTTTGTTTTATTTCCTCCAATTCTTGCCTTTTATTGATAACTTGACAAAAATCGCCTACACTATCCTGTTTACCTTTGCTTCTACACCATTAAATTTAAATTTTGCCACTTAAATCTAGGTTTGGAATAGTAGCAATTCTGCTTGTCTGAAAGGTTGAGTGACTAACAATGGACAAAACAATTCTTTGAAATTCTAGGTTGTTTGAAATTCAATTACTTCTAAGGGTTTCAAGATTGATTTTTTAGGTAGTCATTTTGAACATTTCCTAAGCACTGATAGACCTTCATAAACTCCTGAATGTACTTACAGGCCTGGCAACAGCAAGAGCCACAAGGCAGGTGAGGATAAGGAGCTTCATGGTTGCTGAGGCCTGCAGAAAGAGACAAGAAGAGACTTTGTGTTGGTTTTAGGACATCAGTTTTTTTCTTAACCTTATATTCTTTCCCCCAGAGAGCAAAAAAGGAAGGAAATAAGGGGAGAAAGAAAGATAAAGGAAAGAAAGATATTTTTGATGTTGTAACCCCCAAATATAATGGTTATCAGGACCTTTGCAGGAGGCACAGTTGGCTGTGCAATAATCTCCCCCTCTTGACTCCCTGCTCTCCAGTTCTCTGAAGACCCATACCCAGTTATAATAATTAGCTTGTGTCTTTTTGTTTTTTGTTTCAGCCAAGGGGAAATTGGATGGTCCTCCAGGTCCCCTCTTCTGCTGCTCTATGGAGTTTATACTAAATGAAAGGTTAAGGGTATGCTTACAATTTTTGGAACCCTTTGTTAGGAAAATTCCCAACATTTAAGCAGAGTTTGGCCTTTTGCCTTCATTTAAACTTAAATTAACTTACCCCTTGGCCTCTGTATGATTATAGCAAAACTTCAGTCTACTATACAAAGGTTGAATTCAGGAAACAAATAGAACATGTTGCAGTGTCAGTTAATAGGCAGTAATGGGAAGAGGAAGTTGAGAAGGAAAAGACTTTTTCTTGGAACTTGCTTGAGCAAGTGGCTACAGCCAATGACTGGAACCCCAGTTTTCTGCACTGAGGTGCCTTTGGGGCAGAGGACCTTCCTCCATCTCCTCAAAAGAGCATTAAATGTTTTGATTCCTTGAAAACTTCTCTCTCTCTCTCTCTCTCTCTCTCTCTCTCTCTCTCTCTCTCTCTCTCTCTCTCTCTCTCTCTCTCTTTCCCTCTCTTTTTCTCTTTCTCTTTCTGTCTCTGTCTCTTTCTCTCCTTCCTCTTCCTCAAAGAGATTTAAAACTCCCACTCTACTGGAAAATTGCTGTCCTCTATTTCCAGTCTTGAGATAGCTTCCTTTCTTCCCTATCTGGAGATAAATAATGCCAAGATCTTAATCAACTTGAACCTCCCTCATAAGGCAGCCAGTCTAAGCCTTGCCATAATTACTGGACCACTGTGATACAATGTACACAAAAAATAACATATTACATTTATTTCTACAAATTTAATCATAATGAGCAACTTCATAAGATAAGGAGTGCTTTGTAGAGTCATAGTATGTCTGGAAAGGACTTTAGTGATTATTAAATCAAATCTCTCTCATTTTAAAGATAAGGTAACTGAACGGCAGAAAGATCAAAGTGACTTGTCCTTAAACATGTGCTGATTAAGTAACAAAGCTGGGATCCAAGCATAAGTCTTCTGACCCCAAGATCGCTGTTTTTTCTACTATGCCACATGTCTGTGAACTGGCCTTACTATTGTGACCCATTCCAATTTAAATTGTGGATACATTCTTCCACAGATTAAATATACGTACAGTCACTAAATTGCCTAAGATTTAAGCTGTCCAATTTTATGAAATAATTATTCATAGGATTATAAAATTGGAACTGGAAGCAACCTTAGGGGTCAATTAGTCCAACTCCCTCATTTAAAGATGAGGAAACTGAGGCATGAAGAAATTGAGGGATTTGCCCAAGGTCATACAACTAGCCATGTTCTAGGCAGGATTCAAATTCAGGTCTTCCTAACTCCAAGTCCAACACTCTATTCATTGGCTGCTTTTGCTTTGCATTAGTCCTGAAGGTGATAAATTTTATTAGACCACAGGAAACTCTCTTTCTTCCTCTCTCCCTCTCTTTTATTTTATAAAGAGATTTATTCTCAAACAAAATCAAATCTAATTTTAATAAGACTCTTCAGAGTCCCTTGGACAGCAAGGACAGTCCCTTGTCCCCAAAGACAGCAAATCAATTAATACTTAAGAAATCAATTCAGGCTCTTTACTGGAAGGTCAAATACTGAAGCTGAAGCTTAAATGCTTTGGCTACATAATGAGAAGATAGGACTCATTGGAAAAAACCTTGATGTTGAGAAAGACTGAAGGAAGGAGGGATGGCAGAGGATAAGATGGATCATTATGTCATGGAAATAATAGATATGAATTTGTACAGGCTTTGAGAGATAGTAGAGGATAGAAGGGTTTGGTGTGCTATGGTCCATTGAGTCACAAAAGTCAGACATGACTGAATGGCTGAACAACAACAACAACAACAACAACAAGAGAAAGAGGTAAAGGAACCTGTTAAATGAGTCTTTTAACAGAATATTATTAATATTTCCCATTAATAAAGCCCATAGAGGGATAAGAGATAGAGAAGAAAAGAAAACAAAATTATAAAATAATAAAATGAAATTATACATGCAAACATTACCTTCTTTCCTCAAGAGGAGAGAAGAAGGGTCAGGAGAAGCCGTGTTGTGACTGAGAAGCTGCTGTCTCAAGGCTATTTAAACTCGATGCTTGACAAAATGCTAATTTTGTGGTTTAAAATACCAATAAGGAATATAAATTCGGAGAAGTTATTAGGATGATAATTTTTTTTCTCCTTAGATTTTGCCTGTAGCACTTCCAAGGAGTACTTTAACAATGGAATGATTTATGCGAGAACCTAAATCTGAACAGGAAGGAAAGAGTTGTTGGTGGATTGTGCCAATCTTCTCTGTGGTCTGCCCACCTTAGATACAGTAATAGGGAGAGAGATGGAGCTTGTTTTTCATTGATGTAGGGAACTCCCTGATGAGGAAACTCCTTCTCCCAATTCAAATCAACCCTTTTTCTGAAAGGTATAGTACTAGAGAGATACCCCCTCTGAATACTACTATGATAAATGTCATTAAATTTTCTATTTAGAATTTCAACTCTAAATCTAAATGGGATCTCAGAGGCCATATAACCCAATCCTTCCATTTTATAGATGAGAAAACTTTGGCTTAGTTCTCACTGGTTCTCAAACATTTTGGTATCAGGAACATTTTACCCTCTTAAAAATTAGAGAGCACCCACCAAGGAGTTTTCATTTATGCATTTTGTAAATCATTATTTACTATATTGAAAATGAAAATGTCTTAGTATTATTATAAAATAGTTTTGACTTTATGGACTACATGAAAGGGTTTTGAGGACTCAGAGAGGTCTCTGGACTACATTTTGAGAATCCCTGACCTGAGAAGTGGGGGCCATATAGTCAATGTTAACCAATTAAAGAAGATAAAAAGCCACATAGTTAGTGGGAAATGGAGAGAAGACTGTGCTGAACCACTTTCTTAAATAGAGGTTTTTGGGTTTTTGTTTGAAAGGATAATGATTTCTCTTTGGATGTGCTGAATTTGAGATATTTTCAGGGTATCTAGTTCAAAAGATTCAATAGGCCTTTGGTGATGTGACAGTAAAGCTCAGGAGAAAGACTGGAGCTGGATATATAGATCTGAGAATTATCAGCATAGAGATGATAATTGAACCATTGAGAGGTGATGAGATGACCAGGTGACATAGTGTAGAGAAAAAAGAGGTACATCCACAGTTAGTTTATGTGATACAGATAAAGATACAACAAAGAAGAGTAGGAAGGAACAGGCAGACATGTAGAAGGAAACCAAGAAATAGGAGAGTCAGAAGACCACTGAGAGATCTGAGTATACAGGAGGAAAGTGTGATCAATAGTGCTAAATGCCAGAGAGAGAGAGGTCAAAAAGGATGAGGACTAAGAAAGGACCATTGGATTTGGCCATTAAATTGGGTACTCTAAGTATTTATCTTCCTTTTACAGAAATGGAAACTGAAACCAAGCCAAATTAAGTGACTTGTCCATGGTCACCTAGCTTGCAAGTGTTAAAGAAATGATCTAAATTCCACTCTCTTGACCTCAAGCCTAGCTTTCTTTCCACTATGTCATACTGACTCCCAAATGCTCAATCCCCAGGATTTTCAGTTGCTTGAAAAATTGAAATGGTCATTGGCTTTATAAAAATAGTGTAATACAGTTGTTCTCAAACATTTTTCCTTATGGTACAGGATTACTTTTTGCTCTGAGGAATCGTGAATGGAACACTATGAGAAATTAAGGAGATGTATGAATGTGACTACACTATGAGCTCCATCAAATGCTTGCCATATGTAGCCAAAACCCATAGCACATTGGTATGTTGAGGCATACAACCATATAATAAAAAGAGTATTGAATTGGAAATCAGATCTGCATTTTGTTCCTGACCTTGCCAATAACTAGTCTAACAAGTCATTTAATGGTCCTTGTTTGACCCCAGTTTCTTTATCTTTAAAATATATTAAAGAAAGTTCTGGCTACCAATGTCCTTGGCTCTGTCAAATGGTTCAAAATCAGAAATAGAAATGATTTTATCAGTGGAAAAGACATTAAGAAGTGGTGTCACCATCTGCTTTGTCAATGCTCCTTAAAGACGATGTGATCTTTCTGCCTGATTTGCAGTTGAAATCTTCCTCCATTAGAATGTGAAAAAGAAGTGATAAATAGAAGCAATAATAAAATAATTTTACACACATGCACACACACACATACACACACAAACACACCTATACACAATACTTATTTGGGGCTAATGATGGCCATCTCTAGGGTGGGGAGGGAGAAAAGAAAAAATGAAAAAAAGAGGTTTACACGAGAATTTTGTTAGATATTTGAAAGGAATAGCAAATTGTGCATAGGATATTTACAGTTTCATGCACAATCATCTTTTTATTGTACTATGTTACGGATACACTTGTTTTTTTTCCCATAAATTAAGAAAAATAAGGACCTTATAAATGGTGGCCATCTACAGGGAAGTCAGCCATTTTAATAAGAGACAGGATGGAAGGCATTATCAACAATCACAATTGGGCAAATAAAAATAATGGTGGTGAATAAAAAAAGAATGGGAGCTCCTTGACATCAGAGAGTGTCTTATTTTTAATTTTTATCCCCAGTGCTTGTCACAATGTTTTGGGTGTAGTAAATGCTTCATTTATCCATGCAGGAATGCATGGAGTCATTCATATTTGACTTCTTTTAGCTCTAAGGGTCTACCTTTAAGAGTTTTTGATAAACTTGTGAAGGAAAATGCTATCCATGTCTAGAGAAAGAACTATACAGACTGAACATAGACCTAAGCATATTATTTTCCCCTTTTGTTTTATTTTGTTTTTTTCTTTGTTTTGGTTTCCCCCTTTTGTTCTGCTTCTTCTTTCACAACATGACAAATGTGGAAATATGTTTAATTTGACTATGTGTATAACCTATGTCAGATTGCTTGCTGTCTTGGGGACGGAACTCAAAATCTCACAAAAATGAATGTTGAAAACTATCTTTACAAGTCATTAGAAAAAAGATATTACTAAGTACGATATGTTTTTTTTGATCCCATGAAGATAATATTGGGACGCTGCCCCTGGAAGATATTGCCTTGAAATGCTAGTACATAATAAGTCTGGTAGTGGGGAACTGGTAAGAGTTCTGAGAAAGTGCTGGGTCCTGCCCATTCCACAGATAAGCTCCAGAAAGAACCTTTATTGAAAAGAACAAATGGTTGCTCTGATGGCACCTGATTTTTTGTTCTTTTGTTTCTAGGAAATCGCACACTGGCACCTGTGGCATTGGCGCCTCCCTTCCTTTCAGGGAATGCTCTTCACTGAATCAATTGTTCAAGAGTAGATTCCTATGGCTTAACCTCAGAGGTCAGAACAGTTCCTCATCTCTCCTCACAGCTTCCATGGGTCTCAGCACCAAGGTCTGGGCTCTGAAGGGATTGTCTTCAGGATCAGCCACAAATAAGGGGAGGAGGTCCATGGATGCTCAATGTTGCAATTTCAAAATAAGAAGAGCCCTTATTCTTTGCATATAAGAGAAGGTTGGTTTTAAACCAGCATACTGTGCCTTTTCTTTTCAATCTCATTTTCTTCATTTTACATGGAAATCATTGTTTGTCGGAGAATCTTTGGAGGATTTTTGCTTTAGATCAGGTTGTAATAATTAGAAAAGAGATATGAAGGGAAGCTACTCTGATGGTTAGTGCCTGTGTGACCATGGGCCAAGCACTTTAACTCTCTCAGTTTCTGTTTGTAAAATTAGAGAGTGGGACTAAATGAGTGGTTGTTTCACTTCCAACACCTTCCTTCCTGACTCTTGGGACTTCTCTATCAGTGCAAGTGCTCCCCCTCCAACCCACCTTCATTTTCCAACTCCCTGTTATATGTTGGACTTTCCTTTTAGAACCAAAGATCCCTGAAGCAGGGACTGTTTTCTGTTTGTATTTTTATTCTAGTCCTTAGCACAAGAGCCTGGAACACGTAGTTATAGTTATAGTTAATACTTACTAACACTAGTTATAGTGCTTAATAAAGTTGTATTGTTGTGTTGACTTGAACTATTGTTAACAAATGGGAACAGTGATTTTTGAAAACCAATGAAAAAGATTTCCTCCTTCTGTATCCTTACTTTCAATACTTTTGTTATACTCAATTCAACAGACATTTAAACATCAGCTATGCTCAGACATCCCTTCCCTCCACATCAGAAAATAACAACATCTAGCATATCCTGGCCCCATTATCATATGGTTTTTTTGCAACTTGGCAAGACACAGCTGTGCCTCATTTCCATCATTGGCTGCCTTCATTCCTATACACAAACTTCTGGATGAAGGTGGAGAAAACTACATAATTGTCCTGCCTAGGTCCTCTATAAAAGAGGTTATGTGACCTCAACTGGGCCCTCTGTGCTGAAAGGTAATTCTTTTATATCTCTCTAATGAACTCACTATCCCACTTACTACAGAAACTCTTTTCTAACCTCCCATGGTTCCTTTCTATCTCCCAACTCCCTCTCAACTGAGAACCTTGCTGCATATTTTACTGGACAAATTGAAGCCAAGTGCCAAGAGCTATCCCTTTTCCCTTCCTCCTCATCTCATACCACTGAAATATTTTCTGCCACTGTCTCCTTCTTCATGAACTCTGTCTCACAGGAAGAACCAGGGCTTGATTTATTATTTTATTGATTTCTAGATATGTGATGGAAAAAGTAATAATAATGCAGATTAAACTTAAAATGTGTTTTGTATCTTTTTTTTTGAGAGCTAAGTGTTAAACATCTGCCAGCACACCTCTGATCAAGTCACAGAATTTTTGAAGTATAAGGGATTCAAGAGATTTTCTCATTTCATAGATGAGTAAAATAAGGCTCAAGAAGGCTGAGAGACTTATCTAAAGTCATATAGCTGCTTAGTGGCACAGCTAGGAGGAGGACCCAGATCCTTTGACTTTCAGTCTAAGGCTGTTTCCAAGGCTATTTTTCATGCTGTCTATCGGTACCCCCTGTTAGTACAGAATTTAGCTACTCCAAAATTTTCTGTTATTTGCAGATCTCCAGATAATTAAAAAAAATTTGTGTTTATCATGCTACTGGTGCCCATCTCAAGCCATGGATAAGAGCATGTAGCTAGCTGCCTTTGAGTGGGGGGCAGGGATATATTCACTGGTCAATCAAAAGAGTTTACAATACCCGAATCAAATGAAACTCAGCGAGTATGACTACTTAAACGCATCACATTGCCTTGATAGTTATAACTGACATTTCAGGAGCCTTTATGATGAGTTCATGTTTCTTTTGTCTTCATTCACCATCTTGATTATACAGTTTTGGTTCCAGATCCTTTGCCCTAATTTGATTTCATTGCATGTGGCACAAGAGAATTTATTTTGTCATGTATAAGCTACTAAGTAGTGACATTTGTGACATTTTGTCAAGTGAAAAGACCCCGGGAACAGACCAGGGCTGTTTCTTCATTCTCTCTGTTTTGATTCAGATTGTGAAAGGCTCTCCTCTTCAGGATAGGAAGTGCCCTCCCCATCTTGTAAATTTGGCTCTTCAGTATGCCAACATGAAAATATGGGACCTCAGTCACCATATGTACTACCTTCTTTCTTAGATATAGAATGTAGGTTAGGGGAAACCTATTATGTTAACAATTATTTAGGGATTAAATCAGTGTGGCTGCAATCTTCAAACACCGGCTTTGTGCATTTAACTCCTGCATTTCGGAAACAGGTGTCTGGTATCATGGTGTGTGTGTGTGTGTGTGTGTGTGTGTGTGTGTGTGTGTGTGTGTGTGTGTGTGTGTGTATGTGTGTGTGTGTGTATGTGTGTGTGTGTGTGTGTGAGAGAGAGAGAGAGAGAGAGACAGAGACAGAGACAGAGACAGAGACAGAGAGAGACTCATTCCTTTGTTAATGTGCTTCTTATAATTTCTGGGGATGGCAATTTGGCAGAAACGAAATTCCAATCTGATAGACTTCTAAGAATATAAACTCCTTATATCTGGTGTTATTCTAATTGGCCAAATACTCATTTAATTAAACTTAAGGTTTAAAAAGCTAGATATGAAGGTTTGAAATAAAATTATGCATCATTAACTGGGTTTCATTTTTACAATTGTTATTCTCCTATTTTGGAAACTCATTAATTATTAAGTTAATAGAAGTACAATATATGTTTTATTTTTTCCCTTGATCTCTAATAAGATTTTAAATGTTTATTCTGTATATCTGTGTGTGTGGGGGGGGGGGGAAGGAGGGAGGGAGAGAAGAGGAAAGGGAGAGGGAGAGGGAGAGGGAGAGAGAAACTCATTCCCTTGCTAGTGTGCTTCTTAGAATTTCTGGGGGCAGAGCCAAGATGGCAGTGTAGAAGCAGCAAGGTTTTGCAGCTTGCACATAGCCACCTCAAATACCCAGAAAATATGACTCTAAATGAATTTTAGGGCTCCAAAACTCACACAAAAATACAGAAAAACACATCTCCCGCTGAAGGCAGCTTGGCAGGAAGGGCTCATTGCAGCACACTGGGACCCCAAACCAGCCCAGCCTGAAACCAGGGCTTGGCCCCGGGGCAGCCAGGACTAGCCGCAGCTGGAGCCTTCAGGAGAGTGGATCAGCAGCAGCTGTGGCAGCTTCCAGAATTATCAAGCCATAAGAAACAAGGACTAAGTGAAAGGTCAGTGGATCTCAGCTAAATTTGGGGGAGAAAGGCAGTTGGGCTGAACTGCCTCCAGGGCAAGGAAGTGGCAGAAGCTGCAGTCCTGCAGCTGCCTGCACATGGCTGCTTAGGAGCTCCCAGCCTGCAGACTGCAGGGGGGCCAAGCAACCATTCAGAGGCTAAGTGCTCTTGCATTGAGCGGCCTAGATCCAGATCGTGGTCTTGGGTGGTGGTTCTGGGGTGTGTTTTCAGTGAGCTGGTGGGAGCTGCAGCAGCTTCCTAATAGCTCTGGCAGCTGTGAAAACCCCAGAAATTTGGGACAGAGCTTTCCCCACTGGAAGCAGAGTTCCACAGAGCTAAAAAATCAAGTAATTCACTGGCAACATGAGCAGGCAAAGGAAGCAAAGTAAGAACAGCAACCAAACTCTAGAGTCCTCTTTTGGGGACAAAAAGGATCAAAGTATGGAATGGGAGGTAGACAACATGATCAGAACTCCTGCACCAAAATCTTCCAAGAAACATGAAGACTTCCTACAAGCCATAGATCAGCTTAAGAAGGATTTTGAAAACCAAATAAGAGAAGTGGAGGAAAAATTGGGAAGAGAAATGAGAATGATGCAAGAAAATCATGAAAAGAGAGTCAACAACCTGACTGAAGAAAATAACACCTTAAAAAATAGATTAACTCAAATGGCAAAAGAGGCCCAAAAAGCCAATGAGGAGAAGAATGCTTTAAAAAGTTGAATTTGCCAGATGGAAAAAGAATCTCAAAAGCTCACTGAGGAGAATAATTCCTTCAGAATTAGAGTGGAGCAAATGGAAGCAAATGACTATATGAGAAATCAAGGTATTATTAAACAGATCCAGACAAATGAAAAAATAGAAGGCAAAGTGAAATATCTCCTTGAAAAAACCACTGACCTGGAAAAATAGATCCAGGAGAGACAATTTAAAAATTACTGGACTACCTGAAAGCCATGATAAAAAAAAAAAAGAACTTAGAAAGCATCCTTCAAGAAATTCTCAAGGAAAATTGCCCTGATATTTTAGCACCAGAGGGCAAAATAGAACTTGAAAGAATTCACCAATCACCTCTTGAAAAAGATCCCCAAAAGAAAACTCCTAGGAATGTTATAGCCGGGTTC
>CM053583.1:195197985-195210731 GCA_028627135.1 Pseudochirops cupreus
AGACCCATCCTGCCCTACTGGAAAGTCAGAGGGGCGATGGGGGAGGACATAGGAGAGAGTAGATTGGGGGAGGGGCTGTACAGTGGAATTGCTGTTTTGGGGTGGTGGGTAGGGGAAAGATGGGGAGAGAATTTGTAACTCAAAATCTCATGGAAATGAGTGATGTAAACAAGAAAATAAATTAATTAATTAAAAAAAAAAAGAGAAAGGATTTGCCTCCCTGAAACTCAGGGCAAGCACGTTTCAATTTCTTACTTCATTGTAACCTTTTAGAAGCCCCTGAAGCCTCGAGATATCCTAGGAAGGGCTTAATGATGCTCCTCAAAAAATCTAAAATGTTAACAGTAACACAAATGTTAACAAACATTAGTGATGTTAACAATAACAGACCAATTCACCAAGCTTATACATCCTAATAAAAAGCTTTGTTACTAGTGCTTTGTTACTAGTGAGGGACCGAGAGTGGGGAACATTTGCAATACTTTCCTACTTTGTTGACTGGTTGATTAACTTTGCTGATTGCTTAAAAAAAAAGAATTTCTGGGGATGACAATTTGGCAGAGAAGAAATTCCAGTCTGATAAACTTCTAAGAATATAAACTCCTTTTATGTGGTGTTATCCTAATTGGCCAAATAATAATTTAATTAAACATAAGGTTTAAAAAGCTAGATATGAGGGTGTGAAATAAATGCATCATTAGCTGTGTTTTATTTTTACAATTCTTATCCTCCTGTTTTGGAAACTCTTTCATTATTAAGGTAATCAGAGTACTTCAGTATACATTTTCTTTTTTTCCTTTGACCTCTAATAAGATTTTAAATGTTTATTGTGTTAATGATGCATGTGCATGTGTGTGTGTGTGTGTGTGTGTGTGTGTGTGTGTGTGTGTTTAGAGATTCTTTTATCCTCCTTATGGCAAGTTTGGAATTATACAGTACAATCTTTAGAACAGAAGCAAGAGAGTCAGCTGGAAATTCTCTTTTTGAAAGTGACACTGTATCCTTCCTCAGGATAGGAACTTGTCAGTGGACAATTTCTACCTGAATCCCATGAAAAAAGATTAAGTAGTAATGGTGATGATGATAATGATGATAGATCATATTTATGTAGGGATTTATAATTTACACAGGATTTTTTTTTCAACAGCCTTGTTAGGGATGTAGTTTTCACTGAATAGGAAAAGTAAGACTTAGAAAGGCACAATGACTTGGATATAGTCACTCAGCGAATAAGTGTCTTTCAGCCAGTATTCGATAACCCCACAACGCCTGAAATGAAGGTTCTGTGCTCTACCAGCTACACTACAATATCTTTCACTGAATATATCTCAAATCGTGGAATATAAGTAGAGTATGAGGATTTGAGGGTGAGGAAGGGAATGGCTTCGATCTAATGACTTTTCTCCTTTTCCTACCATTTCTTGCCTGAATCCCTGGTAATCTATCTTCTGTCCCTTACACTTTCTCCTGATTCTTCTCTTAACTCCCTAATATGTATATGAATCATTGACCTTTCTCTTTTTTCCTTTAGGTGGGCATTGTTCGTGGTCCTTTTCACTTTTCCTTCTTTAGTAGCATCTGGGTCGTCAGCTGTGTTAATTCACCATACTTTAACCATCAATGTGATGTAATTGACTCACTTATCTATGGTTTTAGCCTTAGTTTCTCTCTCAAGCTTTAGAGACACATCTTTAGTTGCCTACAGAGCCTCTGTATGTAGATGTCCTATTGGCACCTCACAGACAACAAACCCAAAACTGAATATTAAATCTTTTCCTCCAAACCTCATTCTTATTTCAGATTTTCTGTCCATGGTACCACTTCCCTAGTTTTACATATTCACAATCTTTATGTTACCTCTGACTGTTCCATCTCTTTCATCTCACACATCTAGTCAATTAGCAAATTCCATTGATTTTACCATCACAATGTCTTTGGTATTGAGGGCCTGCTTCCTACCCCATCCCCCAGCTTTTTTTTTTCTTACCCTAATAATGTTTTTCCTTCTGAGTGTAGGATTTCATAGCAAAGTAGTCTATACAAGTGTCTTTCTTCCCCCACTCTCAGCCTTCCAAATACTTCATACCTCAGTCAATCTTGTTTTCCTTATGCATCAGTATCATTCTTCTGCTCAAATCCTTCCAGCGTCTTCCTATTGCCCATCAAGAAAAATTCATAATCATTGACTTGATACTCAGTGTCTTCCAAAGTCTGGTGCCACATATTATTCTCATACACATCCTCTTTGCTTCAGCCAAATTTGGCTAATTGTTGTTAGCTCTACATACCCTGTACATTTTTCTTTCAAAGAAATAATTCTTTTTCCATTACTAATTTAATCATCAGCATACCTTGTCACTTCAGCATATGAAGAAAAACAACAACAGGACTTTTATTTAAAAAATTGTTAACTTCACATATAATTTTAAGGGAAGTATATGTTTATATTCATGCATGCACATTTATTTATATGCATGTGCATATGTATAAATATACATACATAAGGACACAATGTGTACACATACATATGTATATGTATATGTACAAGTATATATATGTATATATAAAGTCATATATGTCACCCTTTCTCTCTTTAGATCTTAGTATCCTCTCCACATATACATTAATGTATATGCACACCCAGAGATATACATTCAGGGAATAGCAAACTTCATGGAGTTTTAAGTTATCAAAACTTAAAACTGCACTAAGACTTCTGGGACATCCAGAATCTACCTTAACAAGGATGTGACACACCTGAATTATTCTATCTGGATGTAGTTCCACCTTCATTTTTTAGTGCATTTTGTTGATGTTTCCTATTCTTGCATATGTATCACTATTCAATAATTGATCATTCCCACCCCACTATAAGTGGAATCCTTTCCTTGTAATAAGTATGTATAGTCCAGTAAAATGAATCAGCTCATTGCCTGTATCTGAGAATGCATCTCTCATTCTTCATCTATAGTCCATTGTCTCTCTGTGTAGAAGAGGAATATCTCATTTCATTTCTTTTCTCACACATTCCCCTAAACCTAGAATGCTATTTCTTCTCTCTTCATTGGATTCCCAGTGTCAATAGTCAATTACAACTTCATGAAACTTATGTGAAAACTAGGTTTATTGCAAAAGAAATGAACATGTATGTGGAATCCAAAGCATCCACAATCCATACAGAAATGTGCATTTTTATAATAGCAGGACAAAGGAAGGAGGAGATACCAGAAATCTCCACCTAAAGGGGTGTGGGGAAGGAGAAAGGTACAGTAGAGGTAGGAAAAGGACAAAATCCCTCCCAAAGGGGAGGAATAAGGTGATGGTGAAAGCCCCATCTTTTCCCTTAGGAACTCCTAGACTATGAAGATAGGATAGTCTGCATATCTACCAGGTTCCAGTTGGACATGTTTCTTAGCCTAGAGCAGACTGACTGGCTCTTGTCTTGATTCTCGAAGACACACAAGGAGTCCAGTTTGGGATGCAAACAACAAATTATGTCAACTGGTTGGAGTGGGGAGCTTCATTTTTGACACATTCTGGGCTTCCTGTTATACTCTGAGTCCAGTGTTTCTGGAAAATATGGCAACTCAAGAAGACAGGTTCAGCAGACCCCTTTACAGTCCTTAACATCTTTCTTCTAATAAGTCCAGTTTTCATGTACATTTTGTGAAGTTGTGACTGCCTATTGATACCAATTAACTGAACTGGTCTCAGCTCCAGGATGCTTTCTGGTATCCCTTCAACTGATAATGACTTTCCCCCTTAGGACCTAACCCATTTGCATTTTTCTCTTCTTCATTTATTATGTGTTATTTTGAATTCTTGTTGTTAGAGTGTCTGTCAAATCCCATAAGGTCACAGAAGATTTCTTCTCTAAACTCTGTATTACCTTCCTGTAGGACTGTAGGCTATAATGATTTCAGTAGCCCTTCCCCATATGGTTAAAGGAAGAAGCCCCAGGGAAGTTGAAAATCCCGAGTCATTTTGTCAAAAATAGGAGCAGCGGTAGCAACCAAAAGCCCCTTTCCTGTTGGTGGGGTGTTTGTATGTCAATTTACCATCATTCTCCCAAATCTCCCTCCTCTTCCCCTAGTAGCATCAATCAGTCCCAGTCCTCGGATGCAGCATCCCTTCTCCCTTTCCCCAAAGCATACTACCGTTTGACCCAAATGAAAACCCCATGAAAAATCTGCCACACTTTACTGGTTTTCAGTGACCAGTTTCACTCTGGTCCTACCTGGCCTGACCTATTTCCATCCTTTCTGACTGTTTTATTGTAAGTATATCCTCTTAAGCATTAATTAATTAATAATTAATTATTACATCATGATTATAAATAATTATTAATTAATTAATAATTGCTCTATTGCCATATTATATAACCTATATTTCCTTGTACTGGACTCTTGGTACCCTAAACCTTACCAACCCTGTACTGAGACAACAGTAAAGTGCTCTACATACAGTAGGTGCTTAATAAATGTTTATTGCCTTAGACTTAATTTAAATATTCTATTTAGCTTGTTATTTTTTGTCGCAGAATACCTTTTATTAATTACAGTATTTTAAAATTAAAAATAGGAATCCATTGAGGAATCCATCTGTGTGTGTGTGTGTGTGTGTGTGTGTGTGTGTGTGTGACGAATTTTCACTTGAAAATACTATATAAAGTAATGAAGAAAAAGTTATTACCATATCTGGTTAACTAAGCCATGTTCCAGAACTGTGTCATGTCCTTTTTAGACTCAGGTTGTTATAAGCCATATAAATTTATGACTGCAAATGCCATTTAGCATTTGAAAGAGATGGAAGTCAGATAGAAAAGGAACTGGACATATCCAGAAACTGACTAACCTGCTCTGGAGCTGTAGCCATATGGCTCCAATGTGGTGGAAACTGATTTTTTTGTTGATCATTCCATGGGTACATGAAGTAAAACCATTGGCAGAGTACAGAGTTGACATTTTCAAAGGGAATGACATTGAAGAAAGAACCTCATTTTTTATTACAATACAAACATTATGGATTTTTTTGCCCCATCAATCATACTAAAGGTCCTCTTGTTCATTGAGGATGAGATCAGAGGTAATTAGATGGTTTGTACAATACTGATCTTGCTTCCAATATCTGCCATTCTTGTATTTCTATTGTTGCCCATAATGGACCCAGCTCCTATTTCAGTCAAAGCTAGATGAGGCATGATACCTTCCTTCTCTAAGCATTTCCTGGATCAGTTGTGTCTCAAAGTAACCTTCACTTTTATATTTTTATAGTCTTTTAACGAGGCACTTGCAAATCATGCTCTTCTCTTTGCCTATTCTTTTGACAGGTAGTACCCTAATGAGCTTTAAGAATCTTATGCTTTTGTAACATAAGTGGATGTGGGTGTTCCTGAAGAGGATAAAGGGTCTAGGCTACAGGCAAGTTAGAGTCACCTTCTCCTCCTTCCCCTACTACCTTTTGTAACTAGAAATGTAATAAGGCTTACCTCGATAGAATCATTAGCTTATTTAAAGTATAGGGGAGACATGATGGCCCCTTAGGCCCATAGTGGCTCCCTTCTCTGTTTCCTTAGTGAGTTAATATCAGTGAAACATTAGGAATATCACCACAATGACTGAGTCCCAGTTAGAAAAGTTAATGACATTTAGCTGGAGGTTTGGACCTCTTAATTTAAATTTGTATTTATTCCTAGCTAGCCCTTGGTCTTTTTGTAATCAGGGGAAAGTTACAATTACTGGAAATGTTTGGATGACAAAAAAGCAAGTGAAGTGGCCAGGAACTAGTTAAGTAGAAACTTCGTGGACTTAAGAGAGGAGTCAAGAAAGTGGCCTAGAATAGTTTGCCTATTTTTCATTTGTTTTTCTTCTCGGTCAGTATGCCCTGTGCCCCTCTCTGCTTACCCTACAACCCCCTACCTACAGATGTAATCACAAACTGTCCCCCTTGCCTGTTCTTCATTCTTCTTCTTGCTTGGTCGTCATGCCCTGTGCCCCTCCGCTTACCCTACAAACCCCACCCCCCTTGTCTTAGTAACAGCTTGCTTGCACCTGTGTAGTAACCTGCTTAGTAACCAATTGTGTTAGATACATAAACCTAAAAACTGTGTAAAAGGTTCTTCACCCCTGAACTAGGGGCTGTTCCCTCCCTTTGAACTGGCATGGAGTACCCCAGCTGGTAAATTAAAGATCCTTAAAACTTTTTATTCAGATCCTGTGGTCACTTTGTTAAGACTCGTCATTTCACAAGCAGAGTACATTATAATGTTTGTTAATAGACAGACATTGCTAAGGAGGGAAATCATTGTGGAGTAGGCCTTCCTTTCACTAGCAGGAACAGCTGCTAGCCAACTGCCACCAAAGGTTGGATGGGTGTTGGAAAGAGACCTTGAAGGTGGGGAAAGCCCCTTCCCCTGCTTCCCAGGCCACCAGTCCTGCTTCCATCCCAGTCCTTATAGCCATAATATGGGGAGGTGGCTCCTGTAGAGAAGGGGCTGACCACCCTCACAAAATGCTAACTAATTGATGTTCAGAGGGCAGCCAAGCCACCCTGAATTAAGTAGCAAGGAACCCTGAAGAAAAGACAGGAGGAAGCATGTGCCAGGCAGGTCAAACTACCACCACTTTGACCACCATCTTCCCTCAGACTCTGATGGAGACAACCCAGTACCCTGAATCCAAGAGTCTTTGGAATAATTATGCTTCCAGCCCAGTGCCCTCAGCCACCATCCTAGAGGCAGCCTCTGGGGAGAGGCAGCCTGGGCAGGGATTGTAGCCACAGATATTGGAGACCTAGGAAAGAGTTCTTGTCACCAAAGTTCTTGGCACTTGCAAGATGGCTCAATGTCAGAAACTTACATGATTTTATTAGTGAAAATGACATTAAAGAAGAGCATCAATTACCACATGCTTTGCTGCTTTACTGTAGGAATCATGAGAACTTTCTATTTGATTTGCAACTGAAATCTTCCCAGAGGTATTTTCTCCTCTATTAGATTATAAGCTCCTTGAGGGCAGGGAGCTTGTTTAGGAGCGTCTAGGTGGGACAGCTAGGATAGAGCAAGGGACCTTGAGTCAGGAAGACTTGAGTTCAAATCCTGCCTCAGATACTTACTAGTTGTGTGACTTTGGGCAAATCACTTAACTTTTGTTTCCCTCAGTTTCCTCAAGTGTGAATCGAGCTATGATAGCAGCTACCTCACAAGGTTGTTGTGAAGATCACAAGTTACACCCATCTCCTCAAGGACTGAAGTTCTGAAAAAGGTCTGACCTTTCCCCAACTTCTATTCTTGGTGAACGAGTGAATCAGTAAATGAATAAGGCATTTGTTAAGTGTTCCTTATGGATAATAGCATTGATAGAAAAAGAAGGCAGTGGAGGAGGGGGTAGGGGAAGGGAGAGGAATAAGCATTTATTAAGACCTACTATATGCCAGACACTGTGCTAAATGTTTTACAAACATTGGCTCATTTGGTTCTCATAGGGCATGACCAAGTTACCCAGTCAAATGGAACAGACTTCCTGTTGCATCCAATTGAAATATCTTTGAGTGATTGACTGATTCATTCAAGAAGCATTCTCACTTGACAAATGTAATTATGTTGAAGTGAGATATGATAACCAATGGATCCCCACTACAATGAAAATAATGTATTTTAAAATTTATTTTTATTTATTTATAAAATATATATTACAAAATTTAATTTATTCCCAAAATACTCAGAATATTATTTAATCCTTTGTATTTTCTAGTTCTCCTTTAATTGGAGCCTCATCTATCCAGCTTCAAATTACAGGAAAATTGATATAACAGACTTACTTTACTTTCAATAATCTGAGTACCAAGATTAAAATCTATTTCTTTCTTTGATCATTGTGATAATTCATCGCAGCAGAATTCCCAAAGATTAGTGTGATTCATAACCTAACAGGATAACCTTATAAATCTTTTTTTAAGCATCTGACTGAAATTGTTGACTTTGAGTTTGTATTGGAATGGTATACTAAAGCCCCAAATTAGATTGGTCCTGAGGAATCAATAGTTTGAATAGCTCCCCTGTAACTGCATTTGGTTATAAGCTCCCTGAGGTCAGGGACAGTCTTTTGTATCCCCAGTACTTAGCACAGTGCCTGGCACACAGTAAACTTCATAAATGTTTGTGGACTGACCTAGGTGACCTTCCCTTTTCCAGGAGGGGCAGTTACTGATGAAGTGAATGGGAACTCAGAACTTAAATACCTCTAGGGCGTGGTCTTTGCTGTGGGTAGTAAGGTAATTTGAAAGGAGGTGCAGGAAGCCAGAGAGGAATGAGCGCAGGGCCACATATCTGGGGCTTTCCTGAAATAGAGTTCCATTACTCATGACCTGGTGAATGGCCAAATCATTATCTTGTCTACTGCTTGAAAATGTCAACTATCTTTCTCTACCTGACACTAAGACACAAAATATGCTATCAGCAAATGTATGTTAAGCTGTTGAATAATTAGAGTAGCTAGCATTTATATACAGCCTCACAAACATGATCCCATTTGATCCTTATGACAACATTGGGAGGTAGATACTGTTATTATCTGCATTTTACAGATGAGAAAACAGTGTCAGAGATTAAGGGATGTGCATTAAGTGTTTAAGATTAAGTCAGGATTTGAATTCAGGTCTTCCTGATTCTAGGTCCACCATTTTATACAATGTGTCACCTAATTGCCTAGATAAGTCAAATTTTATGCTGTATAGATCTCTCATTAACCAATTAGTTGAATTAGTTGAATCTTGAAGATTGATGAGGATTGTTTATAGGTAGAGAGGATATAGATTGGATTTATGGAAAGGAGGACAATCTGCTTAGAAGAAAGAATACTGAGCTCAGACTAAGTAGTCAGCATTCATGTTAGTTTGGAATCTGGACTTGTTGAAAGGGAGTAATATGAGAAGTAATATGAAACAAGAAAGGAAGAATAATCCAGAACCAGATTGTGGAAGTGCTTGAAGGCCAGAATCAGAAAAACTCCCAAAAGATCAACACATTTTTCTGAGTAAGGAAATGGTCAGACTTGTGTCTTGGGAAGATTATTTTGGAAGATGTATAGAAGGTAGATGTATAAATTATTCAGATTAAGGAAAAGATCAGCTGCTTGATCAGTGTATAGATTACATAAAACTGGGAGATATATCTTATATATTGAATACCAGCCTAAGTACAGAAATATCTAAGTAGGGTAAAAATACATTAAAATCAGATGAAACTTAGGAAGAAATTTAAAGTTCTACTCACAGATTAAAAATCAATTCAACATATTGTTGCACCCTTTCTGTAGGTTCTCCTCCAATTTGCACTTGTCACTTGTGGTTTGGGGTGTCCAGAGGGTGGCTGACTATTATTACTTTCAGGGTTGTAGGGGTAACCATTAGAAACTGTGCTCCTAGGATTATTGTTGTGCCTGAGTCCCTACTAGTTATCCTTGCATTAACAATGAGTCAGTCAGGCTTAGTTAGCTTTTAGAAAAAGTATGCTAAGAAGAGTTGGTACAAAATATTGTACCCTAAATCTGGAGTACACTCTGCCCCAAACACACAGCATCAATTGGAAAGATGAGGTTAAACTTATAATACAATGGTAATGAGGCATATGTCTAGGGAACAAATGTGGTAAAGCCTACTTTCTTCCCAAGCCCTCACCTTGCAAGTCCTCTAATTTCTTTGTGGAGTTCTTGTGAAGTTTCCTTTAGGTATGACTCTGCTGGGCTCTGAGAGATGATCTCTTTCTGGATTGTGGGGCTGACATTTCTCTCCAAGAAGAGGGAGTCACCCTCCCTAAATCTCCCACCACCATCAGGTGACTGCCTTTCTGCATCCATCCACAGCTGTGTCTACTGCTGTCAGTTCTCATCACTCCATTGGAGACTGATTCTGGCTTCAGTAATCACTGCCACTGACAACATTCTTTGCTGATCAATAATGGAAATTTTCAAGTTATTTCTGGATCTCCTAACTCACTCACTTTTCCTGGACTCTTATATGGTGCAATACTCTCACCAGATATCAAGAAAGAACAAACACAAGAGACAGAGATGACCATTTGACCACAGGTGCAATGACCAGGTAGGAGATAGGACCACTGCTCTTCCTCCAACACTTTGGGGAGATGGTGCAAAATAGTAGTTTTCCCAGAGCCACCAAAGAAAGAATAATCAGAAGTGGGTCAATTTTTTTTGTGTGTAACAACTGGATTCTAGCTCAGCAACCCATTCTGATTCCACAACCAATTAGAAGTCTTCTGCATTATCACACATCAGAAGCTTCTCCATTATACTTTGATGGAAATTGACTCCCCACAGCTTTCTATGTGCTTGATTGAACTGGAACCAAGGAGGGAACGTTGGTGAACTCTCCTCAGGAATAAATGTGAAATTCCACACCAGAAGGGAGGGGGCATGGCTTGATGAATAGTTCTTGTGAAAAAGATCTGATGAAGCAAAGCTGGTTTGCAAGTTCAATAAGAGGAACCAATATGGCATAGTAGTCCAAATCGCTAAAGCTGCCTATCTAAGATTCTATCACACAAGTCATGACATTCTCAATGAGGAGCTATTTAATTCTGGGCCTCATGTTTTTAGAGAGATAGATAGGCTAGTGTACACATGGAAGCAAAGGACTCAAGTCTATTATATGGAAAGATAGCTTGAAGGAATTGGGCATGTTTGAAGAAAAGGAGACTCAGAGTCGAGGGAAAAGAACGTGATATCTTTCATCAAATATTTATAAGCCTGTCAAATGGAGGAAGGATTAACCTTGTCCTATTTGGCCCCAGATGGCAGAATGAAGAACAATAGGTGGATGTTTCAAAGAGGTTAATTTAGGCTTGATATCAGGAAAAATTTCCAAATATTGAGAGCTATCCAAAATGGAATGGACTTCCTTGAGAGGAGGTGGGTTACTTCTCCTTGGAGGTGTAAGCCAAAGGTGGATGACGACTTGTGTCAGGTGGTTATGTTAATGTTGGGCTCTGTTCCTAGAGTGGAAGAAGCACTGTCCCAAGATTATAGTGGGTATTCTTTTGTTGTATGTGTTGGAATCCCTTCCAGCCCTCAAATTATTGTGATTCTGTGAATAATTTTCTTATAATTAATCTAAATCTCCTCTGAAATATCCACTTATTCCTCTTGGTTCTGCTATATATAACCAAATGTAAAAAGTTTGATCTCACTTATACAAAATAACTTTCCAAGTGCTTGAAGATGGGGATCTTCTCCCCTCTACATTCTCTATCATTCTGTAACATTCGCTTTCTTCTTATTACTTGCACACAATCTTTAACCTTTATCCTTTCTGTCCCCCATGCCTGGAATTCTAGCAATTGTGATTGTGGGAGAACAAGGTCTCTTCCTGTGTAAAGACCAGAGCACAGGCCACCAGGAGAGTGACCACATTTATTCTTAGATAATACCACTTTAGAAGCAGTGAAAATCTACAGATGCCCAGAGATCTGAAACAGATCTGAAAACAGCAGCAGGAAAAACCTGAATCTTGGGACAGTGCTTCTTCCACTCCAGGGACAGAGCCCAACATTAACATAAATTTAAAAGTCAAGAAATAGGCTGGAAAAAGGAGCAAGCAACAACTACAACAAAAGAACCTGACCATAAAGAGTTTCTATTGTAGCAGGAAAAATCAAGACACAATTCAGAAGAATAAAATAATAAAATAGCTATAAGAAAAATCTCAAAAGAAAAAAAAATGTGAATTTGACACAAACCCAACAAGAATTCCTGGAAGAGCTCAAAAAGATTTTAAAAATCAAATAAGAAAGGTAGAGGAAAAATTGGGGAAAGAAATGAGAGAGAAGAAAGAAAATTTTGAAAAGAACTTAGTAAAAAAAATGCTTGGTAAAGGAAGCACAAAAATGCCAAAGAAAATAATGAAAATAACACCTTAAGAAATAGAATTGAACAAATGGTAAAAGAGCCACAAAAATTCACTGAAGGAAAGAACTTAAAAATCAGAATTAGATAAGTGGAGGTTAATGACTTGACAAGACATCAAGAAGCAACAAGAGAAAATCAAAAGAATGCAAAAATAGAAGAGAATGTGAAATAGAAGAAAATCTCACTGGAAAAAGATCTGACCTGGAAAATAGAATGAGGAGAGATAATTTAAGAATTATTGGACTACCTCAAAGTCAATGATAAAAAAAGAGCCTAAACATTATGGTTCAAAAAATTATTCAGAGAAATTGCCCTGATATCTTAGAACAAGAGGGTAAAATAGAAATTGAAAGAATCCACCAATCACCTCCTGATAGATATCCCAAAATAAAAACTCCCAGGAATATTTTTTGTCAAATTTCAGAACCCCCTGGTCAAGGAGAAAACATTGCAAGTGGGGAGAAAGAAACAATTCAAATATTGTGGAACCACAGTCAGAATCACACAAGTCACACAGTATTTAGCATTTCCACATTAAAAGATTGAAGGGTTTGGAATATGATACTCTGGAAGGCAAAGGAGTTAGGATTACAAACCAAGAATAACCTACCCAGAAGAACTGAGTACAATCCTTCAGGGGGAAAATAGATGTTTAACGAAATAGAGAACTTTCAAGCATTCCTCATGAAAAGACCAGAGCTGAATAGACAATTTGACTTTCAAACAAGATTTAAGAGAAGCATAAAAAGATAAACATAAAATAAAAATCATAAAGGTTTCAATAAGGTCAAACTATATAGGAAGATGATAATTATAAGTCCTAAG
>CM053583.1:195210831-195239317 GCA_028627135.1 Pseudochirops cupreus
GAACAGAAAATTTGACATTCAAACACAAGAAGCATGAGAAGGTAAATATAGAAAAGAAATCATAAGGAACTTATCAAAGTTCAACTATTTACATGCCAACATGGAAAAATGAGAATTGTAACTTGTAAAACTTTTCTCAGTATGAGGATAGGTGAAGGGAATATAAATGTATATATATGTATACATACACATATGTCTATATAGGAGGGTATATATGCATATGAATACATATGTGAGTGTAGGTATTTATGTGTATGTAGACAGAGGGCACAGGATCAATTGAATATGAAGGGATGATATTTTAAAAGGTGTAATTAAGAGTTGGGAGAGGAATAGAATGGGAGTTGACAGGGAGAGTCATGGGGTTAATCATCTCAAATAGTGAGAGGCAAAGGATAACTGTTACGATGGAGGGGAAGAACAGGAAGGCAAAAAGGGAATGGGTCAACCTTACTCTCATTGAATTTTGCTTAGGGAGGGAATGACATACACTCAAAGTGGGGTATCTTGCCCCACAGGAGAGTAGGGGGGAAGGAGATGAGAGGGGGGATAATAGAAGGGAGGACAGTTTGGGGGGGAGGGTTTGTAGAAGCACAAACTTCTGTAAAGGGACAGGTACAAAGTAGAGAATAGAACAAGTGGAGGGTGGGATAGGAAGGAAGGAAATATAGTCAGTGTTACACATTTTGTTCATTATGGAGATGTGCTGTGTAACTACACATGTACAACCTGTATTGAATTACCTGTCTTTCCAGTGGGGGTGGGTAACAAAGGAGGAATGGAAAGAATCTAGAATTTAAAGTTCTAAAATCAAATGATAAAAAAAATATGTATATATATAATAATTATTATTATTTACATGCAACTGAGAAATAAGATATACAGACACTGGGATAAGGAGATCCATCTTACCCTACCAGAAAGTCAGAGGGTTGATAGGGGAGGATATAGGAGAGAGCAAATTGAGGGAAGGAGTGTAGAGTGGGATCGCTATTTTGGGGTGGTGGGTAAGGGAAAGATGGGGAGAAAATTTGTAACTCAAAATCTTGTAGAAATCAATGATGTAAACAAAAAAATAAACAAAAGTTAAAGAGAAAATGGGTATGATTTGACTATATTGGGATGATTTTAAAAAATTAAATTAAGAAGTGGGAGAGATGCATTAGGAGAAGGGAGAAAAAAGGGAGAACATAGAAAATGATCTCACATAAAAGGCATGAAAGGAAGAGCTTTTCAAATGGAGGGGAAGATATGGATAGTGGTGATGAAAAGCCCTTGAACCTTACTCTCATCAGGATTGGTTTAAAGAGGGAATTGCATATGTGTTCAGTTGGGTATAGAAATCTATCTTACCCTACAGGGAAGTAGAAGGGGAAGGGGATAAGAGGAGGTGAGGCTGACAAAAGGGAGGGCAGACTAAGTGAGATGGTGGTCAGAAGCAAAACAGACCTTTAAGGAGAGACAGGGCAGTAATCATAACTGTGAATGTGAATGGAATGAACTCACCTACAAGATAGAAGCAGATAGTAGAGTGGATTAAAAACCAGAATCCAACAATTTGTTGTTTACAAGAAACATACGTGAAACAGCAAGTGAAAATAAGGGACTGGAGTCGAATCTATTAAGTTTCAGCCCAGTTAAAAATTTCAGGGGTAGCAATTATGATCTCAGACAAACCAAAAGCAAGAATATGTCTAATTAAAGAGACAAGCAGGAAAGCTGTATTTTGCTAAAATATATTGTAGACAATGAGGCAATATCAATACTAAACATAAATCTACCAAATGGCACATCTAAATTCTTTAAGGGAAAGGTAAGTGAATTACAGGATGAAATAGTGAGTAAAACCATAATGGTAGGGTACTCAAATTTTCCCATTTAGAACTAGATAAATCTATCCATTAAATACGAAATAAGTTAAAAAGATGAATAGAATTTTAGAAAAGTTAGATATGATAGACCTCTGGAGAAAACTGTATGGGAATAGAAATGAGCATATGTTTTCATCAGCTCTACATGGCACTTTCAAAAAATTGCACAAGTATTAGGCATAAAAACCTTATATCAAATGCAAGTAAAGCGGAAATATTAAATGCATCCTTTCCAGACCATAATGCAATAAAAATTATATTCAACGAGAGGCATCAAAAATAGATTAAAATTAATTGGAATACCAAAGAGAGGCAGATAATATTAATCTCCTTTTAATGAAGAGGAAAATAAATCACAGAAGGCTTCAATTTCAGCCTCTGAAAGTCAATCTCAATACACAAGTTTTGAGGATATGCTGCATCACATATGCATATTATGAAAATTAGTTAATACTATAATAGAGACTACAATCACAGCAATAAAAATGGTCTAAGATTTGTGTTAAAAAATTCCCTAAGTGCTTTTAAGTGATAATTGAATATAGTTCATAGAGTGGAATGTATTGATGAACACATTCAAACTTTTTAAAGATTGGTATCAAAAATACAGTCATGATTTCTTTCTTCAAGCTTTAAATTCTATTGTCTGTTGTCTTCCACTCTCTCAGTCAAAGGTTCCCAAACAGCATATATTTCATTGTAATAATGAACCTGAAAAAATAGGATTTAATTTCAGACAAGAAAAGTATTTTGTTTTCAATTAGTGAATGCTGCTTTTGCAGAAAAGAGGAAAAATTCCAACTAGCTAATAGTACATATCAACAGTCATTCAAAATTATTCACATAATTGTATAAATGTACCCCTTTTTTCTAGTTTGTTCTTGTACTAAATGGTTCATTTCTGAAAAATAACCTGCTTTAGAAAATGAAACAATAAATAAATGTTACTATAAAAATTAATCAGAAACTAAATAATTCTAGAGAATGAATGGGTCAAAGAACAAATCATTGAAACAATCAATAATTTTGTTAAAGAGAATAACAACAATGAGACAACATACCAAAATTTATAGAATGAGACCAAAGCATGTATCAGGGGCATTTCACCACTTGGGCCACAGTTTACTAATCTGCAAAATGAAGAGCTTCGAATATATGGTCTGTATTGCCACTGAGAGGCCCTTGGCAATAACACCCACTAGTTATTTCATCCCAAAGGATATAAGTTGTCCAGTCTGGTTACTTGGACTCAATAATACTACCTGACTTAGTTCATCTTTTGATGTTTTCTTAACCATTTATGCTGAATCCTTTCTAGTTCAAAAGTCTTCCTTCTTGACAGAGAATACAAAGGCAAACTAAAAAAGTGCCCTCCAAGCAGTTGGGTTATACATTTTTCCTTGATCATCTTGCCACCAACAGATTTTGTTGTCCTTAGAATTTGTCAAATGATTGTTATTTCTTCCTATTTATTGTCTCTCCTCTACTCTAATTCATTTCTCATTTACATTTATTTGTTAATGACTCCCTACTACTTCCAACTTTGTCTCGGTAGATGGCTTTCTCTCTTTTCCCTAATTTTTCTTGTGTGTGTGTGTGGCAATTGGGGTTAAATGGCTTGCCCAGGGTCACATAGGTGGTAAGTGTCAAGTGTGTGAGGCTGCATTTGAACTCAGGTCTTCCTGACTCTAGCACTGGTACTCTATCTACCATGAAACCTAGCTTTGAGTTTCCAAAACTTCATTCTCAAGAATTTCTCGTAACTCCTTACTTCCTCCATAGAATTTTAGGCCATGGTCAAGGATGATATTTGGGAGTTCTTCCTCATTGTGGAAGACCTGAGATTATATTAATAACAATGCCAGAGTTAGAAATATGTTGACCATGTGCTACTTCAGAAAGAACTAGCCATATGCCTGGTGAAGAACAGAATGCTATTTGTTAGTCTCAATGAATAACAGAATGACTAGGGATATAATAAAAGGGAAGGAAGATAGAAACTTCTGTTTTAGTGTTCTAATCTCGGGGACCCTTATCTTGTTGGGGTTTTTTCTTCCATGGGAATAGATATCTCAGCTCCAATTTAGGCTGGCTGGGTGCTTTGTGAATCAGCCTTCTGTCAAATCAAAATCTTGACTTCATTCCATGGCATCTTGCCCCTGCTTATCCCCATCACAGAATACATGTCTTAGAATGACAGTAGCCAAAGATAATGAATAGCAAACTATACATCTGGATCTCATAATTACCACCAATAAATATACCCATCATCCACGTTTTGGGTTTGCTATTTTGATATTTTCTTCACATGTAGCTTCTTCCTCCCCTAGGACCAAGGGTTTTTTCCTTTACTAGCTATATTTTCTGCCATTGGTCCTCAGTTTTGTTAAACCATAGCTGTATCCTTAGTGATATTACCAGTCACATGGCAGGGGGAACATAGTACTCCACCCTGTGAACAGAATGATATTCCTCTTTCATGCCCCTAGTTTCAATCCCTCACTTCAGTCACCTTTCCCATTCTCCTACCCCACCCTTCTTTCTGAGACACCCTGTTATTCCTTTGTTGCTCACTCATGGATTTGATAAATATGTGTTATCCATTTCACTTTGTCAATCACTCACCCTCTCCTCACTTAATTCAGCCCCACAGTTTCACCCCACAAAGTACCTTAATTGATCCACAGAAGTGGAGTTGGGACTTGGAGTGTTTTAGGAAAGGAACAAGAAGAGGTCTTGTGTCACTGGTTTGCAGAGTATTTGGTAGGAGGTAGAGAGGGTGGTGAAAAGTGTAAGAAGCCTGGAAAGGAGAGGAGTCCAGGTTACAAAGGGCTTGGAGAGTCAATAGAGGATTTTATATCTGATCGTAGATGTGATAGGGTGCCAATGGAGTTTATTGAAAAAGGTGACATGGTCAGATCTCTACTTTAGGAAGATCACTCTGAAGGTGGACTGGGGTTGGGAGACTTAAGGTAGAGAGATCAACCAGCAGTTATTGCATTATTCCAGGTATGAGGTGATGAGGGCTGCACCAGAGTGGTAGCAGTGTCAGTGGAGAAGAAAAGGTGTATTAGAGTGGTGTTAGGTAGGTAAAATCATCAGGTCTTGGAAAAACATCAGATATGGAAGATTAGAGGGAATGAGGAGTGAAGGATGGTATGAAGTTTTCACGCCCAGGCAGCTGAGAAGATGTGGGGACCAACAGTAAGAGGGAAGTGTGAAAGGGGTAGAGTTTGGGTGGAAAGAAAATAAGTTCAATTTTGTATATGTTGAGTTTAAGGTGTCTCCAAGTCATCTATTTGAGATGTCAAATAGGTAGTTGGACTGGATGTCAGAACAGTTAAGGCTGGATAAATATATTTCATAATCATCAGCATAAAAGATAATAATTGAATCTGTGGGAGTTAGTGAGATCACTAACTTACTGAGGGGGAAGGAGAGAGGGCCCAGAAAAGTTCTGTGGAACACTCCTGGTTAGTAGGTGTCCAGGTCAGCCAGACTCGGGGATTCCAGGGGCCCCAAAGTACCTACCGTAGCCCCACAGTTGCACACGGCCGCCCCCACGGCCCTGTGGGTGCTCTCAGTCGCCCCGACCACTCTTCGGAGTTAGAACTCCAGATATGGACAGAATAGTCTGACACACCTCAGTGGAATGGCCAAGCATCTTTATTGTCTCATAAATCTCTTCTTGCTGCTGCCCCCCAAGCCTTATTCCCCTGCCCCTTTTATTCCCTTTCCGTCTGCCCCTTTGTCAGGTGTCCCAGCACCAGGGTCCTGATAGGTGGGGAGTGCTTCTCCATTGATGGTGCATGCTCAATGCCCCCGTGTTTGACGTGCAGTCATCGAGGCAGAATGCACACCTGGATGCCTCTTGCCCACGTCAGGTTTTCCCTGTCAGCAAGGGTACGCTGACCGAGGTCAGACATCTAGGTAGCTCTAAGGGGCCCTTACAAGTAGGCATGTCATGGATAAAGACTCAGCAAAGAAGGCTGAGAGGGAATGGTCGCATAAGTAGGAAGAGGGTCGGGAGGGAAAAATGTTTTGAAAACAGAAGAAAAAAGAATATTAAGGAGAATGGAGAGATCACAAGTGTCCCAGGCTTCAGAAAGGCCAAGTGACAAGCACCGAGAACACGGTCGTTAGATTTAGCAATTAGGGGATTGTGGGTAACTTGGGGGAGAGCGGTTTTAGCTAGATAAAGTCGGAAGTCAAACTATGGGGACTTGGGAAGAGAGTGAGAGGAGAGAGAGGCACTGGGAGTATACCAAAAGGTTTAGCTGTGAAAGGGAGAAGAAAACCAGGGCAATTGCTAGCGGGGGTGGACAGATCAAGGCTTTTGAGGACCAGGGAGCCAGTTTCCCCATTTGTGACTAGGAGGATGGTAGCGTCTTCAAGAGAAACAAGGCAGTTTGCAAAAGGACAGCTTGAAGGTAAAAGAATCAGTTCTGTTTCATACCAATTGGAAAGAACGATGGGACATGCAGCAAGGGAAGGGAAAATAGCAATGTGATCCAGATTGGCAGAGGGACGTGAGGGTTGGCAGTGTAGACCTGTGAGTGTTCCATGGAAAGACGACAATCGAACCCATGAGAGCCCACGAGATCACCAAGGTATGAAAAGACAGAAGAAGGTTCAGGATAGAGACTTGGGGAAAACAGTGCTCAGAGTCTGGATGAAGGATGGAAAACATCAAAGGGGACTGAAAAGGAACAATCACATGTGAGGAATGGCAGGAGAGATCGGGGTGATAACCATAGTCAGAAGAGCTAGCATTTGCAGTGTACGTAAAGGTTTACAAACTCCTTCACAAACCCCATATCTTTTTATCTTCATAACAACCTAGGAGACAGCTGCTATTATTATAATCATTTTATAGATGAAGAAGCTGAAGCATCCAGAGATTAAGTGCCTTCCAAGAGCCACACAGCTAGTAAAGTCTGAGGCTGGATTTGAGCTCAGGTCTTCCTGATTCTAGGTCTAGGGATCTATCTCCTAGAGTCAAACATACAAGGACAGATAAAGATATTGGAGATTGATTGGTGGTGGGGAGAAAGATGTGCGGAGAAAGATGAAAACTAGGAAAAGGATGTTGGTTCCAAAATCCAGATTTCAAGAGTCTAAAACACATGTGAGTAGTAAAGAATTAGAGGCAGTGAAAACAGATGAGGAATTTGGCAGAAGAATGGGGTCAAAGATACAGATACAAGTGCTTCTGGGGTAAATAAAGTGGCAGAAAAGAGAAATTTATGTAGACAAGTGAACTGACACATAGTAGGACCATCTGAAGTCAGAAAGGTGCTGTTCATAAGTGAATACCAAGGCCTCTATGTATGGTCTGCTTCCTTCACTATCTGTCACTCCTTCTAAAAAAATTTAATTTGGAGAGGGAAAAGCAAGGCAATTGGGGTTAAGTGACTTGCCCAAGGTCACATAGCTAGCAAGTATGACAAGTATCTGAGACCAGATTTGAACTCAAGTCCTCCTGACTCCAGGGCCGGTGCTCTATTCACTACATCACCTAGCTGCCCCACTTTCTGTTACTCCTTGAGCTTGCTACAAGAACATGGTCAATGATAAAGTTATTTGAGAATGATAAGAACCAAGAACTCTGAATATTACCCTAAGAATATTTTCTTCTGATTATCTTATTATCTCAAATCTTACACGATATGAGCAGTTATGTATTTGATTTGAGGAAGCTGGTGGATGTAAAAGTTTTAAGACATTTTGTACAGAGATGATATTGAGATCTTTTGTTCTCTAGTAAAATTCTACATTGTGCAGAAAAGCCAATTCTTTCCATGGTTGCAATGGTTCATCTGCCCAGGGAACCACTTGAAAGAGAGGGAAGCTGGCTTCCCACAGGTGTTCCTTGAGACTGGACCAATCTGGCCAGTTTTTACATATTCTTCAGATTTATTCAGATTTATAATTCAAATAACATTCTAGTAAGGGACTGTCAATGAATATTATTAGCATTTAAAATGATTGACAGATTTGCTATAATGGAAATCCATAAGGGATGGAATCTGTTTTTTCCTCCCAAACAGCATCTTGAATGGGTAGTGTTTCAGTATAACTGGAATTAACTCAATCGACCAGATTTCTTTTCTTAAGCAACTAGAATCTTTCAGACTTTTTAGGCTCTGGGAATAGAGTTAGTCAGTAAGCTAAAATTTATTAAATACTAGGGGTAAAAGGGAATAAAAACTAAACAGTCTCTGCCTTCAAAGAACTTACATTCTATCAGCAGAATAACATGTACGTATATACATGCACTCATATTATATTTTGCAGACCTGTGATTTCATCTCTGTGTCTGCCTATGGAGATATTCACTTTCTGTCACTTAAAATTCTGCATAGTTATTTGGGGTACTGATAGGTTAACTGTCTTGCCCATGGTCACAAAGCTGCAACTGGAACCCTGGTGTCCCTGTCTCCAAGGTGGCTTTTTCCCAATGTATATCTAAATATGTCCCAATTCTTGTATATGATATGTCATTTCAACCTGAAAGCCCAGTTCTAAAAGGCTGTCTCTGTTTCTTAAACTAGTAAGTTTCACATCTTCCCCTTATGTTATTCTAATCTATATGTTGAATCAGAACTGAAGAACAGAAATACGGACAAGAGACATTCTATATGCTGTGAGCTGAATTTATTATATGGAGAATGTAAAGGAGAGAATTAGGCCTTTGGAGGTATGATTCATGTTAATCTAACAAGCTTGGAGCTACCATTTAATGCTCCATAATAGAGGCTGATAACTAGGCAGATGGAGAGATTCGCAAATTTGTAGATTTGTAGATTCATCACACAGACAGATCACGTCAGTCTTCCGGGCAAACCTAGAAGTAAACAGAAAATATTGCCTTAGGTTTTACTCCATTAAATTATTTTTGGTCTAATCTGTTCTCTTTATGGATGCTATTAGTAGTTCAGTCTTGTGAGAAGCAACCTCCAGGTATCACAGAATTAGATTCTCACCTAATGATTATATTGGTTTAAAGTATTCTACCTGGTCCTCAAATCATCCTTAAGTCCTTATGACCTCAGAATCTAGTCCAGGATAAGTTAGTACAGCGGTTCTCAACCTGTGGGTTATGTTCAATTTGTAACAATGAAAATAGATCCTGCATATCAGATATTTACATTACGATTCACAACAGTAGCAAAATTACAGTTTTGAAGTAGCAATGAAAATAATTTTATGGTTGGGGTGCACCACAACATGAGGAACTATATTAAAGGGTCACAGCATTAGGAAGGTTGAGAACCACTGAGAACAGTCCATAGCATTGTAACTGAGTGTATATTAAAAAGGTTCCAAGGTTCCAGAAAGTGAGATTTGGTTTTGTCTCTTTTCCATTGATCTGATACGTAGACATTCCTGTGTTACTCCTCAGTAAAGTTAATGGGCAATAGAATAATCCTTGTTCTATTAACAATTTTCTCATCCATCCCCTTAAGGGTTTGGTTCCCCAGTGGATTTTGGTGTTGGCCAAGTTGGTGTTGACCAATTTTGTGAAAACATTTCCTGCACAAACCAAACTCTTCTCCCCATCCCCACAATCCACTTTTCTCTCACTCTTCTCTTTTTCCTGTTGTTTCCCTACAGGTAATTTGAGAACCCTGTGACAGCCAAGATTCCTGAGAAATCTTGAAGGAAATATATGGTCAGAAAAAAAGGTGGTCTAGGCACTTAGTGAAAGAGAGTGATGGGAATGGGCAGAGTAGCTGCTGTACTAGTCCCAGAAAATGAAAAAGGGGCTTAAAAGAAGCCTTCCAACATGCTGGGTATATCCTCTAAGCAGGAGGGCACAGTCAAGAACTGTACAGAATCCAGGTGGCTAGATGGCACGGTGAATAGAGCACCAGCCCTGGAGTCAGGAGGACCTGAGTTCAAATTTGACCTCAGATATTTAATACTTACTAGCCGTGCGACCTTGGGCAAGTTACTTAACCCCAATTGCCCTGCCCTCCCCCCTCCAAAAAACAAACAAACAAAAAAAGAACTGTACAGAATCAGAACCCAGGGATGGGCTGCAATCTGCATATTTGATGGGAATGCTCACATCATTGAGGTCATATAGGTCCACAGAATTAAAAGGATATTACAAAATGTCTTGTTGGAAAGAAGGAAATAATTTCTTACTATGCCAGTGCAACTGACATCTCTAAGGGGCTCTTTTTTGTACTTCTGAGGTTAAATCTGGTTTTCTCTGCACTGACTGAGTCTGATCCAGGCCCTGGGAAGCTGTAGCTGGGGAAGTGAGCACTCAATGAATGGCACCTGGTATTCCCTTGGAAAGGACCTGACTGAGCTTCTCAAGAGGCCAAGTGCCTCTAGCTTCCTTTTGCTAAAAGTAGTTGGAGACATTGATGAATGTATTGCCCAAGTAGGAGCTGAGCTGAGGCTAGCACCTTGTGGCTTCCTCCTGAGGGCTCTTTCCACCAAAATGGGCTCTGAGCGCCCCCCCCCCACCTCCCCAAAAACCCAACAACAATAGCCATTTACAGAATCTCAGATTAGGATCCATTGGACAATGCAGCATGCTGGATCTCTCTCTCGTGTCTGAGGACTAGAAGCTTAGATGTTGCTCTTTTCTCATGACTTAAAAGTGAATTATTTTTTCCCTGTAGAAGTTCAAGTTATTGTCAGTTAGATTTTTGTAAAGAAAATAATGAGGCCAATATGTAGATACATCATGGAGATGGTAGACTGCTCTCCCCCTGACTCCTGCTCTGGAGGACCCAATGTCTGAGGTTCCCATGGGACAAAAGGATTGACCAGTCAACAGACATTTGTTACACATTTACTATGTACCAGAGTCTGTCTTAAGAGTCAGATATAGAACAAAGGGGAGACAGATGATTCTGTGGGTGAGAAACCCCAGGAAGGCCAGTGTGGCAGCATCAAAGGATAGGTAGAGGGGAGTGAAATGTAAGGAAAGTGGAAAATTAGGAAGGAGCTCATTGTGAAGGGATTTGAAAACCAAGTAGCAGATTTTATATTTGACCCTGGACATATTAGGGAACTACTAGTATTTATTGGGGGACAGGGTATTGAACAGCACCATGGTCACAGCTGAGCTGTAGGAATATACCTTTGGTCACTCAATGAAGAATGAACTCAGAAAAATCTTCTGTAAAAAGAAGACGTTCAGACTCTGGCTGGTCCATGTCATTCAGCTACTAAGGGGCTCACCTGAATTGAACCCAGAGTTTTAACTGTAAAATCCAGTATCCTGTCCGCCACACCACCCACCAAGCTTTCAGTAAGCACAAGTCATCTTTACCTGAGTTTATTGAGGTCTTCCTTGTCCTGCATTCTGAGGATATCAATAATATCCTCTCTAATCATCATGATGATGCCTCTATAAAAATAAAAAATAGCAGATATAAATTTGAGGGAATCTGGTTTATTTATAGTACTGTAAAATAAAGGCTATTGAGGATATCCACAATCTAAAATGAATCCTCTATGCTTCTAAAAGGAAGAAAAAAGAGCAGGCATAAGGCTGGGGGCACTCTGGTTCATTTACAGCATTGTAAAATTCTTGTATGCGTGGTAACATTGAAATAATACAAATCTAATGGGGTGGGTAAGTGGCTCAGTAGATAAAATGCTTGGCTTGGGATTAGGAAGACTTGTTTTCCTGAGTTCAAATTCAGCCTGAGACACTTACTAGCTGAGTGACCCTGGGCAAGTCACTTCACTCTTGCCTCAGTTTCCTCATCAATTAAATGACCTGGAGAAGGAAATGGTAAACCACTATAGTATTATTGCCAAGAAATCCCCAAATGGGCTCATAAAGTACTGGATGCAACTGAAATGGCTGAACAACACTAGCACAAAATGTAACAGGAATTCTACAACTGCTCACCCGTGACAGGGTTATTTGGATGACCTGATTTCTTTGTATCATATCACCCTGAGCTCTAGAGGAGACTCGAGATGTGTACCCTTGACACCATTTCATGAACTCTCTCAATCAACTAACCTGAGAGGACTCACCCGTTTGTCAGATATGATTTATTTACTGAAGAAACCTCATTTCCATGTTGTACTCTTTTCATAATGTTTCTTGATAAAAAAAAATAGCTTAGAAAGGTCCCTTCTCCATATTTTCTGATAGATGAAAAAAAGAAAAATCAAACTGTATACTTTCCCTGACTCCGTTGGAGAAGGATGAAAAAAAAAAGGCCATATACTTGCCATGATTCCGTAGGGAGAAGATAATCAAAGACAACTGTTTCTACTGTAACTGCTGACTTCCCTGTCATTATGCATGATGTAGAGGAAAGAAGTAAATATGTCCAGAACAAAAGGGCCTAACTTCAAATCCTGCCTCTGATATCTACTGCCTGTGTGACCATGGGTGAGTCATTCAATGTTGGTGGGACTCAGTTTCCCTAGCTGTAAAATGAAAAGGTTAGATGAGAGGGCCTGTAAGGGTTCTTCCACCTCTAGATCTCTGATACTATGAAAGAGAAGCTGTGGCCTCTGAAGAATAGAGTTTAGAACCAAAGTTTATACATAAATTTACAGCAGGAGATACCTAGACTGAGTGAAATGGGACCTTATATATCTGGTCTATCAAAATTGAAACTTGGAATAGGAAAAGTGAAGTGACTTATTCAGTGTTATAGAGGTGGTAAGCAGCAGAGTGAAACCCAAATGACTTGAAAAGAGTGAGGAGAGAGAAATATAAACTGAAATCCTTCTTTAAAATAAATTTCAAAGCATCCAAGAAATTTATTCTCATGCTTGAAGGACATTGGCAGAGAAACCTATCTACACGACATTAAAATAAATAAAAGGAGTTGTTTTCTGTATAAAAATTATCATATTTTGTGGACAGAACTGTTCATGCTTCAGTGAGTTATCTCTAGTATAAGGTAGCAATCTAATATCTATGAGTGCTTTGAGAAAACGTGTTTAATTCAAATTCCTTGGATACAGTGAGGCATTAATGAAAGGGAGAATTAAGCTTTTCATAGAGGGCATGGCAAAAATGCACAATTACTTAGTGACATGGGCATCAGCAAGCCCATGTATAAGCACAATTCTGTTTAGCCTCAAAAATGTGGCCAGAAATCAGTTTGGGGGCTAGAAACTAGTAAATTTGGTAGAATAGCTAGATCAGAGAGTTGGAATGTGAAGAGACAGGTCAACTCCTCATTCTTCAAACCCAACCCAAACCAATTGGGTCATTTGAACATTTATTAAGATCTTCCTTTGTGCAAAACCCTGGGCTTTGCTATATCAGTGTGAGTCACTTGGGACTCCATGAGTGAGCAGAGATCCATGAAACATCCATACATCCAAAGAAACCTTGAAATCCTATAGAATCATTGACAAAGTGATGTACAATTTAGACAAACAGGGAAAAGAGATTGAATATGGATATTACTTCTTGGAGTAAACATTTTACCTTATTTAACATGATTATTATAATGTAGCAATTCTATTCCAATCAATGAATTCAGGACATAAATGTGTAGAGATTATGTACTAAGTGCTTGTAAATGCCTAGCATTTAATGGATAGAACCCATCTCTATTTCTGCTTTTTAAAAAAATCGTCATTAGCTCAGGAACAATGATCAGTGAAATATTTGAGGAGACAAGGTTAAAAATAAAGAAATATATTTATAAATTGCAGTATGTTAAAACCAATAAATTACATGTTAAACACAATAAAATATAATTTTACCTCATGATGACGATGCCTTTGATGCTTCTGTTGAAATAAAGGAAATTTTTTTTCAGTATACATGTTACTTAACATTTAACTACTTTGAATTTTTTGAAAATGTCTTACCTCTCCAGAATCGTCAGCTCCCTTTGGAAAAGAAAAACATCAGTAAACTCAGTTATATGACATATTTAAACAAATGAAGAAACTTATGAACCCAAGCAGTTAATTAATTAATTAATTAATTAATTAACTCTCTGGGTTATGGAATGAGTTACCCCTACACTGAGGAAGAGTATAATTTTGTCCCCAAACCTAGGAAAATATTCATTATCTCCATTTTTGTTTGGGGAAATGTAGATCTTGTCCCTTAAAGGGCAAGAAAAAGTTGTGAGTATAAAAGAAAGAGTTACTTAGCTGAAGATACAACCAGCAGGATTTTTGCTAGATTCTTCAAAGATCAAGACAGATCGTAAAAAAATAAATAAAGCTAAAACAGCAAATTAAATGTACTAATCCGGACACATGGGAATGCAAATATAAAGCCAGGTCTACAGCTACTGAAGGACCATTGTTGGAAAAAGGGATTGATCACTCCCAACACTAGACCCTTCTCCATTTCCCCAAATACTTACAGCCAGGACAGCCAGAAGAGCCACAAGAAGAGCAAGAAGATGGAATTTCATGCTTCTAAGTTCCTATGTCATGGAGAAGAAATTCCCGCTGTCTTTAGTCTGTTTTCTCCTTTATGTCATATTTGTCTTTTCAATGAGGAAGAAACTTAGTTAAATAAATTAACTCCCATTTCTATGGTGTTGTTGAGTTTTAAGGTGTTTTCATTCCAAGAACCTGATGAGCAAATGCTATTTATTTTCATTTTATAGTTGAGGGAACTGAGTCTCAAAAACTCAGTATCTATGTAGCCAGTGATTCTCGGAGTTAGAATTTGTATGTAGGACATCGTGTTAAGGACTCATTGCACACAGTATGTAGTCATAATATCTATAGGTTTCCTGAGCTTGGAGAAACAACATTTTAAAAAATTCACTTTCATTTTACTTTCAGTTCCAAATTCTCTCCCTCCTCCTATTATATTCACTTGAGAAGGGAAGAAAATGAAGGCCATCATACATATGTATAGTCATACAAATTTTCTTAATAACAAAAGAAAGAAGGGAAGAAAGGAAGGAAGGAAGGGAATAAAGAAAGAAAGAACTACTAAGGAAGGTATAAAGGAAGAAAGAGAGAAGAAAGAGAAAGAAGAAGCGAAAGAAGAAAGGAAAGAAGAAAGGGAGATAAGGAGGGAGAATGGAAAGTAGGAATGAATAAAGGAAGAAAGAAAGAAGGAAAGGAAGAAAAGAAACCAAGTGAACAGAAGACAGGAGCAAAAGGAGGAAGAAAGGAAAACAGGGAGGTATCAAGGAGTTAGGGAAGAAAAGGAAGGGTGAGACAGAAGTATTTTTTAATTCTGTTTAATGATCCTCAATTTTTATTACCAGAGTTGTCCATATCAACCATCCCTAATCACCTGATACTGAAGAGAGGGAACTCAGGAAACACTAAAGTGTCCAGACTTACTGGGTTGTTCCATTAAGACTCAGGGGAATATTTCTCTGTCTCCAGTGAATTCTGTGCTTGGGAGCCTTAGGTAACAATAACAACTCACTTTTATAGGGGAAAGGAAAAGGACTTTGACTTCATTGTCTCCCAGAAATAGAGTCCTTCCTGAGGAAGAAATTCTACTAAAGCTCCTCTGCAACTGAGGGTGCTAGGGTGTTTCCTGGATCCCTGAGAAATGAAGTGATTTTCCTGGGTCACAGAGTCAGAGTGAGTGAGAGAGAGCAGATATCCTGACTCTGAGACCAGCTCTTCACTCCTCCTGCCTTGGCTCTCTCTAGCTCACATGTTTCTAGTGCCATGGAGTTATTAAGGTCCTTTACATGAATTATCTCCTCTCATCCTTATATTTCCACCTTGCAATATAAATGCTGCAATGTAAGAATGGAGCAGAGTCCCAGAGAAACAAATTTTGAGTATCTCTAGGTGAGAACTTCAGACTTGTAGTATCATAGCAACAACTCACATTTGCAAAGGAATTCACATTTGTAAAAATCATTCAGACGTCTACTAAGACAGTGAGGTGGCACAGTGGATAGAGGGGTGACCTTGAAGTCAGGAAAATTTGTGTTTCTTGGACATTCATTAGGTGTGTGATTCTGGGGAACTCAACCAACCTCTGCCTTTCTCAGTTTTCCATCTGTGAAGATAGGTTAACAATTGCACCTCCCTCCTAGGGCTGTTATAAGAATGAAATAGGATGTTCATAGAGAACTTCACGAAGTTTAAAATGCCATAGAAATACTGGCTATTATGTGCTGTCTTACTTGATATTCACAACAGGGTATAAAGACATATGATGTGGTTTTTAAAGATATTGGAACTGCAATATAGGGGAGACCCCCTGATAGTAAAGAGCAAAGTCTGGAATCAAATAGAGGTTTTCTGACCCTGTCAGTCAATCAATCAACAGGTACTTCTCAAGCACTCACTGAGGACAAGGCAGAATGCTGGTGCTAAGTACGACAAAGACAGGAACTGAATAGTCCTTGCTCTCAAGGAGATTACATTCTATCAACAGGAATAACATGTTAACACATGGTCCAAGTGACATAAAACTACATTCAAACCATAAATTAATGATTAGGTATAGATTATATAAGAAAGAAATAAAAGAGTTTTTCTTTAGGGAGGGGAAGGCACTAGGACTCGATGGATTAGGAAAAGCCTCAGGTGGGAGATATTACTGATGATGAGCTTTGAAGAAGAAAAGTGAGAGATTCTAAGCAGAGGAGACGAGGAGGAAATATATTCTAGTCTTGGGGTCAACCTGTGCAAAGTTATGGAGAACAGAGATGGATGGAGGTTATGTGTAAAAATCAGTAAGAAGAAGATCAGTTTGACTGGACTGTATTTCTACATGAATGCAGAAATTAAGGTCTGAGCTGATTGTGAAACAGAGGGATCATATCTTATCCTCTGGAAATTAAGGATCAGAAGAGTGACTTATTCAGAGCTGTACCTGAGGAATATCCAGTTGTCAACTGTGGGGTGGATGGGTGAGAGAAGGGACTAGAGATAGAAGACCAATGAGGAGGCTATTGTTATCATTATCATATTGTTATCATATCAAGTTAGAGATGATGAGGTCTTGACCCCTTCAAGAAGGGGATGGATGTGAGAAATCATTTAAATCTGATAAGTGATTGGATATTTGGGGAGAACGAGTAGTTATGAGTGAGGATGAATTTCCATATTGGGGCAACTGGGAGGGTGGGACTCAATTGGGATAATATTTATAAAATATATAGCACAGGACTGATTCATAGCTGGTACTTAATACATTCTAATTTCTTTCCCTCTCCTTGCCTGTCTCTCCCACTCTGACATGTATAGGTAAATTTTGAACATGAGTTGGCTTGGGGGGAAAGGTAATGAATTGTATTTTAGTCCTAGAGAGTTTGAGATGACTATGGGCCAACGACTTCAAAATGTCGAACAGTTCAGTAGATGGAGATGTGAAACTGTAGCCCAGGAGAGAGAACAAGACCTCAGTGGTAGAGAGTGTAAAGAGGAAAACAGGTTTCTTGGAAAGAAAATATCCTAACAGATAGAGCTATTCGAAAAAGAAAGGTAGGCAGTAAGTCTTGTTCCCCTTTGTCACCACTAGCACTAGACCTCATGCAAAGTCTAGATGACCATTTGGGGAGTATATTGTTGAGAATATTCTGTTCCAGAGTGAATCAGACCAGATATCCCAATGAGGTTCCTTTTGACTTTGCTGTTCATTCATTTCAATCATATCTGACTTTTTGTGATCCCATGTGGGATTTTATGGCAAAAATACTGGCATGGTTACCTCCATTTCTTTTTCCAGATCATTTTATGGATTAGGAAGTGAGGCAAATAAGGTTAAGTAATTTGCTCAGAGTCACACAGCTAATAAGTGTCTCAGGACAGATTTGAACTGATGAAATGAGTCTTCCTGATTGCAACCCCAGTGTTCTACCTATTGGGATAACATAGTTTGGTGACATTAGGGTTAATTCTTTCCCTTTTACATCATGTTATCATTCAATCTTTGCAGCTACCTACTACTAACATGCACATGGTATTTCCCCAAAAGACAGACAGTCAAAAAACTTGAGTTAATTGAATTTTAAAAAAATATGAGTTAGGAACAACAAAATTTTATAGTTTGTTAAGTAAAGTAAATTTACTGTATTTGCCAAACCTAATGATATTTAAGATGCTTGAGGGGAAGACTTGGGGGTAGAAGGAGAGGTTCAGGGAAAGGAGTCGAATGAAGAGAAACAAACAAACAAACAAAAGTTGATGAAGTAAAGAACAGCAGCATAGGAGAAAGCAGAGGCAGAAAAAAAATCAGATGAAGAAAAGCTAGAAGAGAGAAGTGTCTGGCCAACAGAGGACCAAAGTACATTAAGCAGGTGACTCTCCTTCAATGGGATAAGAAGTCATTTCAGGAGAAGACTTCCAAAATTGCAGTACTGGGAAAGAAGATAGAGGAGACTAAAGGGACGAGGAGATATTGAAAGAAAAAGTCAATATCTGAGCCTATTTTCAGAATGAGGAGACTGGCAAAGAGTCAAGTGGAGAGTAGTATGCTGGATTGTCAGATTACTGCATTTTTTGCTAGTTCTATTTTTAGTGGATTTGTACTATCATTTCCACAACATGTTCCCCTCACTAACCTATAGTTTATAAAATCCATATTGCTCTCTCTGAAAAATGGGCCATCTTCAGTTATTCAACATCTTACCAATTATGAGGCTTCTGGCAAGTTACTTAACTTGCTTGAGCCATAGATCCCTCACCTGTGAAATGATTTCATTAGACTTGATGGCTTCTGAGTTTTTTTTTTGCCGGTTCCAGATCTATAATTCCATCACATCTCCCTTTTTGCACACCAAACATATATATGTTTAATATTTTAAAAGCTTCAGCCTTTCTTGATAAGGATTGTTATCTTATCTATTTTATATTTTATTCCTCACATACATTTTTCATTGATAAGATGCCCATGCAGTGATAGGTTAGAACAAAAAAAAATTTTTGACATATAGGAAATATTACCTGAGACAGGCCACTGGAAGAAGAGGTCTTCTTTCAAGAGATGATGGGCTTCAGTGTATCTCAGAGCTATTTAAACTCTGCCATTAATGATATGCTAATTTTATGCTTGTGAATAATGGCAATAGTGACCTTTAATTGTCATGACTGCGTATGAACAAATATTGATTTTGTGCCTATTTTCAGTAACCACCCATGCCAAGAAGTCATTTAAAAAGGCAAGTTTCACAACAGACTGTCTAGTGGAAGGCTTCAAGTTGAAAACTAAAACATCAAATGCTTTTTCCTTGTGTCAGTCTGGGCAGATCAACATGGAGAAGGATGTGATGACTCATACTTGGGATGTAAATTCCTGACATAACACAGTTTGTAAGTGTCTGAGACAGGATTTGAACCCGGAACTGGCCACTTTCAGTTGTAGCCCCCTGTCTACTATGGCATGTTATTTGTAGATATATTGTAGAAGGTATTTTTCTTCAGGTTTGGGTTAATCTAGGTGCCCCCTTAGGTCTCTTTCAGCGTGAGATTCTGTGATTCAGTGATCATAGGAGTTATTTGTTCTGGACAGAGGGAGGCTGACAACTTTGGGAAGCTCTCCTCTTTTAAATCTAATTCATATACAAATCAAGACATCACCCTCATAATGGCATTGGTCCTCTGCAAGAACAATGGGCCCCTATCACCACAAATAACAAGGAAGCAATGTATAAAGCTGACAGGAAGTAAAGTCTAAGATTGGGGAATAGAGTTTGATTCTATCCCATCCTGGTTGTGTCCCTGGGTGAAGTTACTTTACCTCTTAAACAGTTGCTTACACTTTTACTCTTGTACAGTAGACAAGTTTCGACAACTATACCATTCAGAAAAGTTTGGGAATGACATTACTATTGGGAATTTTGATAATAGAAGTTCCTCATGTCCACATTGCACTAAAAGTAAGAAAAATAAAAAGAAAATTTTCTCTGCTCTCAATTAACTTATAGTCACCCATTGGAAGAGGAAGGACTGTACAATATACACACAGAGAAACTCAAGACCATCTGAAGATGGAGACAGTACTAATGACAGGAGTGATGGGAGAAAGATTCATCAGCGACATGATGTCTGAGCTGAGCCTTCAAGAAAGATAAGGACCCTTTGAGGTGGAGGCAAACAGGGATTTATCTATGTCTGCATTAAAGGCAAGCAGGATGGGGTGTCAAAATGTGTGAAGGTGGGGAACACAATGTTGAGGTTGGGAAATATTCTTCAGTCTAGCTTGTTTGGGACATGGTATACTTGACAAGAGTAATGTGAAAGAAGGAAAGGCAGGGAAAATGACTCTGGAGTAGGATTGCAAAAGAGAATGGAATTTGTGTTTTAGACTGACTGCATCATCACCTTCACATATGGTCTCCCAAGCCTGAGTCTTGCATCCTTTTGTTTTCTATCCATGTGCTCCCTCAGCTAAAGTCCTCCTAAACTCCCATGGTGTCAATTAACACCTTTTTCCTGGTGACTTCCAGATGTCTACACCTGATCTTTATCTCTCTCTGGAAGTCTAGCTGTATGTTACCAATGGCCTTCTTGGCATCCTCAGTGGATATGCTATAGGGAGGTAAAATCCAAAGTGCCCCACATTGTCCTTATCCCTTTCTCCCTTAAACCTGTGCTTTGTCCCAACTTACTTTTACTGGTAGTACCACCATCCTCCCAGTCACCTACATTCATACTCTCAGAGTTATCCTTTCCATTGCCCTGTCTCTCATTCCCATATCTAGTCAACCATGAACACTCATTGGCACAATTTTCTACAGCATCTCTAGTATCCATTCCTCTTTTCCATCACCTTAGCTTAAGCTTGCACCCTCCTTTACCAAAATGGTTACAATAGCTCCTAAGCTCTTTCTTAGTTTTTATTTTTTCTAGTAAGTCTATCCTATAACTTCCAAAAATGACTTTGTAAGTTTTTTTGAAACCAACAATGTCACCTCTTGCTCAAAAAACTTCACTCACTATTTCTTGCTGCCAGGCTAAACTACAAATTGTACTGTTTTTCACAATTTTTCTTCAGTGTCATTTTCCCCTTCTTTTTTCTCTCTCATCACTCCCTCTGAAACACACCATATTGCAACCAAACTGGACTTAACAGCATGTCCAAAAGTTGACATTTGCACACTGTATCCTTTTTTGCCTTTAATGCAATGATAGATACATCCTTATTTCCCATGATTCCAAAGGACCTTTTTCTTTCTTGAAGGCTCACTTCAGACGTATCATAATGAATCTTTTTCTGATACCTCCAACTAGGCAAGTAGGAAAAAATAACCTGGAAAAGGAAGGGATTGAGGGTTATAATTACCACCCCTTTCACACACATAATCCCCAAACAGACATAGTTTCTGAGGGGAATAATTTCAAATGATGTTGTCAGGTAATTGAAATAAAAATATTAAAAAAATTATTTTTTTGTGTCTTTGTAGTTTTATATCCTGGCTATAGACAAATTAACTTCTTCAAATTTCATTTTTGTTATTTTTTTCCTAAACAATAAATGAAATGGTGTCTTGGGGGATGATCAGGATAAGTCTATTTTTAAAAGCAGAATTAGTTTCCAATTAGAGAAAATGAGAATGCACTTGAGCATTCAATTAATAATCATTAATTACTCATCAAGGAAGTACAAAGCATTTTCCTTCTGAAGTTTGTTAAGACGACACTTCTCGTTAAAAAATTAAAAAAGATTTTGCCATGAATTAGAAATGCCCTGTACAAAAGACTATTATTTTATAAAGCTGATAGCTGCCTTGAGACATACTTGGGCAAGAAAACTCTTGGGTCAAAAAGAAACTATTTATCAGTCATTCAACACCTGACCTTAATTATATTTTCATATTTCACCAGAATGCTTCTGTTAGACAGCCTGAGTCTGACTTAAGTTCACCAAGAGAGTAACTATGTGGAAAATACCTGAGTATGGGAACCAAGAACAATAAATATTTGAAACAAAAAGAATATTGTAAAAGATATTTTTTTAAATCTCTGATCAAACACTATCTGAATAAAAGGTGATTGGAAAAACTGGTGGACCTGAAAATGCCTTGATATTTATACTGAATTGAAAAGGAGACCTTTCCTCCTATTTAAAAATGCCATGCTCTTTCAAAATGCCAACTCTGTACTTTCTTGAGGATGTTCTTTCATTTACTTGTGAGAAGCTCCACAAAGAATAGTCAGTTCCCAGTAGGTGACCCATTGGTGGCTTATGGAACCCACACGTGACTAGAATCTAGATACTTCCAATCCTGTTGGTTTTCATCCCCAGTGAAGATCAGGATGATCTTTATCACCCTAAGTCTTCATGTGTGAGAAGTGATTGATGCCAACAAAGAGGGAATTCTTAGTTAATCAGGTAAGAGCTTATGGTGACTCTTATTCTCCCATGAGTGCTGGCTCAATTTCCTGAGGTTCTGGATCACAGAGAGTTTGGGTGTTGATGCTTGATTTTAATAGGATCATAGAGAGTGTTTACTGACAGTCTGAGAACAAGTCTTTTAACCAGCAATTTGAGGAGAATGGAATTGCTATCAGACAATCCCAGGGGAGTTCAGTTTGTTCAGGAGTTTCAGTGGCCTTGAGAAAGGGCCTTGCTCCCAAACTGTAGGGCACCACATGAGGAGGCAGAGAGGCAGATAGAAGCAGACAAACAAGAATAGAGAAGACCAGTGTGGGACAGAGGAGTTGCCTGTAGTGACAGAGGCAGAACCAGAAGGAGGTGACAGGGAGAGTTCATCCACCCAGCAGCTCCTTTCTCCCCTGGTTCTGCAGAGTCCAGAGGTGACTCTGACTATTGGTTCAATTGCAGCAGTCTGCATCGTATTTAATTGTTTATTCTCTTTTCTTCTTGATATAGTTAATAAATTCCTTTGTCACTAGCAGTGAGGTGTCTAATTGTGTCAGGTTTGACAAAAAACAATTTAGTTTGTTGTAGAAGTCTTACTCCAGAGTAGGTACTGAGCCAATTGGAGGGAGTTTTCTTAATTCTTGAAAATAATCCAGAGCACCTCCCTCCCCCAGATTACTCTTAAACCAGGCTGGATCCTTCTCACAGTGATGACTAATGCTGTAAGATGGTACAAATCCATGTCTAAGGCTTTGTGATCTAATTTTTTCTCTCCTTGCATAAAGCATTGCTGTCTCATACTTTGTGACACTTCACAAACTGTATAACTGCCCTCATTTTCTGTCTTGATTTTTTCCATCTGTAAGATCAGATGGCTTATAAGAAGGGCCTATTTACTTGAAAGAGGAAAGGCTGCTTGTCACTGTTTCCCCTGTCATGGCTTAAAATAACAATAAAATTTCTCCTTGGTCTTGATGTACAATGTAGTCCAAACTTTGTGTCCTTTTGGTGTGTGAAAGTTTTGGGGCATTGGGTGGATTCTAAAACATAGTGTAAGTCCCTTCTTATCTGAGACAGTGAACAATTAATTAAAGAGCATTTTATGCATTAAACATTGCAAAGAGAAATAGAAAAGTGCTGTCATAGTCAGGTTACATATTAATGGATGGGAGGGGAGTAGTGGAGAGTGATAGTGTTTTGGTCTGGGACGTCAAAGGGAAGATGACTGCAACAATGGGAGAACCAACTGTCCTGCTCTTCTAGAAGTAAGGGTAGTTTTTAGTTTGTTATTGTTCATAGAGGTAGATATGGAATGGGGTTGGTGGAGAGGTGGGATGGGGGGACTGGGTGCTGCTGTGAAGGGGCTAATGATCATGGTGAAAGAGTATGGTGAGCAGAAACTTGTTGCTGATAAGAAAAATGATCAACAGTTATAAATTAACTTCTCAAAAGAAGGCTCACAAAGTATCTATAAACATAGAAATTCATGTTCCTAATCTCTCATAAGATGAATGCAAATAAAAAGTGAGGTTTTGCTTCACAGCTAGCAAACTGGCAAAATGACAAGAGATCAGAACAGTCACTGTTAGAGGAGTGTTGGGATGACAGTCACACTGATGCATTGTTGGTAGACCTGTGAATTAGTATGGTCATTTTGGAAAGAATTTAAGAATGATGCAAATAAATGCCCACAGCATAACTTTTGACCAAGATTTTTCACTGTGACATTTATATCCCAAGAATGTTATTGCCAGAATGTCTTCTTATATACACAAAAAGGTTATAGCGGCACTTTTTGTAGCAGTATGGTGTTGTAAACAAAGTCGATGTCCATCCCTCAGTCCATAAACATTTATTAAGCACTTACTATGTGTCAGGCAGAATGCTAGTCAATGAATAACCACAACAATACACCATCAGTTTTGGAAAGGCCAAACAAATTATGTGTGATAAATTAAGGTAGTGGAGTACTGTTGTGCTATAAGAAATAATGGCTATAATCGGTACGAACGAGAAGTTCTTAAAAGGGATTGCAAAGCTTTAACGAGCATGTGAATTAATGCTCCAGATCACTAATAAGATAAATGCAAATTAAAAACCTGTAAGGTTTTTTATTTTTACATTGCAGCCAGGCTGGACTGTATTCCACATGAAGGCAAGCCTGGAAATGATCTGAGCCCAGTTGTGAAAGTCTCTTGTTTCTTCTCACGGGTAAACCTTAGCTTCTCCAGACAAATTTTTATTCATTGTGGTAACATCTATACATGCCATGTCTCCCATTTAAAGAACGTATGTAATACACCATCTTGTTTGTAAACTTTCTTAGATTTATTTAACTGCTGTTAACATCTTTTTAAAATGTGACTCTTGATACCCTGGAAAATATTTCTCAGGAATGCAATCATGCCCAAAGATCAGAATTTAGAGCCATAAATCAATCATAGATAAGGAATACACCTTGGAGGCCATCCTTTCGAGCCCTTTTATTTGAAAGATGAGGAAAATTAGGCTCCAGGGGTAACTGGCAAGGTTTCTCAGCTGGGTAGTGGGAGAAACTGGATTGAGACTCACACCCTCTGGTTCCAAAACCAGCATTTTTCCAGTGAACCTTGAAACCTCTGCGTGAACAAATACAAATCAGGAGGCATGGATGAGCCACAGGTCCACAGTGCACTCTAGTGACCAGAGAGTTGACAGTCTTCCTGATTTTCTCCCATGAGACCCAGAAGTGACTTCTTTATCACCCTACACCCATGCCAGGTATTATGTACCAGCCCAGAAGAGTTGGCTTTTTTCTTCTGCTTTTGATATTATGACATCAAAGGAGCCTCTCAAAGAGAAGCTGTGAAAAAGAGGGTAATGTCTGTCCCAGAAACAGTCATCAAATTGGCCCCTTAATCTCTACAAAAAGAGACCAAACCAACGTGCATTCCAATATTGAGCAACAATTTGCCAAATGTCCAAGCCTAAAATGAGCAAATGGGGTGAATCATCTAGATTTGCCCAGACTTGAAGGTAATGATTTATTTAAAAACATAGGGGAAAGAGGAGTTGGTAGAGAAGGGGAACACTGGATATATAGTCTAAGGAAGTCACAGAAACAAAGGAGAGGACTGTGCTCACCATTATTGTCATAGCAATGTTTTCTATTGTAATAAACAAGAGAAAACAAAGTAGATATCACTAAATTCCCTTTTATTTATCCTGTTTCTGCACATATATGATAGATATTTAAAATATTTATATAGAATATTTTACTTTTTACCAGAAGCTTTTATGGGAGCTACATGCAAAAAATGACAAAGAACCAAGTATCTGTCGTCTGGAAAATATGGACAAGAATTTGTAGTGACCATGATGCTCCAATGAAGTGGTGTACTTAAGTACTTAAGTAAAAGCCCAAACCTCTTGTATCTAAACTGAAAATGCATTTCAAGGGATATGGAGAAAGGGAGGAGTCACTGACAAGACAGGCTAAGCCTAAGAGCTTCCAGGAGCAGAGATGATGGATGCCTCTGGTGTCACAATTAAGAAGAAGAATCAGAGGGCTCTCGGTAAATAATCTCAATTTTTTTGGCAAAATCTTTCAAGTGAGAGAGTGTGGTGAATGGATTCCATGGGAGGCTTGAGGAGAAAGGAGAAACTTTGGAATAGCTTCCATAGAGATTGGGACAGTGAATTTATTAGACAGTAATATGTTTCCTTTGATGCAGTGAGGATGCAGTTGAAATTAGGTAAGATAAGTTTATAATGAACCCAGTTGTAATTTCCTTCTGCTCTCTTCAATTTCATGCAAAGCAAAGAAAGAAATGGCAGAAGCGACCTAGGGTTGAGGTCTGGCAAAATGTGATTAGTAATAGGACAAGAGAAGAAGTGATTTGAGCACAGAAGATAATATAGAGTTGACTTAGTTCGTTAAGGGCTCAAGAGAAGGGGAAAGTGTAGTCAGTGATGGGATAAAGACATGGGAAGGAAATGGAAGGAATAGAAACCCCAGGGAAGACAACGGATTTAGTGATCTTAAGGCATAGGGAATGATAGAATGTTAAAGGGTCATGATTAGATAAATAAATTCAGAGTTCTTGAATGAGGAAGTAGGAGACTTCTGAGTGATGACAAAATCATGGATGTCACCATGTCTGTACAGCTGAAGTGGAGCGGATCACCCATCACACAGAGAGAACATGGTAAGAGACAGGATTCAGAGAAGCCTCTGATTCCAAACCCTGAACTCTCTCTGTCATATCTTGCTGCCTCCCTAAAAAGGTGTTATATTTCTGTTATTAATAAACCTATTTCTTCTATTGTTTTGTGAATCTTCCTGCTTGAGTAGGTAGCAGAAGGAAGTCTGCTTTAGATTTTTCCTTGAGGTTGAAATCTGGGCACCTGATGAATTATTTTTGGGAGTTTGAGATTTTGAGCCTCCGGTTATAGTGGTATGAGTATCAGACACAGTATTAGCCCACGAATTGTGCATCCCAGCTCCACTCTCAGTTGCATGAAGAGAGGCCATTCAGTTACACAACAGATGTGTCTTTGGGCATATTAAGTTGTGTTGAAAAGACCCAAGAAATGACAGAAATGAATAAAGTCAGAAATGATCCAAAATAGTGACCCTGTGACAGACATGGAGAAAAGCCAGTGGAAATAAGTAATGATAGTCTGGTAGGGAAACATCAAGGAGCCTAATTCCCCCCCCCCCTCCCAATAAAGCCACAGTGATTTCACAAGAAGCCATTTGATCAATGCTGTGAATTTGCTAAAGCTAAAACAGACTAAAGTCCAGCCATCAGTATAAATACTCCAGAAGTGTTATTTTTAATTTTTTTCTGCATTTGGCTCATTGGTTGATTGGTTGATTGTTGTCCTTCATTCTAGATGAGCACCAAAATGACATCACTGCGCTCGAGTCAAGTTTCATTGTGTCCAACTGTGGCTGATCAGAATAATACAAGCTTGGAATATTTTACCACAGTCTGGGCACAAATAGTCCATATGAACATTTGGGGTGGATTCTCTAAATTTGCATATCTTGCATTTCTTTTGAGCTTTCTAATTCTGGTTTGCCCATAGAGCACAGCACCTTCCCTGGCATGGGTATGCCATGCTAGGCCATCCTGTGCCACTGTCTCCCATGTCACACAATTTGAAAGTTCTTAAGAGAGACCTTGAAAGTATCTTTGTACTGCTTCTTCTGACCACCATGTGAACACTTACCCTGTGTGAGTTCTCCATAAAATGGGCTCTTTGGCAAGTATATGTTTTGCATTTTGAACAACATAGCCAATCCATTGGAGTTGTGCTCTCTAAAGCTGAGTTTGAATGCTTGGCATTTTCATTCAAGAATGGACCTCAATGTTTGGTATCTTATCCTGCCAGGTGATCTTGAAAATCTTCCCAAGACTATTCAAATGGAAGTGATTCAGTTTCCTGGTATATACTGTCCAGGTTTCACAGGCATGCAACAATGAGATCAGCACAATGACTCTGTAGACCTTCAGTTTGGTAGGCAGTCTAATACCTCTTCTCTCCCATACTTTTCTTCAGAGCCTCCCAAACACTGAGTTAACTTTGGCAATATGTGCATCGACCTCATTCTCAACATGAACATCCCTAGAAAGTGATGTATTTGTCCTTCATTTTTGAAGAGGACCTTCTATTCAAGGTCCCCAATCTCACTTTCTCCTACAGAGCCATGTGTGTCCAATGGCCTGATATTGGTCGGCATGGCTGGAGATGGCCGAGGATGCAATGGCTCTTTCAGGCTAAGACCTTTTCAGGTTCTCATGAAGTAAAGTCCATTCGTTGAATAGGCCTCTTTATGAAGTGCGTCAAGGGATGACCCGTTTAATTAGAAAAAGAAAAAAAAATCAAACTGCGAGGGGAAGACCCTCAGGGTTGCTGTTCCAAAGAGAAACAGTTACATTGGACATTCACTCTGAGCTAGGAGGGCCCCAAATCTAGCCATTAAGTGGAGCTTGAGTAGGGACCTATTGTTGTCCAATCTATGAATTTCAGACTGAAATGGATTTAAGGATTGTTCTGTGAGGAAAGAGAGAGAAAAAGAAAGAAAGAAAGAGAGAAAGAAGTAAAAAAAGAAAGGAAAGAAGGAAGAAAGAAAGAAAAAGAAAGAGAAAGAAAGAAAGAAATGAAGAATTTGGTTAGTTATTTAGAGCACTGTCAGTGCTGCATTGCCCATGGTCACAAAGCTGGAACTGGAACCTGCGGGTCCCTGCCTCTGAGGTGGCTTATTTCCCAGCGTGCCCTGTTGCATATATACACATTTCTCATGTGTGATACGTCATTTCCACCTGGAAGCTCATTTCTGAAAGGCTGTCTCTGCTTCTTAGATCAGGAAGCTTCACATTTTCTTCACCCTGTGTCA
>CM053583.1:195239817-195262626 GCA_028627135.1 Pseudochirops cupreus
TGTTGTTTGGGACATGTGTGCACATGTTATTCCTGTCAATAGAATGTAATCTCCTTGAGGGCAAGGACTGCTCAGTTCATGTCTTTGTCACCTGTAGCATCAGCACTATGCCTTGCCTTTACTGAGTGCTTGAGAAATACTTGATGGTTGATGGATGAACAGGGTCAGAAAATCCCAGTTTTAGTCCAGACTCAGCCATTTACTCTCAGGGAGTCTTCCCTATATTGCAATTACCACATCTTTAAAACCTGGGTGCTCACGTTTGTCCTGCTTATTTCCTGTTGTGAATATCAAATAGGACAGCACATAACAGTCAGTATTTACATAGCACTTTAAAGTTTGCAAAGCTCTTTATGAATATCTCATTTAATCCTTATAACAGCCCAAGGAGGGAGGTGCAATGATTAAACTGATCCAGGGAAACTCAGGGAGGTAGAGGTTGCCCAGAATCACACACCTAATGAATATCCAAGCAACACAGATTTTCCAGAATTCAGGTTCAACTCTGTCACCTGGCTGTCCCAGCAGATGACAGAAGTATTTCTAAGGATGTAAATTCCACTATAAATGTGAGTTGTTGCTAGGCTACTTCTAGTCTGAAGTCCTCGCCTAGAGATATAAAAAATTTTTTTCTCTGGGACTCAGTTGTCTCATCTGTAAAATACATTGGAGCATTGACCTTGCAAGGTTGAGATATAAGGATGAGAGGGTGCGATTCATGTAAAGGACATTGATACCTTGATAGCTTTAGACACATGAAGCAGAAAAATTCAAGGCATATTGAGAGAAGAGCTGGTCTCAGAGCCAGGAAGTCTGACCCCTCTCACTCACCCTGGCTCTTCCAACCAGAGTAATCTCTTCACCTCTCAGGGTCCCACACAATGTTCTAGGACTCTCAATTGCAGAGAAGGTACTTTGGTAGAATTTCTTCTTCAGAAAAGACTGTATCATTGACACCTTGAAGACTTGGTCCTTTTGCTTTCCCCCATAAACTTTAATGTCACCTAAGGCTCTCGAGCACAGAATTCACTGGAGACAGAGCAATATTCCCAAGTCTTAAGGGAAGAACCCAGTCGACCTGGATACTAGGGCATTGCCTGAGTTCCTTCTCTATAATATCAGATGATATGGGATGATTGATATGGAAAACTGTGGTCGTAATAATATTTCTGTCACACCCTTCTTTTTCCCTACCTCATTCATCCCTTCCTTTTTTCCTTTCTTCCTTATTTCCTTCCCACCTTCCCTTCTGTTTGTTTCTTTTCTTCGTTTCCTTCTTTCTCTTTATTACTTTGTTTCATTCATGTTCTTCCTTCCTTTGTCCCTCGGTATCTCCTTTCCTTTATTTCTTTTTCCCTTCCTTCATGACTGCTTTCCTTTCTTTCTTCCCTCCCACTTTTCTCCCTCCCTCCTTATTTCCCTCCCTTCCTTGCCTTCCTACCTCCTTTTCTTTCTTTCTTTTTTGTTTCTTTCTTTCTTTCTTTCTTTCTTTTTTCTTTCTTCCTTCCTTCCTTCCTTTCTTTTTCTTACTTTTTTCTCAGTCTTTCTTCTTTCCTTCCTTTCTTCCCTTCTTTTTAAGGGAATTCTTTTCCTGTCTATACATATTTTTGATGACCTTCATTTTCTTGCCTTCTCAAACGAGGGGAGAAGAGAAAGGGCGAGAACTGGGAACTGAAAATAAAATACAATTGAAAGTTTAAAACATCATTTCTCAAACCTCAGGAACCTGCAGATATTGCGACTGCATGCTCTGTGCAATGGGTCCTTGACATGGTGTCCTGCATTCAAATTCTGACTCTGACAGTCACTAGCTACATATGTACATGTCACCTGGGTTTTTAAGACTCACTTCCCTCATCTATAAAAAGAATGTAGTATCATTTGCTCATCCGGTTCTTGGAATGAAAACATTTTAAAACTCATCAGCATCACAGAAATGGGAGTTTATTTACCTAACTTTCTTCTTCATTGAAAACAGAAATATAATACGAAGCAGAAATTAGATCAAAGGCAGCAGGGTTTTCTCTCCTCTCTTCTCCAGGACCCTAGAACCATGAAGCTCTATCTTCTAACTTTCCTTGTGGCTCTTCTGGCTGTCCTGGCCATAAGTACTTGGGGAAATGGAGAAGGGGCTGGTGTTGGGAGTGATCGATCCCTCTTTCAACAATGTCCCTTTAGCTTCTGGAGACTTGACTTAATATTTGCTTTCCCATGTATCTGGGTTAGTCCTGGAAAAATTCCTTGTAGCTGTAGCCTCAGCTAAACTATTCTTCATCTTATACTCACAGTTTTTTCCCTCCTGTTAAGGGACAAGATGTACATTTTTCCAAACAAAAGTGGAGATAATGAATGTTTTCATATTTTGGATAAAATTCTGTTCTTGCTCAGTGTAGGGGTAACTCATTCCATAACCCAGAGTGTTATCTCTATCCACTACTTGGGTTTGTTTGTTTTAATATGTCATATAACTGAGTCTATTGATGTTTTTTTCTTTTCCAAAGGGAGCTGATGATTCAACGGTAGAGGTAAGACATTAGCAAATAGTTTCAAAGTCATTTAATATTCAGTAATGTATATCTTTAATTATTTCTTCCTTTATTTTAACAGTATTATAACCGGTGGCAAAAGCCTAAGGTAAAATTAGATTTTGTTGAGTTTAAGTTTTAATTTATTGGATTTAATATATTACAATTCCTTAGTATGTTTCTTTATATTTAATATCCCCCCAAAAAATATCTCATGGCTCAGTGTTCTTGAGGAGATGTAGATTTAAATAAAGCAGAAATAGATATTGAGCCCATTGATTAAGCATGAGACAGCTAGGCATTTATGAGCTCTTAGTACACAGTCACTAAATACATTTATTTTCTGGATTTATTAATTGAAATAGAATTGCTACATTGTGATAACCATGTTTATTTAGTAAGGTGAAATGTTTCTGGGAAGATATGACATCCATATTCAATCCCTTTTTCCTGTTTCCCTAATTTTTACATCATTTCACCAAAGATTCTATAGGATTTCACTAACTCTTTCCAAACACAAGAGATATCAGAGGTGCTCTCTGGATTTACAGATGTTTTAGTGTTCTCTGGTCATTCATGGAGTCTTTAGTGATTCAAACTTACATGCCCAGGGCTTTGCACAAAGGATGATCTTAACAAATTTTGACTGAATTGACTTGATTTGGTTTGGGTTGGGTTGGGAGAGGGAGAGGTTGACCAATTTCCTCAAATTCCAACTACCTGATCTAGTCATTCTCCTAGATTTATTAACTTCTGGCCGCCAAGCTGATTTCTGGCCACATTTCTGTGGCTTAACAGAATTGTGCTTCTACATGGGCTTGATGATGCCTATGTCACTAAACAATAGTGAATTTTTGCCCTGTTTTTATGAAACAGCTCAGTTCTCCTTTTCGTTGACTCTTGGCTACATCTGAGGAATTTGAGTGAAAGACATTTTGTCAAGGCCGTTATAGCTATTAGATTACTACAAAATACCAGGGATAACTACTTGAAGTATGGACAGTTCTATTCAAAAAAATAAGCTGATTTTTATACTGAAAATATTTTTGCTTTGTTTTTAATGTCCTGTAGATAGGTTTCCCTGCCAATGTCCCTCAAGCATAAGAATAAATTTCTTAGATGCTTTGAAATGGAATTTAAAGAAGGATTTCAGTTTATATTTCTCTGTCATCACACTTTTCCAATAATTCAGGTTTCAGTTTGCTGCTTCTAACCTCTCTGACACTGAACAAGTCACTTCACTTTTCCTATTCTAAGCTTCAGTAATGATGGACCACATCTATAAGGTCCCATTGCATTCAGGCTCGGTATCTCTTGCCATAGGTTCATGTAAAATTTTGGTTCTAATCTCTGTCCTTCAGAGGTGACAGTGTCTCTTTCACACTATTAGAGGACTAGAAGTGAAAGGTGCTTGCCGGCTGTCTCATCTAACTCACTGATTTTACAGCAGAGAAAAAGGAGGTCTCTTGAGATTAAGTGACTCACCCAAGGTCACACAGGTAGGGGATATTAGAGGCAGGATGTGAAGCCAGGTGCTTTACCCCTAGAGGTATTTAATTCTTTCCACTGTTGTGCATAAGAACAGAGAAGCCAATAGTTACTGTACTACCTATTGTCTTTGATTATCTTCCCCCTATGGAATGAGGGAAAGCATGAGGTCTCTTTTTCTTCATCTTTCTCCAAATGGATCCAGGGGAAAGCTGCATTTTTCTTTTTTTCTCTGTGAGAAAATGTGAAGAATGAACAGCTGATGCTATTTTTATCAAGAAACATTGTGAATGAAGTAGCTACTTTTGGGAAATTAGATTTCTTTAGTAAATAAATCATATCTGATAAATTGTTGAGTATTCTCAGTTTAGTTGATTGAGCTATTTCATGAAATGGCAATAATGTACACAAATACATACATATCTCTCTGATCTACCCTAAAGGGCAGAGAGTTACAATACAAGTGAGTCTGTTCATCCCAATGCCCTGTCATGGGTGAGCAGTTGTACTAATCCTGTCAGCTTTTGTATTGTTGTTATTCAGTCATTTCAGTGGCACCCAAGTGTTTATGACCCCATTCGGGGTTTTCTTTGGCAACAATACTGGAGTGATTTGCCATTTCCTTCTCCAGCTAATTTTATAGATGAGGAAACTTAGAAAAACAGGGTGAAATGACTTACCCAGGATCACGCAGTTAGTAAGTATCTGAGGCCAGATTTCAACTCAGGAAAATGAGTCTTCCTAAATCCATACCCAGCAGTATGTTCACTGAACCACCTGGCCACGCCATTACATTGGTATATGTCTATTATTTCAATGTTATCACGGAAACTAAGAATTTTACAGTACTATAAATGAACCAGATGCCCCCAAATTTATATCTGCTATTTTTTATTTTTGTAGAGGGGGTCTTGGAGAAATTATGGTAGATATGATGATTGGGTTGAATATGATTGATAACCTCCAAATCCTCAGAATGCAGGACAAGGAAGACATCAATAAACACAGGTAAAGATGACTTGTGCTTCCTGAAAGCTTGGCGGGTGGTGTGGCGGACAGGATACTGGGTTTTACACTTAAAACTCTAGGTTCAACTTCAGGTGATCCCCTTAGTATCTGAATGACATGGATGAGCCAGAGTCTGAACGTCCTCTTTTTACAGAAGATTTTTCTGAGTTCATTCTTCATTGAGTGACCAAATGTATATTCCTACAGCTCAACTGTGATCATATTGCTATTCAATAGCCTCCCCCCAAATAAATACTAGTGGTTCCCTAATATGTCCAGGGTCAAATATAAAATCCTCTATTTGGTTTTCAAATCATAATGAGCTCTTTCATAATTTTCCACTTTCCTTACACTTCACTCCCTTCTACCTATCCTTTGATCCAGCCACACTGGGCTTCCTGGGGTTTCTCATGCACAGAATTGTCTGTCTCCCCTTTCTTTTACCTCTGACTCTTAGGATACACTCTGGCACACAGTGAATGCATAACAAATGTCTATTAACTGGTCGCTCCTTTTGTCCCATGACAAAATGACCTCATGATCTCAGACATTGGGTCCTCCAGAGTAGGAGTCAGGGGAGGGCAGTCTATGCACTCCTGATCCATCTCCATACTGCCTTCAGGGGTGTTTTTTAAATCCAACTGAAGATGTTTTGAACTTGAACAGGGAAAGTGTAATTCATTTTTACTCATGAAAAAAGAGCAATATCTCATCTTGTGGTTCTCACACATGAGAAAGAGAGAGAGAGACAGAGAGAAAGAGAGACAGAGAGAGAGAGACAGAGAGAGACAGAGAGACAGAGAGAGACAGAGACACAGAAACCCAGTGGGCTGCCCTGTTCAATGCATCCTAATCTGAGATTCAGTAAATGACTGTACAATGACGTTTTCATTTGGCTCACAGACCATTTTGGTGGGAAGAGCCTGGCATGGAAGCAACATGGTTCCAGCATCAGCTCAACTCCTGCCTGGGCAATACATTCATCTATTTCCCCAATCACGTTCAGCAAAAGGAAGCTGGAGGCACTTGGCCCCTGCAACACTCAGTCAGGTCCTCTCCAGGGGAATGCCAAGTGCAGTGCCATTCATTGAGTGTTCACTTCCCCAGCTGCAGCTTCCCTGGGCCTGGATCAGACTCACTGCAGGGAGATCCAGACTTTACCTGAGGAGGGCAAGAATGAGCCCCTTAAGGATGTCAGTTGCACGGGCATCATAAAAAAAATATTTCCTTCCTGTCAACCAGACATTCTATAATATATTTCCTTTTACTTCTGTTGACCTATGATCTCATTGATATGGGCATTCCCTTCAAACATGAAGATTGCAGCCCATCCCTGGGCTCTTCTCCAGGCCAGTTATTTACCTTGCCCTTCTTAATAAGGGGCATAAGCAGCATGGTATAGGCTTCCTTCAAGCCCTTTTTCATTATCTGGGTGCCAGTACAGCATCTCCTCTACCCACTCTGATTTCACATCAATCATTCAATACAAGCCTGCACTTTTTTTCTCACTATATATTTCCTTCAAGAATTCTCAATAGACTAATGGCTGCCATAGTACTGTGTAAAACCCAGAGGAAAAAGAGGAGACTGAGAGAAAAGGGAATTGTGGGGGTAGTGAGAAGAGTTTGGTTTGTGCAGGAAATGTCTTCACAAAATTGGCCAACATCAGCATCCAAAATCCATGGGGGAACCATACCCTTAATGGTTTGGATGAGAAAAATTTTAACCTAACAAGGATTATTCTAGTGGCAATCAACTTTACTAAGGAGTACCAGATGAATGTCTATCAAATCAGCGGGAAAGGGACAAAGCAAAATCACACTTTCTGGAAGCATGGAGCCTTTGCAATGTACACTCAGCTTCAGTGTTATGGACTGTTCAAACTTGTCCTAGAGTAGATTCTGAGGTTATAAGGATGTAATGATGATGTGGGGACTAGGTACAATAGAGCAGTCTCTATCTACCTTAATCTAAACCAACATACTCATTTGGGGAGAATCTGTTTCTGTAATACATGGAAGTAGCTTCTGACTACATGGAACAACTAACAACAATGATATGGAAACAGATTAAAACAAAAATAATTTCATGGATTAAAACCTATAGCAATTTTTCTCTTTATTTTTAGGTTTGCCTGGAAGACTGATCCAATCTGTCTGTGTGATTAATGTACCAATCTACAAATTTGTCCATCTCTCCATCTGCCTAGTAATCAACGTCTATTATGGAGCATTAGCTAGTAGCTTCAAGCATATTAGATTAACACAAATCATTCTTCCAAACAACTAATGCTCTCCTTTACACTCTCCAAATAATAAATTCAGCTCACAGCACATTGAATGTCTCTTGTCCTTATTTCCTTTCTTCGATTCTGATCCATCATGTAGATGAGAATGACATAAGGTGAAGATGTGAAGCTTTTTCATCTAAGAAGCAGAGATGGCCTTTCAGAAATGAGCTTTCAGGTGGAAATGACACATCACACATGAGAAATGTGTATATATGCAATAGGGCAAAATGGGAAAGAAGCCACCTCAGAGGCAGGGACCCCCAGGTTCCAGTTCCAGCTTTGTGATCATGGGCAACGCAGTTAACCTGTCAGTGCTCTAAATAACTGACCAGAATTCATTTTTTTTCTTTTTTTCTTTCTTCCTTCCTTCCTTTGTTTGTTTGTTTCTTTCTTTCTTTTTCTCTCTCTTCAGAACAATCTCTCTCATAGAACAATCCTTAAACCCATTTCAGTATGAAACTCATAGACTGGGCAACAATAGGTCCCTGGCCAAGCTCCACTTAATGGCTAGATTTGGGGCCCTCCTAGCTCAGAGTGAATGTCCATGGTGACTGTTTCTCTTTGGAACAGCAACCCTGAGTCTTCCTCTCCTAGTTTGATTTTTTTCTTTTTCTAATTAAATGGATCATCCCTTGACTCACTTCTTAAAGAGACCTATTCCATGCATGGGCTTTCCTTCATGAGAACCTGACAAAGTCTTAGCCTAAAATGGCCATTGCATGCTGGCCCATCTCCAGCCATGCTGACCAATAGCAAGCCATAGGACCCAGATGGACTTGTAGGAAAAAGTGAGACTGGTGAACTTGAAGAGCTCTCCCTCACTCAAATCAAAGTCATCTACAAGCCATGTAATAATTTTCTTGATGTCATGGTTTGCTTCAAAAATGAAGGAAAAACACACAACTTTCAAGGGATTTACACATTGATAATGAGGTTGATGCACACATTGCCAGAGTTAATTCAGTGTTTGGGAGTCTCTGAAGAAAAGTATGGGAGAGAAGAGGTATCAGACTGACTACCAAACTGAAGGTCTACAGAGTCCTTGTGCTGACCTCATTGTTGCATGTCTGTGAAACCTGGACAGTATATCCAGCACTATGCCAGGAAATTGAGTCACTTCCATTTGAATTGTCTTAGGAAGATTCTCAAGATGACCTGGCAGAATAAGATACCAAACATTGAGGTCCTTTCTTGACTTAAACTGCCAAGCATTCAAACTCTGCGTCAGAGATCACAACTCCAATGGACTGACCATGTTGTTCAAAATGCAAAACATATACTTGGTAAAAAGACTATTTTGTAGAGAAATCACACATGGCAAGTGTTCACACATGGATGTCAGAAGAAGCAATACAAGGACACACTCAAGGTCTCTCTTAAGAAAGTTGGAATTGGGGGATGTAGCCAACATGGCAGCATAGAAGGAGGAAGGTTTCACAGCTCACACGTAGGCACTTCAAATACCCATAAAATATGATTCTAACAAATTTTAGAGCTCCAAAACTCACATAAAAATACAGAAAAATGCATCTCCCACTGAAAGCAGCTCGGCAGGAAGGGCTCAGCATAGTGTGCTGGGAGCTGAAACCAGCCTAGGCTGAAACCGTGACTTGGCCCCAGGACACCAGGACTAACCACAGCTGGAGCTTCAGGAGAGTGGATTAGCGGCAGTTGTGGCAGTTTCCAGAATTATCAAGCCATAAGAAACAAGGACTAAGTGAAAGGCCAGTGGATCTCAGCTAAATTTGCAGGAGAAAAGCAGTCGGGCTGAACTGCCTCCAGGGCAAGGAAGCAGCAGAAGTAGCAGTCCTGCAGCCACCTCCATGTGGATGCTTCAGAGCTCCCAGCCTGCAGACTGCAGGGGGGCCAAGCAATTGTTCAGAAGCTAAGTGCTCTTGCATTGAGCAGGCTGGATCCAGATGATGGTCTTTGATGGTGGTCCTGGGATGGGTTTTCAGTAAGCCAAAGCTGATGGGGGCTGCAGAAGCCTCCCAATAACTCTGGCAGCTGTGAAAACTACAGAGATTTGGGACAGAGCTTTCCCCCTTGGAAGGAGAGTTCCACAGAAAAATCATGGAATTTTCAGTTCCACTAAAAAATCAAGTAATTCACTGGCCAAAATGAGCAAAAAGAAGCAAAGTAAGAACAGCAAGCAAACTCTAGAATCCTTTTTTGGGGACAAAAAAGGATCAAAGTATGGAACAAGAGGAAGACAACACAGTCAGAACTCCCACACCAAAAGCTTTCAAGGAACATGAAGACTGCCTACAAGCCACATATCAACTTAAGAAGGATTTTGAAAACCAAATAAGAGAAGTGGAGAAAAAATTGGGAAGAGAAATGAGAGTGATGCAAGAAAATCATGAAAAGAGAGTCAACAACCTGGCTGAAGAAAATAACACCTTAAAAAATAGATTAACTCAAATTGCAAAAGATGTTCAAAAAACCAATGAGGAGAAGAATGCCTTAAAAAGTCAAATTTGCCAGATGGAAAAAGAATCTCAAAAGCTCACTGAGGAGAATAATTCCTTCAGAATTAGAGTGGAGGAAATGGAAGAAAATGACTATATGTGAAATCAAGATATTATTAAACAGATCCAAACAAATGAAAAAATAGAAGGCAATGCAAAATATCTCCTTGAAAAAACCACTGACCTGGAAAATAGATCCAGGGGAGACAATTTAAAAATTATTCGACTACCTGAAAGCCATGACCAAAAAAAGAACTTAGAAAGCATCCTTCAAGAAATTCTCAAGGAAAATTGCCCTGATATTTTAGAACCAGAGGGCAGAATAGAACTTTAAGGAATCCACTGATCACCTCTTGAAAAAGATCCCCAAAAGAAAACTCCTAGGAATGTTATAGTCAGGTTCTGGAATCCTCAAATCAAGGAGAAAATATTACAGGCTGTCAAGAGGAAGCAATTTGAAACCTGTGAAAACACAATTAGGATAACCCAGCATCTGGCAGCTTCTACACTGAGAAATCAAAGGGCCTAGAATATGATATTCCAGAGATCAAGGGAGCTAGGATTAAAACAAAGAATCACCTACCCAGTAAAACCGAGTATAATGTTCCAAGGGAAAATATGGTCATTCAGTGAGGTGGAGGACTTTGAATCATTCTTGCTGAAAAAACCAGAACTGAAAAGAAAATTTGACCCTAAAATACAAGAAGCAAAAGAAAGTAAACATGGAAAAGAAATCATAAGGAGCTATTTACATGCCAACATGGAAAAATGACACTTATAACTTCTGAAACTTTTCTCAGTACGAGGATAGTTGAAGGGAATACAAATGTATATAAAAATATACATACACATATGTCTGTGTTGGAGGCTTTATGTATGTGTATGAACACATATCTGAGTATGTGTATATATGTGTACATAGAGGACACAGGATCAACTGAATAGGAAGGGACCATACTTTAAAAGGTGAAATTCTGAGGTGGGAGAGGATTAGAATGAGAGGAGACAGGGAGAGACAGAATGGGCTTAATCATCTCATATAGAAGAGGCTAGGGATAATTGTTACAATGGAGGGGAAGAACAGGAAGGCAAAAGGGAAAGGGTCAACCTTACGCTCATTGAACTTGGCTTTGGGAAGGAATGACACAAACTCTAAACTGGCTATCTTGCCACACAGGAGAGTAGGGGGGATGGGGATGAGAGGTGGAATGATGGAGGAGAGGTCAGGGTTGGGGGGAGTGTTGCTGAAAGTACACACTTCTGTAAAGGGACAGGGATAGGATAGAGAAAAGAACAAGGGGGAGGGCTGAATAGGAAGGAGGGACATATAAACAGTCTCTCACTATATGTCCGCTGTGGAGATGTTCTGCATAATTATACATGTATAGCCTGTATTGAATTGCTTGTCCTTCCAGTAGGGGTGGGTGATGAGGGAGGAAGGGAAAGAATCTGGAATTTAAAGTTCTATAATCAAATGTTAAAAATATATATGGATGTATATATTATTGTTATCATTATTAACTACATCCAACTGGGAATTAAAATATAAAGCACTGGGATAGGGAGACCCATCTTGCCCTAACGGAAAGTCAGAGGGGTGATGGGGGAGGACATAAGAGAGAGCAGATTGGGGGAGGGGCTATACAGTGGGATCTCTGTTTTGGGGTGGTGGGGAGGGGAAAGATGGGGAGAAAATTTGTAACTCAAAATCTCATGGAAATGAGTGATGTAAACAAGGAAATTAATTAATTAATAAAAAAAGAACTTTGGAATTGTGTGACATGGGAGACAGTGGCACAGGATGGCCTAGCATGGCATACCTGCTATGACCAGCACAGCCAGTAGAATAGCAAGTGGCAAAGAAAAGAGATAGAGGTATAGTCAATAGAATGTTTACTACATATTCATTTCATTCAGAGCCAACAAACAAATGTTTCTTAGTCCTTATATACACCAAATCAAAAGGGTCTCCATAACCACAAGTCTGAGTCTCCATTACTACAATGCAACCCCAAAACTGGAAATCAGTCCAATAAGAAAGAAAACAATATATCCAGACCCTCCTAGCTTCTGTCTGTCGGTAACAATGTCTGACTTACAAATATGATGGATGCATATCATGAACCATGTCCAGAATAGTGTTATGGAAATCTGAAGGTTTTCCCTGCCCCTAAGCCCTTGCTAAAGTGGCTACGTGATTCTGAACCTTCCCTGATTTGAAAGTATACTCTGCCCCCTAACAGACTGAATATGATCACATGGAGCCTGTGGCAGGAGGCTTGTTTTTTGGGAATATCCCTGCCTTGTAGCTTTGTAATTGGGCAGTGGGTCAAAAGGGCTATGATAGGAGAGGCCCATATATACGCCCTGATGTGAGGTGCAGTCCATCCTCTTAAAAGTGGGGACTATAAGGTAATAGAGAACAGAAAGAGTTTTGTTGTTATATGGTTGGTCTAAAGCACAGTAAGTCACACTTCTTTTTTAAAAAAAAGTTTCTTATTTTGTAGTGCACTGTGGATATGAGGAGTTTCTATCATGGAAATTTCCAACAGTAATGTGACTTCCAAACTTGTCTGAATGGAATAGTTGTCGAGAATAGTCTGGTGTACTAATAAAGTTAAGTAACTTCCCCCAGGTACTGAGCAGGATAGAATAGAAGCAGACTATAAACCCCACTCTTAGGCTTGGTACATTGCTTGCTTGTTATTGGTGGTGGTGGTGGTGATGGTGGTGGTGATGGTGGTTATGGTGATGGAGGAGGTGGTCCATCTTCCTTGAAGAGAACAAATGACACTACTGGGGTGATGGCTTGACTTGCCTGAATTGGATTTAAGTGAGGCAGAGCTCCACAAAATTGTCAGCCTCACTCTGGCCAGTTCATTGCAGTTGCTTAATAAACGTTATCATCGTTGAGTCACAGAATCTTAGACTGAAAGAGACCCATGGGGGACCTAGACTAAGCCAAACCTGTAGGAGTATCCCTCCTACAATACACCTAGAGGTCACATGCCATAGTAGATAGAGGGCTACAACTGGAGTTGGAAAGATCTGCGTTCAAATCCTGCCTCAGACACTTACAAACTGTTATTTAAGGAACTTACATCTCAAGTATGAGTCATCACATCCTGTACATGTTGATCTGCCCTGACACAAGGATTAAGCATTTGATATTTTAGGTTTCAACATGGAGCCTTCAACTATACAGTCTGTTGTGAAACTTGCCTAACAAGTTAACAAAATGACTTCTTGGCACAGGTGGGTATGGAAAATGGGCATAAAATCAATATTTGTGCATAGTGAGTGATGACAATTCAAGGTCACTATTAATGTCATTTAAAGTCACCAAATTAGCATATCAGTGATGGCAGAGTTTAAATAGCTCTGAGATGCTCTGAAACCCATTCTCTCTTGAAAGAAGATTTCTTCTTCCAGTTGCCTGTCTTAGGTAATATTTCCTATATATCGAGTAAGGTTTTTTGTTCTAACCTATCACTATTGGCATTTTATCAATGAAAAATGCATGTTGGGAATAAAGTAAGAAATGTAGCAGATAATAATGGTTTATAGAGAAAGGCTGATGCTTTTTTAAAATATTTAACTTATGTATATTTGGTGTGGGAAAAGAGAGATGTGATAGAATTAAAAATCTAGAAGAGGTAAAAACCTCAGAAGTCACCTGATACAATCAATTGATTTTACAGATGAGGAAACTGAGGTTCAGGCAGATTAAGTAACTTGCTTGAAGCCTCACAATGAGTAAGATGTTGGAGAACTGAAGATGGTCCATTTTTCAGAGGGGGGAACATGGAGTTTATAAACTACAGGTTAGCACGGGGACTATGAGTATCATGGAAATAACAGTACAAATGCCCTAAAAATTGAATTGGTCGAATAAAATGCAGTAACTGGATAATCTAGCATACTGCTCTCCACTTCACTCTTTCCCAGTCTCCTCATTCTGAAAATGAGCTCAGATACTGGCTTTCTCTTTCAATAACACCTCACCCTTTTATGCTCCTCTACCTTCTTTCACAGCACTGGAAACTTGGAAGTCTTCTCCTGAAAAGACTTCATGTTCCACTGAAGGAGAGTCACCTGCTTAACTCACTGCTCTCCTCTGCTGCCCAGATCCTCCTCTCTCCGAGCTTTCCTTCATCAGATTTTTTCTGCCTCTGCTTTCTCCTCTGCTGCTCTTCTTACCTGCACCAATGTGTTTTTGTTTTTCTGCATTTGAGTTCTTTTCCCCGACCATCTCCTTCCACACCAAAGACTTCCTCTTCAGCATCTTAAAGATTATTACGTTTGGCAAATAGAGTAAATTACCTACTCTTACCAATATATAGGCTGTTGTTGTAACCAAATTATGGTTTTTTTTTAAATCGAATTAATTCGATTTTTGTTTGTCTGATTTTACGAGTAATGCCATGTATTAGTTACCTACTGCAAACTACAAAGACTGAGTGACAATAAGATGAAAGGGAAAGAGAATTAACCCTCATTTCAACAAATTAAGTTAGAAAACTGGAATTGGAATCAGGAAGACTCACGTTCATGAGTTCAAATTTGGCCACAGACCCTTACTAGCTGTGTGACTCTGGACAAATTTCTTAACCTTGTTTGCCTCCGCTTCCTCATCTGTAAAATGATCCAGAAAAGGAAATGGAGCTAACCGTTCCATATATTTGCCACAAAACCCCAAACGGGGTCACAAAGACTCAGACGTGATTGAAATGAATGAACAGTGGAGCTGGAAGGGACCTCATTGGGGCATCTAGTCTGATTCATATTGGAAGAGAATATTCTCACGATGTACTCCACAAATGGTCACTTTGGATGATATCTACTGGTGGTGGTGACACAGGGGAGTGGGGCTCACCACCTACCGTGGCAGACCATTCTTCTTTTGGATAGCTCTAATAATTAGAATGTTTTTCTTTCCATGAAACCTAAAGCTTCCTCTTTGCAATTTCTCTCAATGAGATCGTGGCCTTTCTCCTGAGGCCTTCACTGAATAGTGAGCTATTGCACCTTTGGAAGTGGCTGCTCTATGGTCAACTTAAACTCTCCAGGATCAAAATAGAAGTCATACTCTGAACTTACCTTTCTCTGTCTGAGTAGTGGTGGGCATTAAGGAGAGGGAAAGAAATGGGAATGTTTTAAGTATCTTCTAAGAGTCCATCACTGTGCTATGCACATTGTAAATATTATCCGAGTGGATATAGAAATTCATCCCCTCCCATAACTACTCATTACTTTCCCAAATATCCAGTCACTGACCAGATTTGAAGGATTCTGTGTCTTCCATATCTCTGAAATCCATCCCCTGCTAGAGGAGGTGAAACCCTCATCACATTTCACCTGAATGACAACAATAGCCTCTTCATTGGTCTCCCTGCCTCTACACTGTCCCTTCTCCCATCCATCATCCCTACAGGTGACAATTGGATATTCCTCAGGCACAGCTCTGACCAGGTTACTCTTCTGGTTCTTCAGTTTCAGAAGCTCTAGGACAGTCGTTCTCAACCTTCCTAATGTCGTGACCCTTTAATACAATTCCTCATGTTGTAGTGACCCCCAACAATAAAAGTATTTTCGAATAATTTCATAGTTGGGGGTCACCACAACATCAGGAACTGTATTAAAGGGTCATGACATTAGGAAGGTTGAGAACCACTGCTCTAGGGTAAGATCTGACCCTTCTATTTAACAACTGGGCTCAGACGTTAATTTCTAGAATTTTTACACAACTTACTTTCATATAGAAATCCAGTACGTTCAAACAGGCCTTTTTCTCGCCATGTTTTCCACATCATCCTCCAACCATCTCTCTTCTCCGTGGCTTTGCATGGGTGGACCCCAAGACAGGAATGTATTTCTTCCATGTCTCCTCTACTTAGAGTCTCTCACTTTTCTTCTGCAAAGCTCATCCTCAGTCACATCTCCCACCTAAGGCTTTTCCTAGTCCTCCAGGTTCTGATGCCTTTGATTTCTTTTTAATAGAGGTTGCCTACTGTTAACCTATAATTTAGAGCTTGAATGTAGTTGCATGTTGTTTGGGACATGTGTGCACATGTTATTCCTGTTGATAGAATGTAATCTCCTTGAGGGCAAGGACTGGTCAGTTCATGTCTTTGTCACCGATAGCACCAGCACTATGTCTTGCCTTTAGTGAGTGCTTGAGAAATACTTGTTGATTGATTGATTGACAGGGTCAGAAAATCCCAGTTTTAGTCCACACTCAGCCATTTACTCTCACGGGGTCTTCCCTATATTGCAATTCCGACATCTTTAAAACCTGGGTGCTCACGTTTGTCCTGCTTATTCCCTGTTGTGAATATCAAATAGGACAGCACATAACAGTCAATATTTATATACCACGTTAAAGTTTGCAAAGCTCTTTATGAATATCTGATTTCATCATTGTAACAGCCCAAGGAGGTAGGTGCAATGATTAAACTAATCTGGGGACACTGAGGGAGGCAGAGGTTGCCTAGAATCACCCACCTAATAAATATCCAAGCAACACAGATTTTTCTGAATTCAGGTTTAACTCTGTCTCCTGGTTGTCCCAGCAGATGACAGAAATATTTCTAAGGATGTAAATTCTGCTGTAAATGTGTGTTGTTGCTATGGTACTTCTAATCTGAAGTCCTTGCCTAGAGATTTGAAAAAGTCGTTTCTCGGAGACTCAGTTGTCTCATCTGTAAAATACATTGGAGCATTGACCTTGCAAGGTTGAGATATATGGATGAGAGGATGCAATTCATGTAAAGGATATTGATACCCGGATAGCTTTAGACACATGAAGTATAAAGTCAAGGCGGATTGAGAGAAGAGCTGGTCTCAGAGCCAGGAAGTCTGATCTCTCTCACTCACCCTGGCTCTGTTACCCAGGGAAATCCCTTCACCTCTCAGGGTCCCACACAACGTTCTAAGGAGTCTCAGTTGCAGAGAAGGTGCTTTGGTAGAATTTCTTCTTCAGAAAAGACTGTATGAGTGACACCTTGAAGACTTAGTCCTTTTGCTTTCTTCCATAAACTTTATTGTCACTTAAGGCTCTCGAGCACAGAATTCACTAGAGACAGAGAAATATTCCTGAGTCTTAAGGGCACAACCCAGTCGACCTGGATACTAGGGCATTGCCTGAGTTCCTTCTCTACAATATCAGATGATATGGGATGATTGATATGGAAAACTGTGGTTGTAATAATATTTCTGCCACATCCCTTCTTTCCCTACCTCATTCATCCCTCCCTTTTTTCCTTTCTTCCTTCTTTCCTTCCTACCTTCCCTTCTTTTGGTTTCTTTTCTTCCTTTCCTCTTTCTCTTTATTACTTTCTTTCTTTCTTGTTCTACCTTTCTTTTTTCCTCCACATATCCCTTCCTTTATTTCTTTTTCCCTTCCTTCATGACTGCCTTACTTTCTTCCTTCCTTCCTACTTTTCTCCCTCCCTCCTTGTCTCCCTTCCTTCTTTCTCTTCCTTCCCTCTTTTATTTCTTTCTTCTTTTCTTTTTTCTTTTTCCTTATTGTTTCTCAGTCACTCTTCTTTCCTTCCTTTCTTCCCTTCTTTTTTCTTTGCTATTAAAGGAATTTGTTTTTATTGTCTATACATATTTATGATGGCCTTCATTTTCTTGCCTTCTCAAACAAGAGGAGAATGGAAATGGAGAGAATTGGGAACTGGAAAAAAATAAAACTGAATATTTAAAACTTTGTTTCTCAAACCTCGGGAAACCTACAGACATTTTGACTGCATACTCTGTGCAATGAGTCCTTGACATGGTGTCCTGCGTTCAAATTCTGAATTTGACAATCACTAGCTGCATACATACAAATCACCTGGGTTTTTGAGACTCAGTTCCCTCATCTACAAAATGAATGAAATATCATTTGCTCATCTGGTTCTTGGAATGAAAACACTTTAAAACTCATCAACATCACAGAAATGGGAGTTTATTTACCTAGCTTTCTTCTTCATTGAAAACACAAATATAACACAAAGCAGAAACCAGACCAAAGGCAATAGGGATTTCTCTCCTCTCTCCTACAGGACCCTAAAACCATGAAGCTCTATCTTCTAACTTTGCTTATGGCTCTTCTGGCTGTCCTGGCCGTAAGTACTTGGGGAAATGGAGAAGGGGCTGGTGTTGGGAGTGATCGATCCCTCTTTCAACAATGTTTCTTTAGCTTCTGGAGACTTGGCTTTATATTTGCTTTCCCATGTCTCTGGGCTAGTCCTGGAAAAATTCCTTGTAGCTATACCCTCAGCTAAACTGTTCTTCAACTTATACAAACAGTTCTTTCCCTGCACTTTAATGGACAAGATCTACATTTCCCCAAACAAAAGTGGAGATAATGAATGTTTACGTATTTTGGATAAAATTCTGTTCTTCCTCAGTGTAGGGGTAGCTCATTCCATAACCCAGAGTGTTTACTCAATTCACTACTTGGGTTTGTTTGTTTTAATATGTCATATAACTGAGTCTATTGATGTTTTTTTCTTTTCCAAAGGGAGCTGATTCAGACTCAGGATCAGAAGAGGTAAGACATTAGCAAATAATTTCAAAGTAGTTTAATATTCAGTAATGTATATCTTTAATTTTTTTCCTTTATTTTAACAGCAGTGTCATCATCACCATGATTTAAAATTAGATTTTATTGTGTTCAACTTGTAATTTATTGGATTTAATGTATTCCAATTCATTAGTATATTTCTTTAAAATTAGTCTCCCCCCCCCAAAAAATTTCTCATTGCTCAGTGTTCCTGAGCAAATGTAGATTTAGAAAAAGCAGAAATAGACATTGACACCACTGATTAAGCATGAGACTGCTAGGCATTTAAGAGCTCTGAGTACACAATCACTAAATACATTTATCTTCTGGATTTATTAATTGAAATAGAATTGCTACTTTGCAATAACCATGTTTAGTAAGGTGAAATGTTTAAAGGAAGAAATGACATCCATATTCAATCTCTTATTCCTGCTTCCCTAATTTTTACATCATTTCGCCAATGATTCTATAGGATTTCACTAACTCATTCCAAACACAAGAGATATCAGAGGTGTTCTCTGGATTTACAGATGTTTTAGTGTTCTCTGCATATTCATGGAGTTCTTAGTGATTCAAACTTATATGCCCAGGGCTTTGCACAAAGGATGATCTTAACAAATATTGACTGAATTGACTTGATTTGGTTTGATTTGGGTTGGGAGAGGGAGAGGGTGACCTATTTCCTCAAATTCCAACTACCTGATCTAGTCATTGTCCTAGATTTCTTAGCTACTGGCCCCTGAGCTGATTTCTGGCCACATTTTTGTGGCTTAACAGAATTGTGCTTCTAAATGAGCTTGATGATGCCTATGTCACTAAACAATGGTGGATTTTTGCCATGTTTTTATGAAACAGCTCAGTTCTCCTTTTCGTTGACTCTTGGCTATTTCTGAGGAATATGAGTTGAAGGCATTTTCTCAAAGCCCTTATAGCTATTAGATTACTACAGAATACCAGGCAAAACTAGTTGAAGCATGACCAGTTCTGTTTGAAAAATAAGCTGATTTTTATACTGAAAACATCTTTTCTTTATTTTTAATGTCCTGTAGACAGGATTCCCTGCCAATGTCCTTCAAGCATAAGAATAAATTTCTTAGATGCTTTGAAATGAAATTTAAAGAAGGATTTCAGTTTATATTTTTCTGTCATCACGCTTTTTCAATAATTCAGGTTTCAGTTTGCTGCCTATAACCTCTGTGACACAGAACAAGTCACTTCACTTTTCCTGTTCTAAGCTTCAGTGATGATGGACCACATCTATAAGGTCCCATTTCATTCAGGCTCAGTATCTCTTGCTGTAGATTCATGTAAAATTTTACTTCTAATCTCTGTCCTTCAGAGGTGCCAGTGTCTCTTTCACAGTGTTAGAGGTCGATAGATGGGTGCAGACTGTCTCATCTAACCCACTGATTTTACAGCAGAGAAAAAGGAGCCCCCTTAAGATTGAGTGACTCACCCAAGGTCACACAGGTAGGGGATATTAGAGGCAGGATTTGAAGCCAGATCCTTTACTCCTAGAGGTATTTAATTCTTTCCACTGTCAAAGATAAGAACAGAGAAGCCAATAGTTACTGTAGTGACTGTTGTCTTTGATTATCTTCCCCCTATGGAATGAGGTAAAGCATGAGGTCTCTTTTTCTTAATCTTTCTCCAAATGGAGCCAGGGAAAGGCTGCATTTTTCTTTTTTGTTATCTGTGAGGAAATATGAAGAATGGAAAAGTTGATGCCACTTTTTATCAAGAAACATTATGAAGGGAGTAGCTACTATTTGGAAATGAAATTTCTTTAGTAAATAAATCATATCTGATAAACTCTTGACTATTCTCACTTTAATGGATTGAGCTATTTCATGAAATGGAAATAATGTATACAAATACACACGTATCTCTCTGATCTACTCTAGAGTTCAGATTGGTACAATTCAAGTGAGTCTGGTGATCCAAATACCCTGTCATGGGTGAGCATTTGTACTAATCCTGTTAGCTTTTGTGTTATTATTGTTGTTCAGTCATTTCAGTGGCATGCAAGTGTTTATGACCCCATTTGGGGTTTTCTTGGCAACAATACCGGAGTGATTTGCCATTTCCTTCTCCAGCTAATTTTATAGATGAGGAAACTGAGGCAAACAGGGTAAAGTGACTTACCCAGGGTCACACAGTTAGTAAGTGTCTGAGGCCAGATTTGAACTCAGGAAAATGAGCCTTTCTAACTCCATACCCAGCAGTATGTTCACTGAGCCACCTGGCCACCCCATTACATTGGTATATGCGTATTATTTCAATGTTATTATGGAAACTAAGAATTTTACATTATTATATATGAACCAGATGCCCTCAGATTTATATCTGCTATTTTTTTATTTTTATAGAAGCACCATAAACATCATCATGATGATTAAGGAGGATATTATTGATATCCTCAGAATGCAGGATGAGGAAGACCTCAATAAACTCAGGTAAAGATGACTTGTGCTTCCTGAAAGCTTGGTGGGTGGTGTGGTGGACAGGATACTGGGTTTTACAGCTAAAACTCTAGGTTCAACTTCAGGTGAGCCCCTTAACACCTGAATGACATGGACCAGCCAGAGTTTGAACATCTTTCTTACTGATTTTTCTGAGTTCATTCTTCATTGAGTGACCAAATGTATATTCCTACAGCTCAGCTATGACCATGTTGCTGTTCAATACCCTGCCCCCCACCAAATACTACTGGTTCCTTAATATGTCCAGGGTCAAATATAAAATCTGCTATTTGGTTTCCAAAGTCCTTCACAATAAGCTCCTTCCTAATTTTCCGCTTTGCTTACACTTCACTCCCCTCTACCTATCCTTTGATCCAGCCACACTGGCCTTCCTGGGGTTTCTCACACACAGAATCATCTGTCTCCCCTTTCCTTTATCTCTGACTCTTAAGACACACTCTGGTACACAGTAAATGCATAACAAATGTCTATTGACTGGTTCCTCCTTTTGTCTCATGGGAGCCTCAGACATTGGGTCCTCCAGAGTAGGATTCAGGGGAGGGCAGTCTATGCACTCCGTGATCCATCTCCGGACTGCCTCCAGTGTTGTTTTTTAAGTCTAACTGAAGATATTTTGAACTTCAACAGGGAAAAGTGTAATTCATTTTTTAGTCATGAGAAAAGAGTAAAATCTCACCTTGTGGTGCTCAGACATAAAAGAGAGAGACAGAGAGACAGACAGAGAGAGAGAGAGAGAGAGAGAGAGAGAGAGAGAGAGAGAGAGAAAGAGAGAGACAGAGAGAGACAGGGAAATCTAGTGTACTGCCCTGTTCAATGCATCCTAATCTGAGATTCAGTAAATGACTGTACAATGACTTTTTTGTTTGGCTCAGATATCATTTTGGTGGGAAGAGCCCTGGGGTACAAGCCACATGGTTCCAGCATCAGCTCAGCTCCTGCCTGGGCAATACATTCACCAATTTCCCAAATCACATTAAGCAAAAGGAAGCTGGAGACATTTGGCCCCTCCAAGACTCAGTCAGGTCCTTTCCAAGGCAATGCCAGGTGCCATTCATTCAGTGTTCACTTCCCCAGCTGCAGCTTCCCTGGGCCTGGATCAGACTCACTGCAGGGAGAACCAGACTTAACATGAGGAATGCAAGAATGAGCCCCTTAAGGATGTCAGTTGCACTGGCATGGTAAAAAAAAATATTTCCTTCCTGTCAACCAGACATGCTATGATGTTCTTTTACTTCTGTTGACCTATGATCTCACTGACATGGGCATTCTCCTCAAACATGCAGATTGGAGCCCATCCCTGGGCTCTTCTCCTGCCCAGTTCTTGACCTTGCGCTCCTGCCTAAAGGACATACCCAGCATGGTGGAGGCTTCCTTCAAGCCTTTTTCCATTATTTGGGTGCCAGTACAGCACCTCCTCTACCCACTCTCAACTTCACATCACTCATTCACTACAAGCCCGTACAAAGGTTTTCTCTGACCATACATTTCCCTCAAGACTTCTCAATAGACTCATGGATGCCACGGTACTGTGCAGCACCCACAGGAAAAAGAGGAGACTGAGAGAAAAGTGAATTGTGGGGATGGGGAGAAGAGTTTGGTTTGTGCAGGCAATGTCTTCACAAAATTGGCCAACATCAGCTTCCAAATTCCATGGGGGAGCCAGACCCTTTATGGTTTGGATGAGAAAAATTTTAACAGAGCAAGGATTATTCTAGTGCCCTTCAACTTTACTAAGGAGTAACAGATGAATATCTGTCAAATCAGTGGGAAAGGGACAAAGCAAAATCACACTTGGTAGAACCATGGAGCCTTCACAATATACACTCAGCTTCAGTGCTATGGACTATTCTAACTTGTCCTAGACTAGATTCTGAGGTTGTAAGGATGTAATGATGGTGTGGGGAACAGGTAGAATAGAGGTATCTCTATCAACGTTAATCAAGACCAACATAATCATTTGGGGAGGACCTATTTCTGTCATACATGGAAG